>CM076582.1:137683808-138136155 GCA_034641835.2 Pinus albicaulis
CTATGGGCTCCATTTGGGTAAATTGGTACATCAACTTCTAGGGGACGTAACTTTGGAATACGATCTTTGTTTAACGCACTCAATACCTCGTTAGAAATATATGTCTAAGGAATACAACTTTTGAGTGAGAAACATGGGTCTATGACCCATGGTTTTCTTGTATTTCTCAAGAAAAGTCTTTTAGGGTCTCAAAAAGGCTCCGTAAGTTCAAGACTCGAAAAGCTACTAAAAATAGTAAACTATGCTATAATTAAGGAAACTGAAAAAACGAAAAGAAAAATGGTGGAGCCCTAATTGGAATAGGTGGGTGGACACCAATATCCACCTGGATCATTCCTCCCCCCTTACGAAGCAATGGTCCCCATTGCGTTGAGTTCCTCCATGAGATGATGAAACTTTTGTTGAACTTGGTCCTTGGTGAACCACTTGCCTTAGTTTAGGAGTTGCCTAGCTTTGAAAACCTGATATAGTTGGATCTTCTGTTGATGAGTGTTCTTGATTTTCATGTCCATGATACAATCTGTGGTGGATTGTTCCATGCATTTTGGGTTTAGCTCTGTTGGTGTTAGTTTTTCTACAACGTTGGAGGTGTCCAGTAGAGGTGGGAAGTAGGGCTGAAGGTAGTCCACACTGAATAGTGGATGCAGACCAAGGAATGGTTGAATACTGAGCTCGAGGAAATTTTTCCCTAGAACCTTGGTGATGGTGTATAACCCATATTGGAGCGAGCGAAGCTTGCACTAGGTTCCAGTGAAAGGCTCCTTCTACAAATGTAGCCACACTTTGTCACTCACTTGGAAGTTGTGTGGCACCTGATTTTGATCATGACGTTGCTTGTACTTAGCATTGGCTCCATCCAATATGTTGGCAGATGTGTTGAATGTGCTCAATGAATTTGTTCGCTTAGTCAGCTTTAGACTATACATGATCCGAATTGGCCTGAGTAGCCACAATTGGCATGGCTACGTCAATGGGACATAGTGGTTGGAACCCTAGGCCCACCTGAAAGGACCTGTGGCTGGTTGAGCTATGGAGAGCTTGGTTATAATTATGTTGTACATAAGGAAGGCTCTCATCCCATTGTTGGGCCATGGAAAAGGTATGCTTTATCCTCATATTAGCTTGATTTACCATTGAATTTCGTGTATTTATCTTCATTTTCGAAATACATCTAGAAGAAAATATTGTGAAAGTTGGAAAAAACCAATTATCAAAAAATTGTGTGATTATGGCATGAAAACTAACTTTCTCTTGCTTTTTGTGTGCAGGAATCCAAATTCAATAACTGTTGTTCAAGTAATGGGACAACAATGGCAAGAAAATAAAATAAGATTGTGTCTTTCTCATACGAGCCAGTAGAAGACTAGGAGGATCGAGTCTATTTTATAATGAAATCTGATTGACAGTTGTGAAATCCTTAGGACCCCCTGATCCTAAGGATTCACTCTCATTTTTTTGTTTTCCTTTAGATTATATAAAGTCGATAGGTGAAATAGAATGGGACCTTTAACCCAGAAGCTGTAACTTACATTTTGACATTATTATGACAGAGTAATTGCACTGCGGTGAAGTTGTATCTTTATTATTGAATTTAATGAGAAAGACAATGTTTCCTTTGTAATCGTATTCTGAGTATCTTTCGATGGTGACTTCTGGAGACTCTGGGCTTGGTCAATAGGAGAACTGTTGCTTCTCTTGTGTCACATTCGTTTCTTTTATTTTTTTTCACAATTATTCATTTCTGTTATCTCATAGAATTACAGTTAATTCAACTGCTATTAGCATTGATCTTTATGATTTTCCTTTACTGTTGAAATAAACTTTAGTTGTTGTTACTTTTATGCCTGTGTGTTATTCTTTAATGAATTTATTCGATTAGTTCAAGAATTGCGATTGATTTTTGTTTCTTTTGAGTAATGTTATTAGAAATCTTGAGTGATCAATTATTGTTAGTTTTAATTAAAAGTGTGAATAGTTGATTGTTGTTCATTTGTTGTAGTTTCTCTTTCTGTTAGATAGATTTCTATTAATATCAGTTAATAGTTTTGGTTAAGTGTGATTCCTTTAATTATTGCATTTGAATTCAATTTCTACATAGATTAGTTAAGATTGATTTAAGATTGATTGATTGGAAATGATTTAAGGTTTACATTTGAACTATTCCAAATTGAACTTCGAGAATTAGAAAAGTAGTTATTGCAAGGATTTAGAATAATTTATTCCTAGATAGCTTCTGATTTCACTCTGCACAAATAGTGCCAACACTCTTGAAACAAACAGACGAATCCTTTGCTGATTATTAATGTAGGAATTAGGATTGATTCTTATAAGTCACCTTATTGCACCAACATTTTGGCATTGTTACCAGGGAGAGTGTTAAAGATCGATTTCTTTCTTTTTTGAATTGGATTCTATTGTTGTGAAGGACTTGGGTATTGAAAACGAGAGGTAATAACCTGGGTGCTAGCATGTAAAATTATTGCTTGAAGCCCTCTTTCCAGAATATGCATATAGAGTAGATAGGAATAGATGTTTTTATGAATGAATAGGAAGAAAAAAGTAGAAATAGATCCAAATCCACCAAATCCAAGGGGTCGGTGACCCTTTGTAGATCGACCTTTATAAACGAAATCATAAGAAAAGTAGATCTCGGGTGTCATTATGACCTTGGATCAGATATGGAAAAAGCTCTATTGTAATCCCTTAAGCAGTAGGCTCACCATCTTCAGCTCACACTGAGATCCATAGAAAAATAAAAGGGTTTGAACAAAGCTTTCAGGATACACAAAATTTTTCATTCTGAACCTTCATAAGAGTGAAATTTGTGCATTCTACAAGAAGGAGAGGGAGGAAGTAGTGGTGTTGTAGGAGAAAATCTGTAGTCACCATAACGTGGATCTGCTAAGATATCGGTTGAAGAAAGGATACCTGATATCCCAGATCAAGGTAGTGTTGTAATACCCCTTCCAAATCTATCTGCCAGTCCTGCCCAAATCAACTTTCCAAACCAAGAGATTCCTAAAGGTTATTGGCACATATTTGATCAGATGGCACATAATCAGCCTCAGGGACAAACATCGATGTTGGAATATCCCATCATCGACCCAGTTGCTAATTCTCCTACGAAATCCATTCCTTTGCAGAGCATCCCTACTTTCCACGGTTTAACCTCAGAAGATCCCGATGCTTTCTTGTTCGAGTTTGAAGTTTTATGTAGGGGATATGATTATACCAATGACCCCCAAAAGCTAAAAATGTTCCCTTCTAGATTAAAGGGAGCAGCTCTGCGATGGTTTATGGGGCTTGGTGGAGGAAATATTAATACTTGGGGTCAAATGAAAACATATTTTCTCACTAAATATCAAGATTAATGCAGAACTAAAGACCTAAAAGATGAAACCTTTAACATGAATGCAAAATAAAATGAGACTTTAGAAGAATATGTTGAACAATTTCAATATAATATACAACAGTCTCTTTATGTTGCATTATCTAAAGATTTTTTAAAAGTAACTATGATAAAAGAAATGAAGGATGAATGGATAGAAACATTAAATTTCATGGGGAAAGGAGATATTTATCAGGAAAATTATGATGACATTATTCCACTGTGTATAAGGTGTTGTTGAGGCAGCACGTGCATCAGGCCAATTGGACGGGATACTATTGCTGGAAATAATAAATCCGTTGGTAGTCACATAACTTGGATAAAGATCAACAATCTCTTAGTATATTTCAAAATTGATATCCTCAGTACCCTCATGACACAGTTGAATGTCCTACAATCCAAATAGAAACAAGCTATAGCAGAACATAATTTAGCTGTTTTCTACCCGTGATGACGAAAGAAGCATAGACAGAGGGAATGTTTGTTGGACATGGTTCATACTTGTGCCATTTGCACTAAGGACCATGGCACCGAAAAATGTCCGTCACTTCATGGATTAAAGGAAGTTTTTAAAGAAGCAGAAGAAGAGATGGGACCAGTGTACTTAATGAGCCAATGTGGACAGTGGCAAGCCCAATCCAAAGCTATGTCACAAGACCCTTCTCTGTTATTTTCTTATCAATCATTTAATCAACAATAGAATTATGAAACATCATGGCAAGGCCAATCACCTTTCTCCACTTGGCAATCTCGATCATTTCCTATGTCACCCTCATCAAACCAACCTTTTCCAAACGCAAGTTGGAAAATTTATACTCCCTTCTGGAAAAATAATCCGTACCCATCCTAGTGGGTTGCCTCCATGTCACAAAATATAAATTGGTCCTCAAACTGGTAGCGATCCTTGGGAATAACTAATCCACCTATAGGGACGGGTCCTCAACCTCAACCGACTTTACCAGCTCTATATCCATTGTAGAAAAATCCTCAGCCTCTTATGCCCCCCCAACGGCCAGCTTAACCAAATCCAAATCCTAATAACAAACCAGTTCAACTGATATAGATTGTTGACAATTCAGATCCTGAAATAAAACAGATGGATTGCAATGAACTTAGGCTAATATCGAGACACATAATCATCACTGAGGGAAAAAAAAAAGATGAGACAAAAACACCTGCCATAACTAAATCCTCGACTGTGACTAATAAAAAAATAAAACAAGGAGAAGACACAGTCGAGCAACAAGATCCTGAAAAACTTATCATCACTTCTCCTTCGTTCCCTGAAATATTAATAATACCTAATCCCATTGTTTATCCAGATTTTGATCTCTTAGGGAAAATTTAAAAATTATGTATTAAAATTCCTCTTCTCCACGCTATCCAAGACATTCCTATTTATGCTAAAGTGATTAAATAATTGTGTGCGAAAAACCCTGCAAGGAAACGAAAAATTTCACCAACTATCCATTTCATATGGACCTTGTCCAATTGAATTTTAGGCAGGGAAAAACCAGTAAAATACGAAGATACAGGGAATCCCATAGTTACTTTTCAAATATATGGCCACTCTTTTCCAAACACACTACTTGATTTAGGTGCATCCGTTAACATTCTCATGACAAAAACCTGTGAGACACTCAGCATCATAGCTTTGGAACCAACTACCACTTTATTAGAGCTTGCTCATCGTTCTGTTGTTAAACCTGAGGGAACTCTACATGAAATTATTGTTTCTGTTGACTCATGGGAATATGCAGTGGATTTCCTAGTTATTAACCCAAGAAGCTGATTAGATGGATGCCCTTTAATTTTGGGATGATCTTGGTTAGCAACAGTTGATGCTGACATAGGTTGTCATGCTTGTAGCATGAACATCACAAACGGGAATGCTATAAAAAATCTTGGTTTATATCCCCTTTCTAAGCCAATTCTGCCCATCCTGAAAATTCATAAACATCCACCTACATACCTGGAAGAAAACATCCGTTCACCTCTTACAATAGCAGAAGAGCTTGAGTTCAAAAATCAGAATGAAGATGATGTAATTAATAATTTTACAAATCAGTCAACTACTGAGAATAATGTAAAATCTCAAATTTTAAAAGTGATTCTTGAAAATGAATCCAAAGAAGACCCTTTGAAAGATTTCGATGACCAACACATACCAACAACTGCTATTCATAATAGTAGGCTTGTTGAGATTGAACTAGGAAAGATTTTGAACATCAATGACAATCTAGACATTAACCAACAACAAAAGCTTATTCAAATTCTGCAAAAATATAAAGGGTCTTTTGCTTGGGAATACCTAGACATGAAGGGCATATATCCCCAATTATGTACACAACATATCTACACCGAAAAGGATGCTCGCCCTATCCGACAACCTCAAGGAAGATTACATCCGCATTTCAAGGACATTGTAAAAGAAAATCTACATGAGTTGTTGGACGTGAATTTTATTTATCCCATTTTAGACAGTAAGTGGGTCTCTTCGTTGGTAGTTGTTCCCAAAAAGAACGGGAAGTGGTGAATCTGTGTGGATTATAGGGAATTCAACAAAGCCACGCAGAAAGACCACTTCCTTCTTCCATTTATTGATCATGTCCTTGATACACTATAAGAAAAGTGATTATTTTCCTTTCTTGACAGCTTCAACGACTATAATCAGATAAAAATTTCCCCTGAAGACCAAGACAAAACTACCTTTACCTTCCCATGGGGTGCATTTGTTTACATAGTGTTACCTTTTGGTTTATGCAATGCCCCAACTACATTTCAGAGGGCCATACTAAGTATTTTTTTTTATCTGATAAATGAGAGACTTAAATTTTACATGGATGACTTCACCCCATATGGGGTCAAATTTCGATGAAGTGCTACAGACTTTAGAGAAAGTTTTGGAATGATGCATCGTTACCAGGTTGTGTTTAAGTAACGTAAAGTTTCACATGATGATGATATAAGGCGTAATCCTAGGACACTACATCTCTATGAGTGGAATACAGGTATACCCAACAAAAATAGAGGTAATTATCCTACTACCTACACCTTGTACTCAAACAGAGGTACGTATCTTCCTCAGATATGAAGGATAATATTGCAGGTTCATTAAAAAATATTCACGAATTGTTGTGCCTTTGTATGTTTTAACGATAAATGTTGAATTTAAATGGTCTGATAAATGTGACATTTCTTTTACAGATTTGAAGAAACTAATCTCGATTGCACCATTATTGTGTGGACCCAACTGTGAGCTGCCTTTTCATATCTCTTCAGATGCGTTAGATACAACAATAGGTGTTGTTCTCGGTCAAGTGGAGGACAAAAAGCACTATGCTATTTACTATATCAGTAAAAACCTTACTAATGTTGAACTCAATTATATAGTGATAGAAAAGGAATTTTTAGTTATCATTTATGCCATAAATAAATTTAGAAATTATATAATAGGCTGCCAAGTTTTAATGTATACTGATCATTCCACCATTAGATACTTAGCTAACAAACCAATTACAAATGGACGGGTGACTCATTGGCTGTTACTTTTGCAGGAGTTTGACATCACCATTAAAGACTGTCCAGGGAAGGAGAACCCAGTTGCAAATTTTCTGTCTCGGGTTCCAAAAACAAATGATCCGCTAGGAGTGGATGACCAGTTTCCTGATGAAAATTTGTTTGTCGTAGCGGTTAAAGTGTCGTGGTATGCAGATGTAGAAAATTATTTGGTGGTAGGAAAATTCCCAGGAACTTAACAACAAAGGAGAGGAAGCTGATTGTCCATCGCATCGCCTAATTCTCTTGGATTGGTGGATATTTTTTTCACACAGGATCTGATATGAAAATACGTAGGTGCATCTGTGAAGTTGAAATTTATGACATCTTGAAGGCTTTCCATGGTGAGCCTTGTGGCGGACACTTCGCAGATTGCAGAACTGGACATAAAATATTGTAGATGGGCTATTATTGGTCCACTATTTTTAAAGATGCCAAGAAATATGTCCAAGCTTGTGATAGCTGCAAGAGGATGGGCCATCCTGGTCAATCCGATAAAATGTTTTTGCAGCCACAACTGGTAATAGAACTTTTCGAACGATTGGAATTATATTTTGTTGGCCCATTCAATCCACCTTCAAACCAAAAGGCGTACATACTGATTGCTGCAAACTATGTAAAAAAGTGGGTAGAAACAATAGCTTTGCCAAGAGCTACAAAAGAAACTATAATTAATTTTCTTTTTGAATTATTTTTTCAGTATGGCTTACCCAGGGAAGTGATAATGCGTGGAGGGGAGAAGTTTGTAGGACATAATATTTTCACCACTCTACGAAACCACCATATCACACATAGAGTCACTTTAATGTATCACCCGCAGGAGAACGAGCAGTTTGAAAGCACTAATAAAGTCATTGAGGAAAAATTTGACCAAGTCAGTTTCGACACATTGGTGGGATTGGGCTACTAAACTACCAGAGGCCTTGTGGGCTTATCGCATAACTTGGCGAAATACTACTGGATATTCCTCGTACCAACTTGTATTTGGAAAAGAACCTATTTTTCCTATCGTATTTAAGATAAAGACTCTCAAAACAATCTAGGAAGTGGGACTGGACCTGACAGAAGCACAAAATAAACAACTTCAACAAATAAATGAATTGGATGAAACTGGGCTACTTTCTCTACAACACACCACAATTATTCAACAACAAAGGGCTAAGTGGTACGATAGTCTTATAAAAAATAAGACATTTCAAGAAGGAGATTGGGCACTCCTCTATAATTCTAGGTTTCAAGACTTTTTGGGTAAATTACAGACAAGGTGGCTTGGCCCATATGAAATTCAAGAGATGAAAAATAATGGCACTCTAACTCTAAACACCATCAATGGGTCTGGATCTTCTTTTTGGGTGAATGGACATCGGGTACATATTTATCATAAACCACTCACCAAAGAGTATTTTTTCCAACAGGTACATGATGATCCCACTATGAAAATTTTAGCTGCGGGGAGTAATGAACCGACAACTTTACTTTCGAGAAAATACGCTTCTCTTCAACTGTAAATAATGTATATATTTTTAAGATTTTCTTGTAATTTTCTTTTCTTTTTTTGTTTTAAGATAAGCATCACTGTATAAATGCGTGGATTTATTTTATTTTGAAACAATAACTTATAATGATATGCTTTTCTTTTACCACTGTTTTGTGTTGTTTTTATAAGTAGATGTTGTTCAATTCTTTAAAAAAATATTGTTCATTTCCAATTGAACAACTGTGTTTCTTTGTTTTTATGAGCATTTTTTTGTTCAATAGATTGAATAGATGTTTTTCAATCAAATGAACAACTGTTGTTCTAAAAAATGAGCAATCATGATTTATTTTTGTGTGTTTAATAGTTGTTGTCCAATAGATTGAACAGTTGTTGTTCAATCAACTGAACAACTGTTGTTCAATCAAATGAACAATTGTTGTTCAAAACAATGAACAACCGTGATTTCTTTTTGTGTGTTTAATAATTGTTGTCCAATATATTGAACAACTACTATTCAATCAATTGAACAACCATTTTTCAGAAAAATGAATAGCCACGGTTTCTTTTTGTGTGTTTAATAATTGTTGTTAAATAGATTGAATAACAATTGTTCAATCAACTAAACAACTGCTTTTCAAAAAATGAACAATCGCAATTTCTTTTTTTTGGTGTGTTTAATAATTGTTGTTCAATAGAATGAACAGTTGTTGTTCAATCAACCAAACAGTTTTTGTTGAGTAAAATGAACAGCTTCGATCCTTTTTTTGGTTTTTTGACGCCCTTTTTTTGGTGACTTTCACATATCATTATTGTTCAATTAAAAGAACAACTATTTTTCCAATGACTACACAATTGCCATTCAATCTTAATCAAACAACCATATTTTCTCTCACATGCTTTACTATGAAGATCATCTTTTTGGATTGGAAATTTGTACTCAATATAGAGGAAAAATAGTGATATTAACAACATTATGATTTTTAAACCTTTGATGGGTATCTTTATTCTAGAAACTGACATGGTTCACCTATATAACGAATTGATGAATATCTCCTCTTCGGACATATCATAAAATGATTCATTATCTCAATACCATGCTAGTTTTTTTTCACACTTTCAATTGATAATGCCCTTTAGTATGATGGTATAGGGATAAGGGCATATCTTTTATTGGCATTCTTTTACTTCTCACACCATCCCTAAATCTTAAGGAGTTAATGAGCCTCCATTCATTTATAGTCCAGATACAAATGAGCTCCAGTTAGATAAAGGAACACTAGATTTTCTTCTTAGCAAGAATTCAAATGGGTCTAATTCCTTTAACTTATCAAAAGACTCTCTCTCTCTAACAATAATTCTGATGTAACTGCCTCCCAAAATTATTCTCTTTATTTTTTGGTTACTAGGGTTGAGGTATCAATACCTTGTCTTTGTAGGTCTATAACAATCTCAGTCAATTAATTTTCCCTTTTAGAACTAAACAAAACTTCCTGAATCTTATCATTAAATTTCTTATCTTCGGGACTTCTTACAATTTCAGAGGAAAAATCTCTTGAATGTGATGGAATACCTGATTTTGAAGAGCTACCTTCAATGCCTTTGGAAATTGTGTTTGGATTATCCACAATGGTAGGTGGGTTAGGGTCTGGATTATTCCTCGTATATCTCCTTCTCGAAGCCACCTTTAAGCATGAAATTCGTAATGGAGTCACTAAGGTAGTTGCAGCCTCGAACAAACTCTGAGCTCCTGCTACCTCTAAGAGTTCAACTTCACTGTTTGCACAAAAAATTTGTGAAATATGTCTTCAGACTCCCAATAGATGCACCAAAATGTTATCACCAAATTGACCTTTATTGGTTGCTTATAAATCAACTCAATGTAACTCTTTCAAACCACTTCTAATTGAATATTAGCCTCTTTAGTTTGAGAGGGCACTCTCAAAGGGGGTTTATGATTTTGAATAAAGATAATACTAGATGGCTAACTCTATGAATTGTGACTTGGTTTCGTATGATTGCAGGTTGAAAAATGAAGGCTTGCTACCATTGGGCTATGGAGTTAACATAAATATTATTAGTGACATTATTTTCTTCATATGGAAGCTGAGGCAGATAGAGGTTTTTAACAAATATAATTCATACACATAACATAGGAAAATTCAGTAATTTCACCTCGAAAGGAAGTCAGAGAATAATAATATGAATTATGAGTAATTAGAGATAAAATACACTGCAAGTGATTAGAAATAAAGATACAAAGAAATAACACATCAAAAACCTCATGATAATCTCAGGTCTAGAATTAGAATTCCACTATATATTACTAATAATGGATAAAACATACAGGCAGCAATTTGGTGAAATATTCTCTAACCACTTTCTCTTCGATGTTTAGTATATAAATAGACATTCTTTACAATGTATATAATCTTCCCAGCTGTATAGATCTTTGAATTCTACTCTGAAACCTATCATAACTGAAAATACTAACTTAAAACAGAAAACAGACAGTTATTCTTTAAGAAATCAAACTCCTAATAGGACTCTATCTTCTATTTATTACATTCAGTTCTCCTAACAGTGAAACAGTTCCATGATAAATGTCACATGTTCAAGGGATAATTCATCACCACTTTGCATCTTCAAAACACCCCTAGATTTGTGGAACATCATCCTTGTTTTTAGGGAAGGATAACCTTCACTTTAAACATTGTTTTGACGGATGAGCTGGTTGTGTGACACTCCTTTTGAGAAATGAGTCTCTCCTAATATGGTTTACTAACATGATGGAGGTGTCCAACTGGGTAATGTGATGTTAGAATGTTCAAAACTCTTTAAAAATCTCCTTGCTACGAAATAGGGCAGTTTAGCCAGTTTCATAGTGAGTTTTCATAGTGTATTAAAACCTGTCTTTCCACCTATCTTCTTGCCACATTTTTTTTTCAAACACCTTTACTATGCCAAGACACCTTGCAAACAATTAATCTCCCTCCATAATACTTGAAAATCTGAATTTAAAGGAAAAAATTCACCTACAGAAATTTTCGTAGCATTTTTCTGGCCTCAATCTTGAGGTATGCTACGAAACTGTCCAAAAAACCAGAATTTGTGAGTTCAAGATTGTCTTCAAAAATTGATCTCCATAGGTAAAATTTAGGTTCTTTGTAAGTCATGAACCTCATCAAACATATTATAACTCAATTTTTTACTCCTGTGGTGTTTCATCTTCATTTACAATCAATTGGCTGATGGGTTCTTCTACCACTTTCATCTTCATCCCTTTCTTTGCCTGATAACTAGTTCCTTCTTTGCTGATGAAGACAAATCTATGATGCTTGGTGGCTGATAAAATTCATTGATTTTATCAGTCTCTTTTCTTTCCATGACCTTCTTTGCATGTTTAGTCATTGGCTTCCTTGGTTGAAATATGAATCCAACATCATCACCTTTAGCCAATCCCTAGATTCTAGTGATTGTCTTGCTACCTTGTTTGTTGACTGTATGCTTCTGTTTTGTAGGTGTTGCTTGAGGGATGTCACTTTCTTGCGAAGGCTCTATTCTCATGTCCACTAGATCTATAGAAGGTGATCTATCTTATTCTTCAACTTCTTTTGCCACAACTGATGATGAATTAGTTCTAGTTTTGGAGGCTTTATTTGGCGTAACCACATCAATTTCATAACCACTCATGAACAAGAAACAAGTGTAATCTCTGTCTAACCTTATCAAATCTTCTAACACTAAAAAATTTATTATATCATGATGAAAAAGAGATGTCTTACTACCTTTTGTCTTGATTTAAACCTTATCTGACATTTTCCCTAGACTTTTGTATAAATAAAAGGGCAAGTCAAGTGACCTCTTACCCCCAAAATATAGAAGAAGTCTGAGATGATATGAGTAGACCATGTGAAATATTCCTTTATAGGTAAAATAATTTTGAATGACCATCAACAGCTTTGCATACTTCTCCTTCATGAAACTCCTAGGGATAGCATTTGTCAAATCAACTTCACTGTGTTCTTGCTTGATAAACTCTTTAAAATCTTGCATAGTGATATTAATACCTTTAAACCACTGTTCACCACCTTTAGGGATTCCTATAGCTAATGATATGCTCTCTGGTGTCACTGTAAGGTTCAAAATTCCAACCTTTGAAGTTGTTCTTGTGAAGCTGGTGGAAAAATCCTTTGAAACTTGTAATGAAATCCCTGCAACCTCAGACAGAATTTCCAGTCCTTCTCAAAACCTTCATGGCAGTATGGTCTTCATTGAGTAAATTCATATCCATGGGCTCATACCTATGACAATGGACACCCTTATTTTTTTTTCCTTCTTGCAACCATGGATGCTTTATAGTATTCACTATCTCGCTTGCTGATGACACCTACAGAATTCGAACTTGCCAACCACATGCTTTTGCATTTTATTTTTCATCTCTGAATTTTCATTTTATTGTAAATAAATTCCATTTTTTTCTTGACAGACCCTCTTGTCTTCAACAAAACTTGTTCTTTCAATATGACAGGAGAAATTTCTACAAGCCCACACATTATCTTGGATTTCTTGTGCATAAAGAAATATCAGCTCTAGAGTGCAAGGATTTCTCTCCCTGAGATAAAAAACCAAGACAACAAAAAGAGCCCTCAAATAGTAAACCACAATTGCAGCTTCAGGAGGCCAAATCTCTTTTGGCATGTTGAAATAAATTTTTTGAAACCTCATATTAAACTTGATGATTGATTCATTGCTCTACCTCTGGATAGAATATAATTCCAAAATTTGTTTTTCATATGACTTACGCTTGCCCCAATATCTAAGAAATATATCCTGAAAACCTTGCCAGGAACTAATTGAACTTGCTTCCAAACACTGGAACCAATGTTGAGCACCCTACTTTAATGAATGGAAAAACATCCTTAAAGCCAAATCTTCATAAATAATTTAGAAAGTACTCAAATTCCAAGATATGTTGTTCAGCTAAAATATATTTCTCCTCTCCAGAAAAACTTGGTAAAAATTTGAATCCTTTTGAAGGATATTGATGGAGGATTGTGGGTAGCACGAAGGGTTTCAAAAACACCTTGGTTCCAAGTTGCAAAGAAGGGGATTTCTTATGAGGTAGAATGTTATCACCCAAAGATGATGAATCCTCACCTTTATGCGTAGACTGTGATAGATTACCTTCGGGAATATTAATGCAACAATCATCTCTCCTTTCATATTTAGGAGATAAAGTTGTGTCAAGATCAATAATACAATTAGAAGAAAAATCTTCTTTCTCCAATAAATAATTACATTTTGGGCCTTATAATCTTCTGAGAAAATAAAGCAGGAAATAATCTTCTTGATATGTAAGGGAAAATAGACCACCAAACTGATAGTTGAAAATAAAACTTCCTTTAAAATATTCAAACTCTGATATCTGTATTTTCCACGATGCTTTCTCATTTTCTTTCCCGTAGAATACCTCATCTAATGAAACCTTCATCAATGGAGTCGACAGGTGAATAATACACAACCAAATTTGTATCTAAATCTTGTTCACCATCAAGAAATAGATTTTGTTGGAATAGGGTCTCCTACAAGTTGTGAAACTGGTCCAATTTTGAATACTTTTGATTATATTTAGTCTAGCGCAGGGGTTTTTGGGTGGGTCAAAGCCCCGAAAGCATTGTAATGGGCAAAAGGGTAAATCAGGGGTCCGAAAGCCACAGTTTGCAGACCATAGGAAAGTTTAGGCTAGATTATTATAAATAGAGGACATTTTAAATTGTAAGGTAGGAAATGAAGATTTATTGATGCGAATTATGGTTTAAGATATCTGTTTGGGTTTTTGGGGAAAGGACTCCTGCTGGTTGTGTGTGCGTCCTGCTGCTGTTTGCGCAGGCTGGGATGGGTATTGTAAGAAGGAATTTATGAATTGATGAATAAGAAAGGTTGCTTGAGAACTAAATCTATGTGTATTGTTTGTGCAAATCATTGGTAATTACTGCATTATGTGCATTCTGTATTCAACCTGCGAAAGATCTGTGTAAGTGTGTTTGTTGTATCTGGATCTGTTTTGTTATGTTTTATGCAATATTGTGCTATTGTTATAGAAGTATATAAATATAGATCTAGTGCATGTGGATGTGAAAGGAGACCTATTTACCCTGTACAGAAAGAGGCAATCTGGGTATCACAGGGCTGGACACAGCTCTTCCTGCCTTACCTATCCTTTCTCAGGGTGCGGAAACCTGGTTCTAGCACCCACCCATACTACTTCGGGTGAGACTTTGACCTACGTAAGCAGGTCACTACGGAAAGGGCCAATAGTATAGGGGTTTGTTGGCAAACCTTGAACTCCGAACCTGGGTCAAGACCCCTCGAGCCAACAAATGGTTCTGTTGATGAGACCTAAAGCATTTTGAAAAAGGGATCGGGTAATGACAAGCGAATACTGGAAACCTGACAAGGAATTGAATTAGCGCTACTTTGGATGAAAGTACAACGTGTTGGGTATGTGTTATATTCTTTCCACGACTAAGCACGTGAAAATTTTGGTCCTTAATTTCCGGTGGGTAGTCCGCGTCCATGGTTTTGTGCATGGTTTTGCACATGGTATTGGGGCACGATGATTTTTGGCCCCTGGTATTTTTGTAGATCCGGTCAAGGGAACTATGGTTATGTTCTAAGCCAGGGTTTATGGATTGGGGTTTATGTATGCTTCGGCATGTATATATATGTGTTGTAACACTAAAAGGAATATAATGAAAAATCAAGTTGGTCGTCCCTATTTGGGATCCAGGGGAAAATCTCTGTGTTTATTTGTTTTATGTTTTATGCTCTCGCTATTGTTTATCTTTTGTTATAAGATTTGTGAGTAGATAATTTATGTTCAGGGTTAAAACCTAGATTTGGTATCAGAGTAGTTTCGGCTTCAAGTTGTTGCTGAGGGTTTTTTGCTTGGGCCTATGGTAGACCCTGTTCAGTGGGAGATCTGCGGGATCGATTCTTGTGGTGAAAGAAGATGGTGAGCAGTGGGAAGATAGAGATCGAGAAATTTAATGGTCAGAGTTTTGAGTTATGGAAGCTCAAGATGGAGGATCTGCTAGTGGATAAAGATCAGTGGATTGCGGTAGATCCAGGTACTAAACCAACGGCAATGTCAGATGAAGACTGGAAGAAACTGGATTGGAAGGCTAAGAGCACAATACGGTTGTGTGTCTCAGATTTAGTATTGTTGAATGTATCTGGGGAAGCTACGGCGAAGACCTTGTGGGACAAGCTAGGGAATTTGTGCCAATCTAAGTCTCTGGTGAATAAGTTGTTCCTACGGAAAAAGCTGTATAACCTGAGGATGAAGGATGGAAACTCAGTGACAAAGCATCTGAATGCCTTCAATACTATGGTAAGTTAGTTGTCATCTGTTGATACTAAAATCTCAGATGAAGATAAGTGCATCATTTTTTTGTGTTCTCTACCAGATTCGTGGGACATTCTGGTTATTGCAATAGGTAGCAATACAACTAACTTGAATTTTGATGGCATTGTCTCAGCCTTGCTATCGGACGAAATGAAACGGAGAAATATGGAGGGTCGGAATGGAGATGCCTTATCTGTACGAGGAAGGTCCCAGAACAGAAATAAGAATAAGGTTTCGAGTGGGAGATCTAAATCTAGAGGGAGATCTAAATCTCCTGGAAAGTTTATAAAGGTGTGCTGGAAATGCAGAAAGGAAGGGCACTACAAAAAGGACTACAGATCTAAAGCTCCTGAGAAAGGAAAGGGATCTGATGATGCTCCTTCTGCAGAGGCAAAAACCACCTCGGATGAAGGTGGGGATGTGTATTTTGCTTCTTCTTCAAATACACATGTAGATCATGAGTCATGGTTGATTGACTCAGGTGCATCCTTTCACTTCACTCCCCATAGGGAGTGGTTATGCGAGTATGAGAAATATGATGGTGGTGATGTCTTCCTAGGGGATGATAGGAAGGCCAGAATCGTCGGACGTGGAAAGGTCAAGCTGAAGCTGCAAGGTGGGAGGATTAGAACACTTCCTGGTGTTCTGCATATTCCTGCATTGGCCAGAAATCTGATTTCTGTAAGCAAGATGGATGATGCGGGTGTAAAAATAGTGTTCGAGAAAGATGTCTGCAAGATGGTTCGGGGAGCACTGGTATTAATGCGGGGAGTTTGGTGGAACAGGTGGAGTGCTGGTGCTTAGCTGTATTGATGGGTGTAACATTTCTGTGGTTCCTGAAAGTGGGACGGAAAGCCTAGCTGTGTCTGGAGAAAAGACCATGCTATGGCATCAAAGGCTTGGACATATTGGAGAGAAGGGCCTTCGGATACTGCATAGAAATGGTATGGTAGAAGGTATGTCTAATTTCTCTCTAGATTTTGATTTCTGCGAACATTTTGTATATGGGAAGTATAATCGGGTGAGTTTTCCTTCTGGTGCTAAGAGGGCGAACAAGATATTAGAACTTGTGCACGGTGATGTGTTTGGACCTGTGTCAGTTCCATCACTGGGAAATTCTGTGTACTATGTTTCATTCATAGATGACTTCTCAAGGAATACATGGATATATTTCTTGAGGAAGAAATCTGAAGTCTTTGACAAATTTAAAGAATTTAAGGCTCTGGTGGAAAACCAGACAAAGAAGAAGATAAAGGCATTGAGGATAGATAATGGTGGGGAGTTCTGCAAGAAGGAATTTGAAGAGTTCTGTAAGAAGTGTGGTATAGCACGGCAGAAGACTACTCCATACACACCTCGGCAAAATGGAGTTGCAGAAAGAATGAATAGAACACTGATGGAAAAGGCAAGAAGCATGCTCAGTGGTACCGGGTTAGGACAAGAATTCTGGGCAGAGGCAGTGGAGACTGCATGTTACTTAGTTAACAGATCACCTTCATCATCATTGGAGGATAAGACCCCACATGAGGTATGGACTGGTAAGAAACCCTCTCTTTCACATCTAAGGGTATTTGGATGTGATGCATATGTACATGTTCCAAAGGAGAAAAGGACCAGTTGGATAATAAATCTAAAAGGTGCATCTTTATTGGGTATAAGGATGGTTTAAAGGGTTACAAGCTTTGGAACCTAGAAACAAGGAAGGTTGTGTACAGCCGAGATGTGGTGTTTAGAGAAGTGAAAGATGTTGTTAAACATGAATTCCTATCAAAGGAACCTAAAAAGATAGAGTTTGAGCTAAAGGAGGATGAATCAGACTCTACAACAGAAGAAGACTCAGAAGATGAAGAGCCACAAACTCCATCTTTGAGAAGATCAGTTCGGGAAAGAAGGCAACCAGAAAGGTATAGTCCATATGCTTTCTGTTCAGGTTTTTCCTTAACTATAACTGATGATGAACCCAGAACTGTCAGGGAGGCAGTAGATTCAGAGGATGGAAAACTCTGGAAGGAGGCCATGGTTGATGAAATGGCATCCTTGCACAAAACTGATGCATGGGATCTGGTGGAGTTGCCGGCTGGAAGAAATCCCATTGGGAGAAAATGGGTGTTTAAGAAGAAGATGAATGTAGAAGGCAAGGTGGAGAAATACAAAGCTCGGTTGGTAGCGAAAGGTTATTCCCAGGTGCCGGGAATTGATTTTGGTGATATTTTTTCTCATGTTGCCAAATTTACTTCTATTAGATTACTTTTATCTGTTGTTGTTGCATTTGATTTTGAGATAGAATATATGGATGTGAAGACAACATTTCTTCATGGGTATCTAGAAGAGGAGATCTACATGAAGCAACCTGAAGGCTTTATGGTGAAGGGTAAGAAAGAACTGGTATCCAGGTTGAAGAAGTCTCTGTATGGGTTAAAACAGTCACCAAGGATGTGGTATCAGAAATTTGATACCTATATACGGGGACTTGGCTTCACCAGAAGGAAGGAGGATCATTGTGTTTATTTTAAATTAATTGGTGACCGTGTTATTTATTTGGTCTTGTATGTGGATGATATGTTGTTGATTGGAAATGACAAAGAAATTATCCAAGATTTGAAGACCCAACTGTTCTCCAAATTCGACATGAAGGATCTTGGTGTTGAAAACTATATTTTGGGCATGGAAATTAAGAGAGATCGGGCAAAGAGGAAGCTTTGGTTAAACGAGAGGAAGTATGTCGAGACTATATTGCAGAAGTTCAATATGTAGGATAGTAAATTGGTGAATGTTCCTATTCCTATAGGTGTAAAGCTGTCTGCTGAACAATTTCCCAAGACACCAGAAGAAGAGGAGGATATGTCCCGTATTCCATATGCAAGTGCAGTGGGTAGCCTGATGTATGCAATGGTTTGTACTAGACCAGACATTGCACATGCAGTGGGAGTATTGAGCAGGTTTATGTCAAACCCAGGGAAGGAGCATTGGACAACAGTGAAGCGGGTTTTTAGATATTTACGTGGCACTAGTGATTATGGCTTGTGCTACCAGGGAAGACCGGGATTGGAAAGAATGTTGGAAATTCGTGGTTTTGTTGATGCAGACTGGGCTGGAGATCTAGACCAAAGAAGATCTACAAGTGGGTATGTGTTTAGCCTATTTGGAGGCGCAGTCAGTTGGATGAGTAAAAGACATTCTGTAGTGGCTCTTTCAACTACAGAGGCAGAATACATAGCAGCCACTCATGCAAGCAAGGAAGCAGTTTGGTTGCAAAGATTGTGTTCAAGTATGGGGTTGGTACAACAAGCTATAAGGATAGGCTGTGATAGCCAAAGTGCAATTTTCTTGGCTAAGAACCCTGCTTATCATTCAAAGACAAAGCACATTGATGTTCAATATCACTTTGTTAGAGATATGGTTGAGGCTAAAAGGGTGTTGCTGGTAAAGGTGGACACTTTGAATAATGTTGCAGATGCATTGACAAAGTCTATGAGCACTCAGAAGTTCTCTTGGTGTAGAGAAACAATGGGTGTTGAAGAATTGGGCCAATGAATAAGCTCTTCTGTGGCCCCCTGTGGAAAGAAAACAACAAGTGGGATAATTTTGGGTATGTGTTATATTCTTTCCATGACTAAGCACGCGCAGGGGGGTAAGAGGGGGGGCGATAGCCTCCCCTGTCGGGGCCCGAGGCAGCGCCCTGGCGAAAATTTTTGGTCCTTAATTTCCGGTGGGTAGTCCACGTCCATGGTTTTGTGCATGGTTTTGCACATGGTATTGGGGCACGATGGTTTTCGGCCCCTGGTATTTTGTAGATCCGGTCAAGGGAACTACAGTTATGTTCTAATCCAGGGTTTATGGATTGGGGTTTATGTATGCTTCGGCATGTATATATATGTGTTGTAACACTAAAAGGAATATAATGAAAAATAAAGTTGGTCGTCCCTATTTGGGATCCAGGGGAAAATCTCTGCGTTTATCTGTTTTATGTTTTATG
The DNA here is from genome assembly GCA_034641835.2 of Pinus albicaulis. Taxonomy (NCBI): domain Eukaryota; kingdom Viridiplantae; phylum Streptophyta; class Pinopsida; order Pinales; family Pinaceae; genus Pinus; species Pinus albicaulis. The sequence continues at coordinate 137,703,616 of CM076582.1, forward strand.
CTCTTGCGATTATTTATCTTCTGTTATAATATTCGTGAGTAGATAGTTTCTGTTCAGGGTTAAAACCTACACAATGTGGAGCGGTAAGTGCTATTGAACCAATCAAGAAGGGGATAACTCTATCAATAGCCCACTGAAAAGACCAGCTACACAAGGCCCACCAGTTACACCGACACCAGAACCATATAAGAATAACTCTCAACCGAAACCCCGCTAGAAGGAGACATGGCAGCACACTTGAAATTACCTACCTTTAAAGGTGCGGCCAATGAGGACATGGATCGTTTTTGGCTTGTGGCAGACTCGGTATGGACTGCACAGGGTGTGGTAAGTGATACTGTGAAGAGAGTGTAGCTATCCCTAGCCTTCGAAGAGAGAGCTTTGGACTAGTATATGTGGTAAATATCTCAAAACGGGAGGGCATTTATTCAAGATATTAAGGACGCCCTAAAATAGTAGTTCTTAAAACCTAAATCCTACTCTCGGATTGTAGCAGATGTGAAATATTTCAAGCAAGGAGCGACTGAGTATGTCTGGGAAGCTGATCAGAGACTAAATAAAGAAATCAGAGAAGGAGGATTTAATTATGACGACAGACAACACACCGAATGGTTCATTGCTATGTCGCTACCTCACTTGCATATACTGATGGGCCACCAGACCTTCGAGTCACAGTAAAAAGCTTTGAAAGTCGCCATGAAACTAAAAGACGTGCCCAAAGACGGCACTTTGGGAGGAGTACAACAAATTTAGGAGCAAATCGGAGCCATGCACATGGAGATTCAGAACCTATGGAAGGAACGAGGAAAAGGAGCTAGCATAGATCTCTAGTGCATACGATGTCGAGTATTTGGCCATACGAAGGATCAGTGCCCTCTATTAGCAGATTACATGCAGGCAGGAGGACTTAGTCTGCTACGTCTAGGCTCAAGCGGGTCTGCGTTATGCTGCAATGATTGTTGGGTAGTGGGACTACACGATATGGCCCAGTGCCCTTGGCTAAGTATGGGCGAACTGAAGAAACACTGGTGCCGGTTCTGTCGGTCAGTGGGCCATGATGAGCAGAACTGCAAAATCCATAATTTAGTGATAGGTCGGGGAATTTTTCCTGAAGTACAGTCAGACCCTGCCTCACAAAAAACCCCCATAGGCATGAATAGCTCCCCCTCCGGAAGCAGGGATGAAAGCCGAAGTGGAAGTGCAAGTCGAGGCTAGGGCCAATTGATCTGCTATAACTATGGGGACACGGGGCATTTTGCGAGGGATTTCCTGAACCCTACGAGACAGTCCTATAGGTACTGCAGATAGTTGGACCATATGCTTGAAGATTGTCCAGCCTTGATAGCAAAAATATAGGAGAAGCAGCTCCTACCTATGCAGAAGGTGCGGAGGGTTTAGACTGAGCTAAGGGGTAAGGGTTTGAGCGTAAATGTTGTTACGCGTAGTGGATTGGCTACTAGGGGGATTAAGGAGAAGGTTGAAACTGAAACTTTGATCTACAAATCAGTTAGCAAACAAGAAGGACTGGACCTGGATAAAGCAAGGGAAACATTTATGGAAGCTCAAAGGGACTTCCTCGGGATTGAGGCATCTACGTCCCTATGCCCTGTGGATCTGAACGCAGCTAAGGAAGTCAAACCCTTCCTGTAGGCATGTATGAAATTGCTGCGAAACCCCCAGGCAGTGCAAAATCTGCAGGATTTAATAGATATCTGCGCAACATGCGCTGTCGTGTCTCCCGATATTAAGGATGTGCACAAATTATACAGGTATTAGAAACACACTGGGAGGGAGATGCAATTGACGGCCCAGAATGACAACTACGAGATGGATTGGGTTATCTTATACCTCGGATCAAACGCCAATGTATTACCTAAGAAAACCTGGAAATGCATGGATGAACCAAAGCTGGAATGGTCCAATACCCAGCTACGCATGGCTAATCACCAAAATATCATATCGTTGGGGAGGCTCTCGGGGATTATGGTAGATATCACAGGAGTAAAAGTCCGGGTTGACTTCGAAGTCATTCAAATCGTCGAGGAGGCGGACCCCTACCCTGCGCTACTGGGATTGGATTGGGCCATTGACATGGGTGGTATCATTAACTTAAAAAAAAGAAGCATGGTGTTTGAAAATAATGGCACAAGGGTAGTCATACCATTAGACCCTGCGGAAGGTAAATGTTATAAGGAACCAGTACCCAAGGAGGAAGATGTGGACTATATCTATAAGTTGACTGTGTGAGACACGGACAACCCAACCCTGGGTGAAGTCCTTTGCTGCGAGGGGGATACTGAATGCTTATCTGACCCCGATGAGGAAATAAATAATTGGTAGAACCAATTACATGATGTCTCCACGCTACGTTGTCTTCGAATCAAAAAAAACTTCCACTATATTTCCTCAGAGGTAAGGACCCGGACAGAACCAGGAATAATCAACTATTGCGGGCCAACCCCGAGAAAAGGTCAGGCTGACCCACGAGCAAGTAGCAGTTTTCTAGGACAGTCATATGCTCAGGAAGTAGAACTCTCATACACCCGACCACCTCTTCAACAAAAAAACAGCTGCGGTTAAGACTATACTCTCTGACTACATCCCCCCTTAAAGCCTTACTTGCACAGACGATAAGGTTCTCTTGGTCATGGGTCATGAGTTGCCTAGGAAGAAAGCCTGTGTTGGGGGGGGGACATGCAGCTGCCACAGATGGGTGACCCTAGCTTAACGAATGGGTCAAGCAAGCTAGCCGTTGGAACAGTACCTATTGGTAAAAATCAGAAGTTACCATTGGAAGGAGCGACCTCCAGGCATTTAATGAAACAAATTATGGGGATTTTTTATCGTTTCCTGGGGAACCCACCCTGAATAAAGTTTACCTCACCATCGCACGCTTAGGGGTGCTATAAAAAGAGCAGGATAGTTCAGCTAGAGGTATTGTTTCACTTGCACAACTTGCCTGCCTCATGCATCTCGTGGAAACACCAAGAGATTCACCATCGTGACCAACGAGTACACCAACAGCTTGGTACAGTCGAGCACACCATCACGTAGCAGGCTGTTGATTTTCTCCTTGCCATGTCACAAGAGGCGGAGCTCGAAACAGTGATCCACCAGCTCTTTGCAGAGGTTACAGATGAGATCCTAGCCATGGACATGCCTCGGGCTAAAGTGGAAAAATTGGTTGCGGCCCTCAAAGCATCTCGGATGGAAATACATACCGTCAAGACATAGCTGGAACAAAAAATCACTAACTTACAGGCTAGATTACAGCCCGAAACACCCCCAAAAGTCTATGCCCAGCGCACCTCCCTAGTCACCAATGCGACAACCATTATTTTGGGGTAGATTGCCCAAGGTGCCTAGCTGCTAGAGTCAGCCATGCAACTCTGGGTTAAGATCCAGCGCGATCCGGTCCTTCAGGAAATCAATCAGGACTTACGACAGAAGGAAGAAGCCTTCGAGCAGGTCAACGCTACGCTGACCACTTTGGTACCTGTCTAGCGCTTTCCACAGTTAAAAACCAGCAATGATCTCCAGGATGAGATTGAGACACTTCAGCGTAAACAACACATCATGGCAGAACGTTTGAACCCTTGGGCTGCCACAACCCTCCAACTTTCACAGGATATTGATGGCGCAACCAAGCGACTTAATCAGATTCTTGAAAGTGTCAACACAGTGACTGAAGAACCGACCTCCCAGAAGCTGGTAGACCTTATACAGAGTGTTGCTGCCCATAGTCAAGAAGTGTTACCTCTACTGATCGCCACCCTTACTACCTTATGTGCGTAGATAGAGACCGCACCACCACAGTGACTCAGGACAAGTCACAAGATTGTGTTGGGGGATTGTTGGAACAGGGTCTCCTACGAGTTGCGAAACTAGTCCAATTTTGAACACTTTTGATTAGATTTAGTCTAGCGCATGGGTTTTTGGGTGGGTCAAAGCCCCAAAATCATTGTAATGGGCAAAAGGGTAAAGCAGGAGTCCGAAAACCATGGTTTGCAGACCATAGGAAATTTTAGGCTAGATTATTATAAATAGAGGAAATTTTGAATTGTAAGGTAGGAAATGAAGAGCTATTGATGCGAATTGTGGTTTAAGATATCTGTTTGGGTTTTTGGGGAAAGGACTCCTGCTAGTTGTGTGCGCGGAGATCTAGAGTCTAGCTGTGTGCAGACCCTGCTGTTGTGTGCGCAGGCTAGGATGGGTATTGTAAGAAGGAATTGATGAATTGATGAATAAGAAAGGTTGCTTGGGAACTGAATCAATGTGTACTGTTTGTGCGAATCATTGGTAATTACTGCATTATTCGCATTCTATATTCAAGCTGCGAAAGATCTGTGTAAGTGTGTTTACTGTATCTAGATATGTTTTGTTCTATTTTATGCAATATTGTGCTACTTTCATAGAAGTATATAATTATAGATCTAGCACACATGGATGCGAAAAGAGACCTATCGACCCTACGCAGAAAGAGGCGATCTGGGCATCACAGGGCTAGACAAAGCTTTGCTTGCCTTGCCTATCCTTTCTCATGGTGCAGAAACCTAGTTCCAGCACCCACCCATACTACTTTGGGTGAGACTTTGACTTGCGCAAGTAGGTTACTGCCAAAAGGGCCAGTAGTATAGGGGTTTTTTGGCAAACCTTGAACTTTGAACCTGCGTCAGGACCCCTCGAGCCAACATATTTCAATACCCACGGAAAAATAACTCTGTGCCTTCGTCCCTAGCAACGATGCCAAAAATTGCTGTATCTTAAGAGACAATCCCTCGGTTTTGAAAGGAATCAGTGATTAAGACATTTTTAAAAAGTGTCACATAAATGATTTTATCATGAGGTCTTTGTTATATCCCTCTGGAGACTAGTTTTCTAAAACCTTAATGATCTGGAATAATAAAATATTTCATAATTCCATTCACCGCCGATATCTAAATGAAAAGAAGAACTGCAAGGGAAACTCAAAGTAATATGTTGTAAACACAGAATCTACCACTTTTAAGTTTCAACAGAAATTCATGGTGAGATAGGAAAATCGAAATAATATGTTGTAAACACAGAATATAATGATTTAAAGTTTCATTAGGAGTTTGTAAAGAGAGGGGAAAATCAAAATATTATGTTGCAAACACAGATTCTATTACTTTTAAGTTTCAAGTAGAATTTGTGAAGGGAGAAGAGATGGAGTGAAGGAGTGAAAATTAAGTTTATTTAACTCTTACTCACAGATGTAATTAAGAGACCAGCTGCTACATTACTTCACTTCATTAAAATACGAAACGACACAAAATGGCACAAGAAACATGAATCACCATCAACAGTTGCAAGAAAATTACTACTTCTTTCATTTACCCATCAGAAAAATAAGTGCAAAATGTAATCCCCAAGAAGTCCAGAATTCAGAACCCATCCTCTCTCTTTCTCCACTCCTTAAATACAAACAGAAGCAGTTTGTAACTGCTCGAGCTTCTTGAAACTCCCCGGCTGCCTAAAAACTATTAAAATACTTATTACATTGAAATCGAGGACATCATTTTAGCTTCGATATTAACAAAGAAAACAAAATACACTTGGAATATAATCCTTTTCCTGAGTCTGATTTGTTTTTGATGTGTCTCCTTCCGTTTCCGCTGTGATTTCCTAATAGTCTGCATAAATGCATCTCCACCCGACTTTTCCCATGCTTTTGTGTTTCAAACACTGTCATCATGTCGCCTACTACCCAACTCTACCTCCTCCACACGTGCCTGCTGTGTTTAGTCTATTTCCTCATAAAATTGCACACAAACCTCATATGCGTAGACCTGAAATCCTTTATATTTCATCTCAGAATCACATCGCATCCGCGCCAACATCCCACTTTGCATTTTTTTGTTTTTAAATTTTCTTTAGTGCTTATATTCTAAGACTTGTGATGTGCACTATGCGATCGAGTCCCACTTGGCATCGCACATCGCACTTCAACTTTAACATGAACCCTTTGCACTATGTCTTAAAACTTGCAATTTGTGAATTGTGATCGGGCCCCACCGCATCGCATATCGCAGTTTGACGATTATAACTCAAACCCTTTGCACTTAACTTTTAAAACTTGCGATGTGCGGTATGCGGGCCAGGGCCATGTCATCTGCCACGTCACAGCTACGTCATTGCCACATCATCATGAATTAACTGCGATATGTGGGGTTGGGGCCACGTCACCTTTCCATGTCACTGCCACGTCACCGCATATCGCACTTTGGAAAATTTAACATTTACCTCTGTACTTATTCTTTAAAACTTGAGATTTTCGATTTGCGATCGAGCCCCACCATATTGCATATCGCACTTCGTCGATTTTAACATTTACCTCCCGTGCCTAACCTTTGAAACTTGCGATTTTTGGTTTGTGATTTAATCTCTGCCATCCATCTCTCCATTATAGTTGTGCGCGTTGATCCTGACCTTCTGTTCTTCCCTTTGCACCTCCTCCAAAATTCATAAGTTTTTAATGGAAATGTGCCATTTCTTTGCCTTTGGGAAATTAGCTGGTTTTCTCCACAATGTAACCCTCTCGAGCTTATTCGGTGTTCTGTCGTGCTAGTCCCTCTTGAGCTTTTGAATGAGCCCGACTTGACCTTGTCCCGTGTGAAATGTTTTGAACGTGAATAAGCCCGACTTGACCCCTCCTACAATATTTTCTCTTTGTTTCTCCTTTGGCTTAGATTACTCCTCCAACAATGTTGCTTCCTTGATTATGGTTATGGTGCACCTGTGATGACGAATCCTCGTTGAGCTTGTGGTTAACCTTTCGAGCATATTACAGGTATTCTTAAAATTTTAACAACTATTCGTTAACAACCTTGAATTGCTCAAAACCTCTCTTGACTTTTAGCTGAGTCAAATTAGGCTACAACAGGAGGAAGGAAGTTTTGAGCATTTCAGCTAGAAATCCTGTGAGGCATCATCTCCTCACTTTGCATTCAATGTTTTCCACCATTGTGATCTGATTTGATATATCTAGCGGTAGTGTCACGTTTGTATTTAGATTAATTGTTTACTTTGATGTTGCTCATGTATTGTGTTTTTGTATTACTGAATTCTCCCTTTTGGGATATTACAATATATAATTAATACTTTATTATTTTCGATTGGGTAGTATATACTCTTTCAAGCATTACTTCTTCTTCTTGAATATCATGTTTTTTTTAAATACTATTTCTACAAGATACCAATGATTAACTCTAACTCAGAGGCTTTAATCTTATTTGTATACATACAATTACATTCAAATAAAAACAAACAAAATTATATATATATATATATATATATATATATATATATATATATATATATATATATATATTACATAAGTATTCTACTTCTATCAACATACAAAATTTATAAGTGAGATTATTATTACTATATTCCTTTCTCTGTATAATTTTTTGGATTAAAATATAAACACTTCATTTCATTCCACACTTCAAATTCATAAATAAAAAACATTTTCATTCATTTTTATTTTTCACTATATAAAAATCCGAGAATAAAACATAAACATTTTATTTTCTTTGATCTAACAAATAGTTATTGTAGGTAGAGATACTGACTTGAACAATTATCTGGAAAATTAATAGTCAAGTACTTGACTCATCCCATCCTTGATACTGTTAAACAACTAGTATCCCCCCAAGTATAATAGTTTTGCAATTTTTTATTGTCTTTTTTATCTTGTTTCTCTCTAGTCTCCTCTCTCCCATAATGAGACAAAAGAAAAATGGACAAAAATATTTTATTCCAAAAATCCCATCTACCGCTCATTTGGTGGTTAATAAATACCTCCACCTAACCAATAGGTGGGAGGTAGTTATCAACTCATTAATGAGCTTCTGTTTCCTATTCCTGAAGACAAATCCCTGTCTTTTAGGAAGCAATCAATTGGCTAATATCATAATTCATTAATAAATCTAATCATCCAAATTAGATGCATGGGGCGTATTGTTGGGTAATAAATATTTCAACAATAATTTTCAGCCTCATCTCTTTCATCCATCTGTACTCAAAAACTAATTTTCTAGATTTTATTTATTTACAAAATTAAACACCATCATTACATATTTATAATAATTTATTATTAGTAATAAATTATTGATAATTAATTTTTTTTCAAATGTTTTTCAGACTCACATATTTAACAATACACACACATTTTCACATTTAATTACATAAATACATCAAACTAGGTGATATCACATCCTCCCTCACTTGAATATCACATTGTCCTAGAGTTTGATCAATGTATTTCTGGAATACACTCTAGTTTTAGGAAACAAAAAGGATATGCTTCTTTGAAAGCATCCTCCAACTCCCAAATTACCTTTTTTTGACTAAAATATTTCCATTGAACTTTCAATTGTGTTATGTCTCTATTCTGAAGTGTGACTACCCTCTGGTCGAGAATACACCAGGGAAAATTTTAAGCATGGAAAATTATCTTGAAGTTTAAAAACAATGGTGAATCTCACTAGTCCTTAATATGAAAACTATAAAATGTTTATTGATTTATTTGTAAAATTATTCAAATTTATAATGATTATATATTTACTCTCCATATAAATTTGGTGATTTTTAAGGTAAAATAATTTTGTATTATAAAATTTGGGCTAATCATTTTTATAAAAAATGGAAATTGGCGAATTTTTTTTTGGAAAAACCATGGAAAATTAGCCCACCTAGGAATATTAGCCCCTAAAATTTTCCATGGAATACACAGTTGTTCAACTATGAAATCTCCCTCTAGTTCCAATTTTATAACATTCCATTCAATGATGTCAGTTGGATCATGCACATAATTCTTTAGTAAATACACTTGAAAAAAATTGAGAACTTTAACGTTTGCTAGAAGAGAAAGTTGATAAGAAACGAGTCGAATTTTGTTTAATACTTCAAAAGTTCCACAATCTCTAGGTGATAACTTATCACAAATACCAATTCTAAGCATGATTTTCTTGGGTTTCACTTTCAAATACACATGATATCCCACATTTAATTATTTTGATAGTCTTTTCAAATATGCATATCTCTTTTGACGGTCTTGTGTTGTTTTCAAGTTTTGTCTGACTTGTTTAACCACTTCTTCCATCTCCTTTAACATATCTATCCCCAACACTAACTGATCTTCAAAATAGTCCCAACTCAGAGGTACTTTTCATTTTCTGCCATAAAGTAATTCAAAGGGACTCTCTGGCATGAAGTTTGGTACCCATTGTAATAAGAAAACTCAGCCAAGTGAAGGTAATATTATCACTTGGTTCGTTTTTCCATAAGATACATTCTCAACATGTCCTCTAATATCTAGTTAGTCCTTTCTTTTTTCACATTAGCTTTAGGGTGACAAGTTATACTGAAATTCAACTTTGTCCAGATTCCTTCAAACAATCCTTTCCAAAATTTTGAAGTGAATTTTGTTGAGATTCAACAAGATGATGAAGCCTAGTGAAAATCAATCACCTTCACTAAGTGGGCCCGCAGGCTATTTTTAGGCGTAAGTCTATTTTTAGACTATGTCTATTTTTAGAGATGATGATCATATTTCAGAAGTTGCAGGATGTTATTTGTGGATGGTTGGTCAAGTTGGAAAAATAGATGAAATTCTATTTTTATAATATTGGGCGAAGTCTATTTATAGATCGTCGATCTAAAAATATATATGTCGATTATTATTAGCCCTTAATAATAACCAGACTCTAAATATCAACTTATTCTCTTGGAGCACTTAATTTCAATGTATAGATTTGGAAAATCAGTGGGCTGAAGGAGTTACGCAATTCCTAAGGTTTACTGGTGGTTCATGCATGGAGGACTCAATTAGAACTGAAGTGGAAAAGTTATGACAAAGTTGGAAGAGTAGTTCATGGAGTTGTTATTCAGTTTAACTTAGTTAATGGAGTTAAACTCAGTTGAGCTATTTGTATCTAGTCCAACTGAATGATACACTAGTGTGAGTGGAGTGAATTAATTAATTAATTAATTCACAAATAATAACTCATTAATCAACTAAACAAATACAACAGTTAACTACAGTGCATGTCATTTCCAGTGGAGACTCAGTGGAGAGATAGGTGAAAGGGTGAGATGGACTATCTGTTGTCACTATAGTGATGCATTGATTGCATCACACACACATTGGAGTTTCCAATGAGGATTTTGCAGTCAAGGAAAGGAAAATTCGAATACATTCAGGGGTCTTCTTCAACAGGGATTGCGCAGTGGAGGCAGGCTATTAGGTGGCAAGAAATCAATGCATGGATTTGCAGATTTCTTCATGTTAGTGTGTGACGATTGATTGTACTGAGAGCTTGATGTACTAATCTTTGTATGAGATTGTTACATGATCTCCATGATACATAATATATGATAGTTGGGGTTTTTAGCTTCAGGATTTCTCGTTAAACAACTGTGTTATGTGCGATTGTTTTTATTGCTTCATGTGTTTGCAATTGAGTTTTTAAATTTCCGCAAAAGATTAACATTGGAAGGATTCCATATTTAGCAAGAAGATAAATATTTTTAGATCGGGAGAATATGGATATATACATGCATATTTTATATAATTTATACATGGTATCAGATTAGTGTTAATTCTTGAAGATTGCAATTGTGAAGAATTTTTGATTTTGTGCTGGTGGACGATTCGAATTTGCTTCATAAAATTCTTGGTGCGACAGTTGAGTATACATTGAAATGTCTTTCAATGGGTTGTGATTGGAGTATGCCCTTGATGGAAGCTCGAATTACATAGCCTGGAAGGATAGGATGGAGGCGGTGTTGGAAGATAATGGACTGAAAGAGTTCATCGATAGTGATGTTCCTAAGCCGAGTTCTAGCGATGCTGCATTACTTGACGCATGGAAAAAGAAGGTAGCAAAGACAAGAAGAATTCTGTTGGAAGGTGTGAAGGACCATATTGTGTCCATCCTTCATGGGAAAGCCACTCCATTTGCAATTTGGAAGGCTTTGATAGATTTTTTCCAAAGCAGAAGTGACCAGAGGAAGTTGGCGCTGAAAGATAAGCTTAGAAAAATAAAAATGGAGAAGGGTGACAATATTCCAAAATATCTCATGAAGTTTGTCCACTGTAGTGATGAACTGGGAAGTGTAGGGATTACTGTTGATGATGAAGACTTGGTGAGCTTGGCTCTCCTTAGGCTTCCGAAGAGTTGTCATAACTATGAAGACTCTGTCAATGGATAGGAGAAACTGTCGGGATGGGAGCGACTTTGGTCAGATCTTGTGAAGAAGGAGATAAGGCGAAGTACTAAGGATGGCTCTTCATCAAAGAATGATGATGAAGATAATTGCACTTTGGATGCCAAAGCAAGGAAAGGGAAGGGGAATAAATCCCATCCAAAATCAAAGATAAAGGCAAGAAGCAGGATTTGTCCAAGGTGAAGTGTTTACAATGTCACGAACATGGGCATTTCGCTACTAAATGCCCACAGAAAAAGAAGAACAAGAATATTGTTGGAGCCATAGCTAGAGAGACCTTAGCCTCGCAATTCGAACCTGATTTCTCCTTGACCGCATGCTTGGTTTCAAGTGCAATGGGATCGGTGTGGTATCTTGATAGTGGTGCGTCTTTCCATATGATGGGAGACAAGGAGTTGTTTAGTGACTTGGAGGAGAAGAATCTCCAAATGCATATAGAGATGGGCAATGATGGTTGATATAGTGTGACCTGCACTGGGACCATTACCTTTGAGAGGGATTCAGGTAATCCATTTCTGTTGAAAGATGTTATGCATGTTCTAGGTCTGAAGAAGAACTTGGTCTCGGTTGCAATGTTGAAAGATAGAGGTTATGACGTTATTTTCAGCGAGGGAAAAGCTTTCATGCAACATAAAACAATGGGCCAAAGTAAGAGGATAGGGATTCAAGTTAATAATCTCTACAAGCTGGAGGTAGATGGCTGTGCTACAATGATGTGAAAAGCAGAAGGAGTGGTGAGCTGGGATGAGGGCGAATTATGGCACAGGAGATTGGGCCATCTTCACCATGGCGCTTTGAAGATTTTGTAGAAAATTTCTATTGGACTTCCCAAGGGTACTCTTGAATAGTCAGATCAGTGCAAGGGATGTACTATGGGTAAGTTTGTGAAGACCACCTTTCATGAGAAGGAGAACCCTGCTTCGGTGATCCTCGAGAGAATTCACACAGATGTGTGTGGACCTTTCTCGGTTGCTTCAACAACAAAAAAACTAGTATTATGTTATTTTTGTTGATGACTATTCTCGCAGATGTTGGATCTTCTTCATGCAAAAGAAGAGCGAAGCATTCTCAAAGTTCTATGAGTTTAAAGCATTGGTGGAGAAGGAGTCGGGGAAGCAAGTGTAGGCTCTACAGAGCGATAATGGTGGTGAATATATCTTGAACGAATTCAAAAACTTTTGTATCAAAGAAGGAATTCAAAGAGAACTCATAGCAGAATGGGGTCACGGAGAGGAAGAACAGAATGATCATGGGTGTTGCATGAGCTATGTTGCATGATCAGGGCCTACCAATGCACTTGTGGGTGGAAGCATGTAATATTGTGGTTTATGTGCAAAACCATTGTCCTCATAGAGTACTTGGAATGAGTACACCTGAAGAAGCTTTTACTGTTAAGAAGTCTGATATTTCTCATTTAAAGATTTTTGTCTCATCTGTTTACATTCATGTGACAAAGGATGTCAGGAAGAAGCTGGAGGTGACTACAGAAGTTGGGATATTTATGTGGTACACAGAAACACCCCATAATTATCATGTGTATTTTCCAAACAGTCTAATGACTGTGGTGCGACGAGATATAAAATTCAATAAGGTGAAAGCCATGAAGTTGTCACTTGAGAGGGAGCTACACTTGCATGCAGAGGGGGAACTTCTTGTTCCCAAATATGAGCCTCTAGATGTGGATCAACCACAGGAGGAGATTCATGGAGTGGAGGAGTACACTCATGCATAACCAAACATCAAACAAGGGAGAAAGTGTACCACAGAAGTTGAGAGACTGAAGCTTGATGCGGCACAGAATGTAGGAGTCCCTACATCATAGCGTAGATAGAGACGGTAACCTGACCTATGCACTAGATACATGGATCTTATGAGCAAGTGTATCGTGACAGAGCCATATTATTTTGAAGAAGCAGTGCAGGAGCCCACATGGGTAGATTCCATGGTGGAGGAGTATGACTCCATTGTCAGAAAAAATGCTTGGGAGATTGTTCCAAGGCTGGTGGGTAAATTAGTCTTAGGATCAAGATGGATTTACAAGGTAAAGCAAGTTGTTGATGGGAGCATCGAGAAGTATAAGGCAAAATTAGTTACCTGGGGCTTCGCACAGATCGAGGGGATGATTGTGAAGAAACCTTTGCATCTATCGCATGGTATTATTCCATAAGGACCATCCTTGCTCTCTCAGCATAGATGGGTTGGCACATTCATCAGATGGATGTGAAGACTGCGTTCTTTAATGGGATCATTGAGGAAGAGGTGTACATTGAGCAGCCTGAAGGATTTTAGATCTTCAGCAGCAAGTCGCATGTGTGCAGACTCAAAAGAGCATTGTACGGATTGAAGCAAGCACCTTGTGCTTGGTACACACGGATCGACAGCTATTTCATTGGACTTGGCTTCACCAAGAGTGAGGTGGATACAAACCCGTACCAGATTGTGGTGGAAAGTAAGCTTTTAATCATTTTTCTTTATGTTGATGATTTAATACTAGCAGGTGATGAGCAGTTGATACAATCATGCAAGGCAGATCTTGCAAAGGAGTTTGAGATGAAGGATTTGGGCCTCCTTCATTATTTCCTTGGATTGGAAATATGGCAGCGGGAAGGTGAACTGTTTGTGTCTCAAGGCAAGTATTCCCGGGAGATACTGGAGAAGTTTCACATGAAATTTTGCAAGCCTATCGATACTCCTCTTCCAGGAAATTGGAGGAAAGAGGATGCTACATCGACAGAGGTATTGGATGCCATTGTTTATCGACAGTTGGTGGGTTCGCTCATGTATTTAGTTAGTACAAGATTGGACATATGCTATGCAGTGAACCAACTTTCACAAGCGATGGTTAAGCCTACCAAGCTATTTTGGAAGGCAGGAAAGCATGTCCTAAGGTATCTCAGGGGCACATCTAAGTATGGCTTATGGTACAGACAGACAGATGAGGTGAATTTGCATGGTTTCATGGATGCAGATTGGGCAGGCAACAAAGCGGAGAGAAAGAGCACATCAGGAGGGGTTTTCAGTATCGGATCTACAATAGTTTCTTGGTACAACAGGAAACAAATATTCGTGGCACTCAGTTCAGTGGAAGCAGAATACATGGCAACAAGTCAAGTTGCATGTGAGGGTATCTGGATGAGGAATATCCTGGTCGGTTTGTTCGGTTCACATTTAGATCCTAAAATAATACATTGTGATAATTATAGTTGCATTAAACTCTCGATTAATTCTGTGTTTCATGATAGATCTAAACATATTGATATATGGTATCATCATATCAGATATTGTGTGCAGCAGAAGATCATGTTGCTTCAGTACATTCCTACAGAAGATCGGGATGCAGACATTTTGACGAAGGTGCTCACCAGGAGAAAATTCGAATACCATAGAGGCAGGATTGGGGTGAAGGATAATCCCTATATTGTTGAGAGGGAATGTTGAGATTCAACAAGATGATGAAGCTTAGTGAAAATCAGTCACCTTCACTAAGTGGGCCCGTAGGCTATTTTTAGGTGTAAGTTTATTTTTAGACTATGTCTATTTTTAGACATGGTGATCATATTTCAGAAGTTGCAGGATGCTATTTGTGGATGGTTGGTCAAGTTGGAAAAATAGATGAAATTATATTTTTAGAATATTGGGCGAAGTCTATGATCGTTGTTCTAAAAATATATGTGTCAATTATTATTAGCCCTTAATAATAATCAGAATCTAAATATCAACTTATTCTCTTGGAGCACTTAATTTCAGCGTACATATTTGGAAAATCATTGGGCTGAAGGAATTACGCAATTCCTAGGGTTTAATGGTGGTTCACAAATGGAGGACTCAGTTAGAACTGAAGTGGAAAAGTTATGAAAGAGTTGGAAGAGTAGTTCATGGAGTTGTTATTCAGTTTAACTCAGTTAATGGAGTTAAACTCAGTTGAGCTAGTTGTATCTAGTCTAACTGAATGATACACTAGTGAGAGTGGAGTGAATTAACTAGTTAATTAATTCATAAATAATAACTCATTGATAATCAATGAAAAAAATACAACAATTATAAAGGTACATATGCAGTTCCAGTGGAGACCCAGTGGAGAGATAGGTGAAAGGGTGAGATGGACTATCTGTTGTGACTATAGTGATGCATTGATTGCATCACACACACATTGGAGTTTCCAATGAGGATTGCGCAGTCAAGGAAAGTCCAATTCAAATTCATTCAAGGGTCTTCTTCAGCAGGGATTGCACAGTGGAGGTAGGCTATCAAGTGGCAAGAAATCAGCGCATGGATTTGCAGATTTCTTCATGTTAGTGTGTGACGATTGATTGTACTGAGAGCTTGATGTACTAAGCTTTTTATTAGATTGTTAAATGATCTCCATGATAAATAATATATGATAGTTGGGGTTTTTAGCTTCATGCTTTCTTGTTAAACAACTGTGTTATGTGCGATTATTTTTATTTCTTCATGTGTTTGCAATTGAGTTTTTAAATTTTTGCGAAAGATTAACAGTGGAAGGATTTTGTATTTAGAAAGAAGATAAATATTGTTAGATTAGGAGAATCTGGATATATACATGCATATGTTATATAATTTCTACAAATTTGGCATCACAATCTAAAATTATCGTTTTGGGAATTCCGTCAAGCCTAAATATTTCCTTCATAAAAAATTATGCTATGTTGATACCTTTGAAAATAGAATTTATAGGAATAACGTGTGAAACTTTACTAAGCTTATATACCACTACCATTATTAAATCATGTTGTTTCCTGGTTCTCTACAAGCCAGTAATGAAATCCATGGATATGATTTCCCATTTCCATTTTGGAATTGACAAAGTTTGCAGTAAACTTGTTGGATGCTAGTGGGAATCATTTACTTGTTGGCATTCCAAACACCTAGTCACATATTCTACTATTTCAGACTTTATATTTGGTCAATAATAATCTTTCATTAACATAGTTGTCAACCTTTGATAACTAGGGTTTCTAGTTGTGGGGCTCTTAAGTAATTTATCTAACACAAAAATTCAGTTTTGAGTTATTTGGAAAATAAATTCTTTCTTTAAACAACAATAGATCAACATTATTGATTGAAAAACTAGTCTCATTTTCACCTAATTCTTCAGTTTTCTGCAACTTCCACTTGATCTGTATATACTCATCATTATTATTATTTTTAACATTTTAATAAGTTATGTTTGTCAATTAGTTGCGAAAAATTTGTAGATCTGATGTAGTTTTCTACTTAAGGAATAAAATAATTTATTTTCCTTTCCTTTAATATGTATTATTTAAAATCATACTAACTAATAAATGCTATCCATCTAGTTTGTCTAACATTTAGATTAGGTTGATCAAAAATGCATTTAAGACTGACACTGTTTGTCCTTAGTTGAAACTTTCTACCAATCAAGTGATGTCTCAACATTTTTAAAGCATCCATTACGAATTCCAATTATAAATCATATGCAGCATAGTTCTTTTCATGGTCCTTAAGCTTTCTAGAATAAAAACTGATTACATGACCATCTTGGATCAAAACACCTCCCAAACCTTCTTTACAAGAACTTGTGCACACAATAAACACTTTAATCATATTAGCAAGTTTCAGGATAGGATCTATGTTTAATAATTTTTTCTTCTCAAAACTACAAATTCATAGTGTCCATATATTTTTATAAATGTTGTATTTTGTATATCTTCATCTTTGATCCTTATTTGATGATATCCTCATATTAAATCAATTTTTGAAAAGATTGATGCTCCTTGAACTTGATCAAATAAATCATCAATCTGGAGTAGGGGATATTGATTTTTCACAGTCATTTTAGCCAACTATCTATAATTAATACAAAGTCTCATTGTCCGCAGTCCATCCTTCTTTTTGAGAAACAACACTGGTGCACCCCAAGGAGACACACTAGGCCTTATATACTTTTTATCTAACATCTCCTGTAACTGAATCTTCAATTCCATTAACTTAGAAATGCTCATCCTGTAGAGAGCTTTGGACACCAAGACAACTCCACAAATGAGATCCATAGTAAAATCTATATCTCTTCTTAGGGGAAATTCTGGTATCTCCTCAGGAAAAAACATCTTTGAATTGTTGTAACATAGGGTATTATTCTAAATATGGTTTTTGTTTTTTATCAACTAGCTCTTTAATATGAAAAACAAACATTTGACAACATTTGTAAGCACATTTCGTTTTTTGTAAGGAAGAAATATGTATGACTAAACTAACTCTTGGCACTCTTCTAACCATGGAGTCTCCTACTTCATCATTAACATGGGTAAATGATTTCTATAGGTAGTTTAGGATTACATTATGAGACTCTAACCAGTCCATCCCAATTAGTATATCATATGATCCTAGAGGTAAAAAATTTAAGTTTAGATGAGTGTTCATTCCTATTCAAATTTACTAAACAATTTTTGCTGATCTCAATTACTTTTATTTTTGGCCCTGTGGCTAGTTGTACTAACCAAGGCTTGCTTTTTTTTCCTTTGTAAGTTCACAATTTTCAATTGTAGCAGGGGAAGTGTAGATTAAAGTAGATCCAATATCTATTAATATTGGAACTTTTTGTTCAGAAATTGTACCTTGTACTTCCACCATTGTTGATTGGTGGCCTACTTTCCTTCCATCTAATGTTGCGTTGCTCCTTGGAATGTTGCAGGTAATTTCATTAATAGTTAAAGCTTCTTGCATATTATTCATTATCCTTGTTTTTTTATGGATTTTATAGACGAGCTCTCCATAAAAAAATTTCACCTCATCCCCAAGATTTAATTGGCAGTATGGTTTCTTCTGCGGCATTTTTATTCCCCATTCCATCTCCCTATCCAATTTTCTGTCCAAATTTCCAGGCCTGCTTCACACTTCTACTATAGTTTCCTCCTTGATTACTCTTAGAAGTATTTGAGAAAGATAGTTTCTTGAACTCTTTCTTCTTAGAGATTAGTTTTTCATGCTTTTTAGTCATCCACCCTTTTGAATTGTCACCCTTTTTTCGATTTTGAGTGAAACACGAGTTTTATTTTCTTAAGGTATCGTCCATAGTTTTTGGGTTATAAAATTCAATTATCTCTCTGAATGAGAAAGGTAATTAGTTGATAAATCTTTTTATTTTAGATTTATCTTCCTTTAAATAGGGAAAATACATCAACCAAATCATAAATTTATTGACAAACTAATCCATAGTAATTGTCCCAACCTTAACTCATGAAATTCCCTAGACTTTTCATTAAAATACCTTTAAGTTAAATATTTATTTTCGAACTTTTTTTCTAAAAGGTTTTCAAGTTAAATTTTTACTTTTGATTCTCTTCACAGTTTTGTTCTCTTCCCACCATAAGGTTTCCTTATCAGTCAATTGGTTTGTTTCCAATCATTCCTTCAAATTACTTGGATATGTGTACACTTCAAAATATTTGGACATATTGAGGAGACATGCCTCTCCTCCTTCAGATTCACCATCAAAATTAGGAGGCCTAATTTTATTACATTCTCCTTGTGGTTGAGATGCGGTCCTCTTCTTCCTAGATGTGGAGTTGCTAATTTCATATTCTTGTTCATATTTCTCTTCAAATTCATGAGACTCATCTCCACTAGAAGTTATAGAATTAGTAGTGTATGTTGTTTCACTCATGGATCTATTCTTATGAGTCTTTTTCAACCCCCCCTTAGCTTTGTATTCTTCCAGTTTCCTTAACAAATAGGCATTAATTTCTTCCTATTCTTCTTTAGATTTAGACAACCTTTCTTGATTTGCCTTAATGTCATCTAAGTTTTTCTTTAAGCTTCATATCACTTGCAACAACTCATATTCTCTATTTTCTGCAATACAGGTTCCACCACCCATCATTCCTAGTTTAGTATTAGGTTCCTCACCAAACATTGGTGATCATATAGAAGTTTGTCCATTAAATTCTTCAAAATTATAACAATTCTTTGAACAAATGGTTCATGACATATATATACTTGTTTTAGTTTAGGACCCATAAAAAAGCCTCATTATTGTAACCTACAACGAGACCACTTATAATATATCTCATAGATATTCTTACTACAACTAATACATTGGCATCTATATTTCCTTTCAAATTATTTATCAAAATAGGGAAATCTTTGATAATATTGATTTTTCTTATAATCACATCACTCACTACAATAACTAATATTTAACATTCCCTCACATTTATAATGTATTTACCTATCTTTATATCAATTAAATTTTGTTTTTTAAGAGCTTATTTATAAATATATTATGTTATTCATCATCCCCGTTAGAACGAATCTAACCACTTTATAGTTTACAATACTCATGTATTAGCTCTTTAATAAAGTGATTATGTCTTTAATCTTGATTGAACAAAATTAGGGTTCTTGAATAGTGGTATAAAACGACCTATACATATACAATAATTTCCACAAATATTCATTTTTATCGAAACTTTTTTCATAATCCTTTCGTTAAGCATCATCATCTTATCATGATGTCCCAACCATACTATGTGTTTTTTCCTATTCGCACTACTTGGATATGATTTAACATTATAAAGGTTAAATGACAATTTTATTGCTTGAATGTGGGATTATATTGTTACGACTATTGAATCGTTTTCAATGATGTTTATAAACCTAACCGAGAACTTTATAGACTTCTCTGCATTAATACGAGACACACAAATATGTTACCACATATGGTACTGTTGACCTACCTATTAACGATTAATATTGGCTCGCACAAGATCTATAATGGAAAATCAACTTAGGGCATTCAAAGTTTTAATGACTACCTACCATTTACCAAATCCTCATTAACTATTCTGTCTTTGTCCACCGCTTATGCCACTTTGCAACTACCACACCAGGGTTTTGTCATAATTTCTTTATGGCCCCTTTGAGATATTTTGACTTTAGCGCAAGAAATTCTTTTCACTAGCCTGTCGAATGGGGTATCTATTTTCAAATTTACGGTATCAACAATGGAGTTAATTAGGGTTTAAACCCTTTGTTATGTTTTCTGCTTGAATTAGTTTTGTTAATTCAGAATTCCGGTTTATCTATGATACTAATTAAATTTTCTGTGGTATTCTTCTTCCATTTTTAACTACAACATAACAAATACTTCTCTTTTCCTGAGAATTCACCATTTTGATAGTGTTAACCTATCATTTGCTTGCATTAGAGTGTTCTTAGTTCAACCTTTTTTTTTTTAACACATTATTTACTAATATTGTATAGAGAAAGGGATATGACGGGGTATTGGTACCCTTGGTCTTTGTTTCTTTGAATTTTTGCATACCCCAATTGGGATTTTTTTCAAAAATTTAATTTATAAAATAGTTTTGTTATATGTTATTATGGTTTGGGGTTTTTTCAACGCTGTTTACAATGTTGGAAATACATCAACCAAGGGGGTCTCCTTTGTATGAAGTCCCAACTAGACCTCACAACGTTTGGAGTAGGATCCCCAACCAAGAAATAAGGTTGGCTTCCATTATCCTTAGGAATATGCTTTGGCTACAATTATCAGCATAAGATATTATACAAACAATCTTTGTAACAAGAAAGTAAGATGACACTGTAAGGCATACAATTTCAATGTATATAAAGCTATTTCATAGAGAGGAAAGAGAGAGAGTGAGCCTCTAGTAGAAAATTAGTATTATTATACTAAAAGAGATACACAAGAGCATTGAGGAATCGCTAGTTAACCTGAAAATTAGTTCACAAGATAATAACGATCATAAAAGAAAGTAAAAATGCACATTCAATAAGATGCATATGAAAGCCAACAAATTAGTTCATTTTCATTAGTATGTGTTAACATAAAAATACACCATAAACAATGAAATAATAGTCTCACAGTCATTCACGACATATGCATGAAAGTGTGTCAGCTCTTAGAGCTTCATATGTTAAGTGAAAGTCCCAAGAGACATGATTCCAATGTGGCCACACTAGCACAAATAGTGGAACATTAAGTCACCACTTTCTCCTCCAAAGAAAGGTCTCCTCTCTTATGCCAAACTACGGAAGCCAAGTCGGAAATTCCAAAAGTACATTATCTTGAGCTATGAGGGTGTATTTATAACAAATGAGGTGACCCTCCACCTCCCATGCGACTCTTGACCTTCCCTCATCACTCTTGATCTCCCATGTAACTTTTCAAATTCCTATGTGACCTTTGTGCTTCTACATGACTTTAGAACTTTCTAGTGACTAGTCACATTCCACGTGGGACCCTTGGGCTCCAAAATATTTTACATTTTATCATTTTTAAAATACAGGAATTATATTCTACAAATGATGCATCAAGATACATTGACACATATGGCTTTTGTAATCACACTTTGAGAATCCAGGACTTAGCAATAGTGGCATAAGACTTCATTTCATTAATGCTAATATTTTATCCTTTCTCTTGTGACTTTGACTTCTTCACGATGAATATTTTCTTATACTTCATCTTCACCCTCCTATGGGTCTAAGTGAGTGTCAGAACCTTCCAAGTCAACATGATTGTCCATGTCTTTTCCTTGCTCCAAGATTATTTCATGTCCTTCATGATGGTTCTTTCTTCTTCTCCTTCTTAGCAAGTTAATGCTCTCTTCTAGCCTCTCCTTGATGACCTCCCTTAGGGATCACCCTGCCATGTTGAAATGATATCACCTACAGATGAATTCCACTCATGAAAATCCAACATCAATCCAGAAACCACCTATTATACCTTTTCTCGTTCATGGAAGATGTTGATTGTGATGAGGCAAAGGGAAAGGGTTTTGAAAGAAAGAAGCTAAGGATTGCATAGTTAAGGATTGTAGGGACCCAGAGATAACTACAATGTCCTATGGAAATAATCAATGTGTAGTTAGGGAATGCATGTCAAGGTTATGCATAGTGGGTAAGTCTAGGAGACAAGGTGATGAACTTACTGACTAAGGATTCACATTGCGCAGTGCTCAAGGAAGAGTAGGTATAGATTGCATAGTTGAGTATCACAGGGATTGAGTTATGACCTCACTATCCACTGAACTATGAAATGTGTAGTAGGAGGTAAGATATGACGGGGTATTGGTACCCTTGGTCTTTGTTTCTTTGAATTTTTGCATACCCCAATTGGGATGTTTTTCAAAAATTTAATTTATAAAATAGTTTTGTTATATGTTATTATGGTTTGGGGTTTTTTCAAGGCTGTTTACAATGTTGGAAATACATCAACCAAGGGGGTCTCCCTAGTATGAAGTCCCAACTAGACCTCACAACATTTGGAGTAGGATCCCCAACCAAGAAATAAGGTTGGCTTCTATTATCCTTAGTAATA
The DNA here is from genome assembly GCA_034641835.2 of Pinus albicaulis. NCBI lineage: Eukaryota > Viridiplantae > Streptophyta > Pinopsida > Pinales > Pinaceae > Pinus > Pinus albicaulis. The sequence continues at coordinate 137,726,198 of CM076582.1, forward strand.
TGCTTTGGCTACAATTATCAGCATAATATATTACACAAAAAATCTTTGTAACAAGAAAGTAAGATGACACTGTAAGGCATACAATTTCAATGTATATAAAGATATTTCATAGAGATGAAAGAGAGAGAGTGAGCCTCTAGTAGAAAATTAGTATTATTATACTAAAAGAGATACACAAGAGCATTGAGGAATCATTAGTTAACTTGAAAATTAGTTCACAAGATAATAAAAATCATAAAAGAAAGTAAAAATGCACATTCAATAAGATGCATATGAAAGCTAACAAAATAGTTCATTTTCATTAGTATGTGTTAACATAAAAATACACCATAAACAATGAAATAATATTCTCACAGTCATTCATGACATATGCATGAAAGTGAGTCAGCTCTTAGAGCTTCATATGTTAAAGTGAAAGTCCCAAGAGACATGATTCCAATTTGGCCACACCAGCCCAAATAGTGGAACATTAAGTCACCACTTTCTCCTCCAAAGAAAGGTCTCCTCTCTTATGCCAAACTACAGAAGCCAAGGCGGAAATTCCAAAAGTACATTATCTTGAGCTATGAGTGTGTATTTATAACAAATGAGGTGACCCTCCACCTCCCATGCGACTCTTGACCTTCCCTCATGACTCTTGATCTCCCATGTAACTTTTCAAATTCCTATGTGACCTTTGTGCGTCTACATGACTTTAGAACTTTCTAGTGACTAGTCACATTCCACGTGGGACCCTTGGGCTCCAAAATATTTTACATTTTATCATTTTTAAAATATAGGAATTATATTCTACAAATGATGATTCAAGATACATTGACACATATGGCTTTTGTAATCACACTTTCAGAATCCAAAACTTAGCCATAGTGGCATAAGACTTCATTTCATTAATTCTAATATTTTATCCTTTCTCTTGTGACTTTGATTTCTTCACAATGGATATTTTCTTATACTTCATCTTCACCCTCCTATGGGTCTAAGTGAGTGTCAGAACCTTCCAAGTCAACATGATTTTCCATGTCTTTTCCATGCTCCAAGATTATTTCATGTCCTTCATGATGGTTCTTTCTTCTGCTCCTTCTTAGCAAGTTAATGCTCTCTTCTAGCCTCTCCTTGATGACCTCCCTTAGGGATCACCCTGCCATGTTGAAATGATATCACCTACATATGAATTCCACTCATGAAAATCCAACATCAATCCAGAAACCACCTATTCTACCTTTTCTCATTCATGGAAGATGTTGATTGTGATGAGGCAAAGGGAAAGGGTTTTGAAAGAAATAAGCTCAGGATTACACAATTAAGGATTGTAGGGACCCAAAGATAACTACAATGTCCTATGGAAATAATCAATGTGTAGTTAGGGAATGCATGTCAAGGTTATGCATAGTGGGTAAGTCTAGGAGACAAGGTGATGAACTTGCTGATTAAGGATTATTGCACAGTGCTCAAGGAAGAGTAGGTAGAGATTGCATAGTTGAGCATCACAGGGATTGAGTTATGACCTCACTATCCACTGAACTATGAAATGTGTAGTAGGAGGTAAGATGGTATAAGGTATTGCGCAGTGAGGGGTTTTAGTTTTCAAGAGGGATAGGACTAACCATTGTAACCGCACAACACACAATGTTTTAGTAGAATATTCCAAGGATTGCATAGTTTAGGATCTCAGTGAGCTAAATATGACCCATTATTCACTAGAACTGCATAATGCACAGTAGCAGTTCCACTAGATGAAGGGATTGTATAGTTGATCAATTTATGGAGACATGGAGGAAAGTTAGAGAAATGTAATTGTGCAGTGCATAACAGCTGAAGAGGAGGCTTAGAGGGCAGCGCATTTGGGCATGAGAGTGACACAAGGAGGCTCCACTATCAAGTGTAACTATGCAACATGCAATCCATGGCAGGAGAGACCATGAACTGTGCAATTGGCAAGGCTAAGTAGCTGATTGGATGATTTAGACTCCAATATTACTCAATGTGTAGGTGGAAGGAGCTGTAACAACCCTGGTTAAAAATCCAAGTAAAAATATAAGACCACAGTTGATGGGACACTTATTCCAAGCTGAATGTTGGGAAAATCATCCTAGTGGGTGTTCATTTCGATTAATATGGCTAAGGAAATTGGAAAAGGAAATGCTGAAGGCTTTGGAGAGGCAAAATGGCATTATTTGACACATTTATTTATGAAAATAATGGAAAATAGGAGAAAAGGAAGGTGAAAGGTCATATGTTGCATGTGAGGAGTAAAATGAAGGAAAATAATGGAAAATGAAGAAATTAGAGGCCTCATTAATAAAAATGCTTCTGAGGATCAGTTGGAAATATTTTTCTCACACTTATGGCTCTCATTCTATTCTCTCTCTCTCATACTCTTGGACACTTAGATTTTTATTGGAGCACTTTGGCATTGGAGTAAGAAAAGAAAAGGAAGCAGGAAGAAGGAGGAAGCAAGCAAGGAGCATTAGGAATCAAGTAGCTACAACATGATTCTTGATAGGTATTGATTTTCATGTGTGTTTACCTTACTATATATGGAATTATTGCATGTGGTTCTTTTCTGCCTTGGCATCGGTGTTTTTAGGTGTGAGAGTGTTTTTAGCCTAGCCTTGCAATTTCTGGATAGTCATGGTGCTGTGGATTTCTCATGTTTTGGTTTATTTGTATTACCAGATGGATTCAAATCTAAGTGGGGTGGTTCTAAAAATTGATATAACACATGGCCTAGTAATCGTTGAATCAGACTATGGGTTGCGGTAAAGCTAGATAGGGTGTTGCCTCGGTGGGCCTAAGAATCCTCGACCTATGAATGGTGGGATATATGGTAAATCATAGAGGTTATTTCACTCGGTTTAGGACCTAGTGATCTAGGTTTGGATTGTGGTAAAGCCTGAGAGGTGCATTCTCTTTGTTGGGCCTAGTAGTCCCATGATGGGATGTATGGTAAATCCTAGAGAGTATGTCTCGATTTAGGGCCCAGTGATCCCTGATTCAAATTGTGGATTGCAGTAAAGCCAGAGAGACTAGGATATAGGGAAATTCCTCACATTATAGGCTAAGAGAATCCGGTCATATCCATTATTGTGTTGGCCTAGTGATCGGGTGTAGATAACGGTAAAGTCGGTTATGAAATTTTTATTGTGTTGGCCTAGTGATCCAGTGTGGATCACGATAAAGTCTGATTTATATTGATGAGGGTAAGGTGGTTTAGCCTCAGGATGCCCTGGTTGGTTCTTTTAGTTTGATTCCCACATTCATGCTTGGAATATGGCATAGGGTGATTGGTTGAAGAGAGATTTAGGTCAGCCAATCTATGGTCGGGTGGAACGTGGAAGTCCCATCTCCAGTTGGTTTTTACATTAATAAATGAGAAGCTCATTCCTTTGGTATTTTATGTATAAATATATTCATTATTATGTGGTCACTATTGTTATTTTATCCATTGTATTTCTATTTTTATTATGCTGGTTATAAGAATATATGTTGACAATGATGATATATGGCTCTCCCCATGTTTTAAATTGTAAATGAATCACAATGAATCTATGTTCAAATAGATTGTATTGTAGCTTATGATGTAGGGGATAAATTCTTCTCAGCAATTCTCATATAAGTATGAGACCCCTTTTCTCTAATCTATTTTTTATACTTGTAGATTTCATGTTTGCGACGTGTTTGATGAAATTCCTGTCATGGATAATAAGGGTCCAGTTTAGCCCTTTTGGATATTTTTGTAAATACATCATTGTTTTATCATTTTAATTCATCTTTGAACTTGACATGAAGTTTTGGCCAGAGCACTAGGTTTTGGGCCTGAAAAAGTGGCTCAAATCTCGAGGATGTTGGCACAACACTAAGTAATTTAGTCCCTCGACTCTGAATTGTGGGCTTGTGCATGAGTCCGGAGACCCATAGCCACTGGCTTACAGTCTTATGCATGTTTTTAGAGGACTAGAAGAAAATTAGGTTAGTGGGACCTGTTATCACTCCCCCCTACTTCCCAAGGCTGAGAATGGAGCGGAAGGAAGGTAACCACAAACCAACATTTAGGTCAGGTAGCTAGCCCTACCAAGAATAGAGAGGGATCTCTCAATGTCACTTTACATCCAAAGGGATGACTAGATATAATGTTTTAGGTTAGTTATGATGCTCAATAGATTAGAGCTTTTGTTTTTTTTGGAATTTTTAGGGATAGAAATGGTAGTTAGGAAACTAGGTCTAGGGTTCTGGTCTAATTTAAAAGGTTTAGTTGTAGAGGTAAGGGTGAGGATAGGTAGGTAATCTTATAAGCATGCCTAATTTTTCATTGTGTATAGAGTGAACTGAGATAAAGTCGGAATTATCATTAAACTAAATTCATTCATCAGAAGAGTAGAGACACTTTCATGTAAATCTTATAAAAAATAGAGCATGGAAAGCATGATTTATGTCAATAAAATGATAAGACTTAGAATAAAGAAGAATATAGATGAAATATGGATAAAATAACATTCAACATCATAATTTTACATAGAAAACACAAATTCTCAAAGGCATACCACTGGAGTCTCAACACTATGTCTGCAACACTCTCTTTGAATTCATAAACAAAAGCTTCTACAATAGCTCCACTGCAAATAACAACTATCCAACCTATAAAATGACTTGAGGTTGACTAATTATAGAAAATAGAGTTCATGAAACCTTATAGGGTCGAAATCCTATCCAAAAAGCATCATAATTATATCATATGAGTCATTTCCTAGAATCTAGGGAAGTGAGAAACTAATCCTTGAATTTTAGCTAAGTGACTAGGAGTGTGTGTATCCTTCATTAAATTGCATGTTTCCTCATCATAGAGGCAAAAAAAACTCAAATACATTAAATGAAACCTCATGGGACAAATATCATCGAATTCTAAAGTTTTCTTGGCATGACAGCTGTCTGAAAGGAATCCAACGCAAAAATGTAGCGCCTTTAGCAGAAGCGTCACGCCTGTCTGTGAAAAACATCGCGCTTGTTCAAGGGTGATTTTTGACCCACTTAAAAGAATCTAAATTCAAGTATGAAGGTTGGGCTAAGTAGCCCTATGTGTATACTTTCCAATGCACCTTTAAATTTTAGAAAACACACAGAGGAAGACCTCTAAAAGTTGATTTTCCCATCCTCACTCCAGAAGCGTCGTGCCTGGTAAAAAACACTGGCAGAAGCCTGGAAAAGAGGTAGTTTTTTTAATTTTTCTCCACAAAAAAGGGGTGTAATAAAAAACCAAGACCTGATCTAGAATGCATAAGTCAAAAGGCATCAAAAAACATAAACCATTCCTCATTTGAGTGCTCTGATAGAAAGCGTCATGCCGTTGTACGATGCTTCTATAATGACCCAATTTTCCAAATTTTCCAAAAATTTTCTGCATAAATAGGACTCAAAGATGGATAAATATCTCTCGAACCATAACGTTTTTTGAAAAAATGATAGATTTTTTTGTTCTTTTGCATGTTATGAAAAATAATTTCCTGTTGGTTTCCAAAATAATTTCCAATTTTCTCATAATCGAAGTTTGAAGTTGATCACTAAAAATTTGTAGAAGTGTCACGTCACTTTGAGATGGATTTGGAGGCCTTACCAGAGGGTTTTTTGGCTGTAATTGGTATGGCTAGAAAGCTTAGGTTTTCTAATAAACAATGGAGTCATCAAGTACTGCAAAACCCTTCTCCAAACCCCTGAAAATTTGACTTGAAGACAACCTATTCAAAAGTGCATAAAATGACTTGGAGCAACTGTATTTTTGGAATTCATCTAAAATAATAACACTTGTGTATAAACAGGCTGAGGTTTTTGGCCTTTGGTCTATTATGGACATAAACCTCTTTCACTTTTGGAAAATTCATCTCCATTTCTTCATAAACGGATTTTGAAGAAAAATTGTCCATGTGAGCAATGTAAGCACTAGAAAATGATCACGAAGCTCTAAAAACAAAGCCATGGGTATGAGTTGGCTAAAAAATGGAATGGTGGCGTCCCTTATGAATCTTATTTTCACCCTCCATAGTTCTTGTGAACAGGATGAAACCCTATCTAGATGGAGTGGTTAGGGAAAGTGGATTTTGGGAAAACAAGTGATAGGGATAGGGTGACTCCAGGGGCTGAGATGAGGTGTAAGGAAGCTACAGAAAATTTCCAAAAAAAATGAGGATGTATGGGGATGTGTTAGCTACAAGTGAAATTTCTTGAAATGGGTATAAGGATATTGACCAAAATGTAAAAGCACAGGGATTTCCTAGATTTCCTGTGGAAATGTAGTGGGAAATTATGGTTTTGATGAAAATAATGGTAAATAGGTATGTGAGTGATAGGGAGTGTTAGGGTAGGGTCTTTGGAAGATATGTGTAAGTCTTATATGGTGGGATGGGTGTTTAAATAACTAAAACCAATCAAGGATGAAAGGCACTAAAAACGTAGTGGAGCAGAACCCTAAGGAGGGAATCTACTCATATGTTGATGAATTGACTTGAGATAGGTATTGAGAGTCTCCAATTACTAATTAGGAGGTATCTAAACCTTTTTGAAAGATGATTTAACCCTTAGATGGATTTGGAGAGTTGTGAGCATGACAGAGGAGCTCTTTTGACCATGTAGCATACTTCTTGAAAAAGGACAAGTTGCCTTTGTTTATTACCTATCTTTGCTAACTCCCAATGAAGGTGATTTGAATAATTGCAATTACCCTTGCCTTTCTTTCATGACATGATTGGACACTGTGGTGGCGAAACAAAAGAGACCTAGACCATGACCTAGATAAAGGTGTGGTGAATGATCTCAAACGCTAGATGATTGATGGATGACATGACCTCTGAGATGATGATGACCATGAATGGAGTGAAGGGAGTAGCATTTCAGACCTAGACACATTCAGTGAACAAAATTGTATTTGAAAATTGACTTGAAACATAAAATTTTGACCTAGGACCACTACCAAGTAAATTTGAAAGAGTACATTTTATCACTGAACATTTGGACACTAACATTGGCTCTAGCTAGGGATGTAAGCTCCTTCAGGAGGTGTCAAGAACACCATAGACCAAGTAGAGTACATTTGATCGCTAAAAATTTGGACACTAACCTTGTCTCCAGCTAGGGATGAAAACTCCTTCAAGAGGTTTTAAGAACACCATAGACCAAGTAGCCTCATCCATTGGGCAATGGAGTCACTACAGCTACAATCCTCAAACTGACTCAAATCAAACTGAAACTTGAATTATAAATCATCAACTGCAAAATCTACTAGAAACTGACACTGAAAAATATGCTCAGAATGTTGAGCTTATTCATCACATCTTACCTACTCTAATTGATTGATAAATCACTTGATCAAGTGAATTAGAAGATCCAAAGTAACCAATCAAGTAAATGACTACCTTAATGATGCTTTTATTGAACTCCACCAGGCATAAAGAAATATTGAGTAAATGGAAACTCAAAATGAAATATGAGCCCAAAACATGTGTTGGTGAACAAAAAAAACTCCACCTTTTCTTATGCTTGCAAAAGGCTACCCAATGGGTCTTGAAAATCATGAAATATTACCTCTTGTTGATCAGCAAAAAGAAGGGAGATGCTTTTAGATATAATGGATTATTTTTCTTCTTCATTTGGTTGATCCTTCTTAAATAAAAATGCAACAATTTTATATTCCATATCATCCATATCAAAGACAAGATTTGTATGTTATTGCAGATCTTCAATTGAGGTAGACAAATCAACATCAACACAAATATCTACAAGTGTCTTTCCATGTATATCATAAATAGAATTTTGTTATCTTTGAAAAAATTATATATCTGTATCATTAGTAGGCTGTTGAACATGTTCATCAAACTCAAGCCAAAAAACCTATTGTATGTTGTATTTTACCTCAACGGATATATCATGACTCTCTAGAGTTTCTATACAGGCAAACTCAAAATTCTAATCTGCACATATTTCTTCCTGAATTAAAAAATCAGAAGAGGAAATGGATGAAGGGTAGATGGACATAACATCTTCATATACATCTTGATCGCTTGAATATTGGCAATACTACTACAAATTATCACCAACTTCGAAATATGAAAGATCAATGTTATCCTTTGAATAATTTTGCTCAAGTTCGCTATCATCTACGGTAGAATCCATGATCTTCTCATGGCAGTTAAATGGGTTTTTATTCAAATCATCCAAGAGTTCATCATCCATAAACTCTTCATTTCCATAAGCACTTTCTAGCTCTTGAATAAAATTCTCATAGTGATCACAATAATCCTCAATCAAAAGCAAAGAAGGATAGGTTTCTCTATACTTCTCAAAAAATATTGTGTGGAAATACTTGAGGAAATAAATACAAGAAGGAGGTAAGATTTCATACCAAAACCATTCTTTTTCTTCTAATGTCATCATGAACATATTCATTAAACAATCTTCATGAAAATTAATCTTCATCTTACGCATGTGCATACGAAATCTTTTTAAATGAAGTGTAGCATCATCACCTTTACGATCTCTAAATTTTGGCAAGTATGTTTGTCAATCTACCTGATGCATACAATTTGGAAATACTGGAACATAATCTCGATGCATAGGAGCATAAATTCTAGCAGTTGAATGCATCTTGAAAAAATTTAAGTCACCAACAAGTTCTTCAAGCTACTAGTTTTTAAATAGTGCATTCACCATGAAAACTCTGAACTTTTGGATTCTTCGATAATGGAGTTGCCAGGTGAAAAATACGCAACCTTCTTATACCTGACCATTGTTCACCATAAAAAATCAGAGCTAATATTTGTCGTTATTTCCTGGGAAATATATAACCTTAAATTTCCAGCAACAACACCAAAAATGTTATCACTCCCCCCTGCTTCTCAATGCTGAGAATGGAGCTGAAGGAAGGTAACCACAAAACAATCTTTGGGTCAGGTAGCTAGCCCTACCAAGACCAGATAGAGCTCTCTCAATGTCACTTTAAAGCCAAAGGGATGACTGGATATAATTTTTTAGGCTATTTATGATGCTCAATAGATTAGAGATTTTGTTTTTTGGAGTTTGCTGGATAGGAATGATAGTTAGGAAACTAGGTCTAGGGTTTAGGTCTGATTTCAAAGGTTTAGTTGTAGAGATAAGGGTGAGTCCAGGTAGGTAATATTAGAAGCATGCCTAATTTTTCATTGTGTATAGATTGAAATGAGGGAGAGTCATAATGAGCATTAAATTGAATTCATTCATCAAAAGAGCAGAGACACTTTCATGTAAATCTTATAAAAAATAGAGCATGGAAAGCATGATTTCTGCCAATAAAATGATAAAAATTAGCATAAAGAAGCATATAGATGAAATATGGATAACATAACATTCAACATGATAATTTTACAGAGAAAAAAAAAATGCTCAAAGGCATACCACTAGAGTATCAACACTATGTCTGCAACATTGTCTTTGTGTAATATCCCAAAATGGAAAAGACAAGAATATAGAACATAAACCAGAAATAGCAGTGATACATCAACACATAAATATGATAGAATATCATATAGCCTTATTATTAAACATTATAGCAGCAAAATTATACAATATATTGAGGAAAAAGACACTCAAGCTAGGCAAAACAAGCCTCTATAGATCCAATACATAAAACATGAAAAACACTGCTATACAAGAATGCCAGAGGTTAAGACAATGCAGTTTTAGCTGGGGTTTACTATTGTTGTAAATGGAAACACATGGATATGTTGATAGGATGCTTAGAAAATGTCGGCATCATAGATCAATGCCTTCTAGCACTATTCCGAGATAACCCAGAAGGGGTTTCCTGAAATACACAAAATGCAGAAAATACAAAATATGGCCCTAGGGCTTAATAATATTTGAAATTGAATAGATGATAGGAGGTGGATGATATGATGTAGAAAATGGATGATACTCCTCCATTATATTTTCCAAATGAAGGGTTGATCCCCTCATTGAAAATCTAAGTCCTCAACTAGGGCTCTAAACCCCCCAATGCAACTGCTCACTGAAATAACACAATTCCTGAATTGAAATGCATTGTAGCTAATGGAAACATTTTAGCTTGATGCTAAATGCTGAAATAAATCTCAATAATCTTCCTTACTAGCCTCTTGGATGAAGGCTTGCTCCGTCCACTGGAAAATAAGCTCAGAAATTGGGTTTCTAAACCCTCCACTACTGTAACCCTGCAACACAAAACAAATATGGAAGAGACTATGCTGTAGATGATGGTTGAAGCTTGGAAAAATGCTAGATAGTGGAATTGATGCTCAAGATACCTCCCCTGGGCACTCCGAAGTCCCCCTCGGGATGAGGATGGGATTCCCGCCGGAACACCTCATAGAAATAACAAGAATACGTACTTTGAAACAAATTAAAGCATGCATAGACATGTCAAATGACATATATAGATCTAAAAAGATCAATAATCAATAATAAAAATCATGTATTCTATGGCTGCCATCCTCTTCCTTTTATGCTTTGTGAACTTCCTCACTCTGGGTCCCACTCGTTAAAGGAGTTACTCTCATGTATGCACTCCTCCTAAATGATTGCGTTTTCCTCCATTAATCCTCCACTATCTTCATAACAACGTTGTTGATTTGGTCAAAATTGACCTTGTCCAAATGCTTTGGCCCCTGTTCATACCTCGAAGTGATTTATTCAGCTAATACAATGATCCACATTCAAATGAGAAGTGGTTTTATTCCTACTAAATAGATTTATGGGTCTCCCTACCCACTTATTCATCTATCTAAATGACAAAAGCAAAAATTAATATTCCAATTAGCGGCAAGCTAATTTGGAATATTATAGTCTTCCCCTCCCAAATGTTGCTTGTCCTCAAGCAACTGCAAGGATAGAAAATGCAAAGCCTCCTCTCCTCCTCGTGTAGCATCCTCATCTAATAAGATCCTCCACTGAACAAGATGCTCTCTCATCAATTTTCCACTAGTTTCTCCTCCCAAGTGTACAAGTTAGCCTTTGGTGACAAATCCAAATGGTTCTCATCATGAAGAAGTGGGATATCCATGGAGGCAACTACATGCTATCTAGAGGCCTTCTTGAGGCATGGGATTTGAAAAGTGTTGGGAACTTCAATCCCCATGAGAAGCTCCAATCCCCAAGATATCATCCAAACAAAATGAATCACCCTCCAAAGTGGTAACTCATAGAAAAACTCTTCCATCTCTTGCTTCTGTAATGTAGATGGGCTGTATGGCTGAACATGATAGACCAAATTTTCTATCCCACGCTATCTCTCTCTCCACTTATGATATGTGTAGAGCTGCTACTGATTTTGGGCTACAATAATGTTTCCCTAAAGAAGAAAAAAGGCAACTGTATCCTCAAAGACCCACTCTTTGGTTCTATGAACCTTGCTTGCCCAAACCATCCCACATATACTGAATAGTCCATCATCACAACATGGCATCAATATGAGGAATATATTGAGTGTTATGTGAATTTTTGGATGGTGCCAATAGTTTCCCATGTGGTTACAACGCAATTTTTCTACATACTATCTTTGATCATAGTGTGGTAAGTTGTCCCCCAACAATTTTCTAGTTGTGCATGTTTGCTCATCTACTAGAAAGTAGTAAATGGCATTGTGTATCAACTGAGCATACCAAGAATAGCACAATACTTTCCCAAAGCCATATAAGAAATGGCTATCTCCATCACCGATGTTGGCCTTAGGAATACCATGAAGCCCAAATAGAAGCTTTCCCTCTTGTGGAGCAATGCATTGTATATACATGGAAAGAGAATGCAAATACTTTGTTAGATGATCAATGAGTGCAAAAACACAACTCTTACCATGTTTTGTGAGTAATTTTCTAATGAGATCCATGGATGAGCCCTCCCATGAGAATCTCTCCATAAGGGTCTGATATGTCTCCATGAGACCTTGGTCAATGGAAAGGAATGAACCTTGTGCTACATGTAGAGCCTTCTTCTTGTGATTGGAGATCCAAGTCAAGAAGTTCATGTCCTGGAAATAGGTGACTCCATCCACCCCTATATATCTCTCATCTCCTACTTGCCCATTGAGTACCTCATATATGAAGTGATCCTTGGAATGCTCCATCAATAGATACATACTCCCAAGTGACAACGTTGTTGGCATTTATGATAAGGCTCATGTCATCTCATAACTCCACTCTTTCACATGCCCAATGCCAAAGTCACATACCAGAATGATGATATATATGGGAGACTCCTTCCTATGTGGAAGTACCTCCTGGTCCTCCAAGGCTAAGGAGTAGCCCCTTTGCACCATGATTATGCCACCATCTACTCTTGAAACATCATGTAAGGTATGGGAGAAAATCAGCCCATACTCTCCCAAGAGTAACCAAAGCAACAATAACTCTTGCTACCTCCTCATCTCATCATCATACAATTCATGGAGTAACATCATGATGATTGACTTGTAGAATTCCCCATAAAACCAAATCATCTTCTGCCATATCATATGGGTGCCATGCAATTCCCCAAACCATAACACACCCTTTGACATAGGATATGTCACATGATGACCAAAATCTTTCAAGAGTAGCTAGCGCAGCCATTTCTCTTGCTACCCCGTGCCATAGATCTGCAAGTGGCTAACCAACCCCCTGCTCATCATACTCACCCATCCATCCAATTGTGGGTGTCTCCTATTATTCTAAAAATTGGTATCCACCTCATGGAGAATACCATCACCCCAAATATGATCACTATATTTTCACTTCATGAGATGTTGAAGTGCAACCTCTTGGATATCTCTAAATAAATACCACCCATCTATGACCAAGTTGAACCCATAAGGTTCCAAATATGTTGTAGGAAAAATCTTCTCATTGAGCTGTGAAGTTCTCATCAATAAGGGTCTATCATAATAATGGGAGATGTTATTCATCATAAGATGTCTTTCATCAACCATCTGCCTATCCAATGCTACACAAGTAGAATGGTCATTGGAATGCCCTAATAATAGTTTTCCCCCCAACTCATCACTGCTTCTCAGTGACAGTGCTGCTGATCTCCACAGTGGTGCATTTGTTGTCTCATGATCATGCACAATGTTGAACACAAAGTTCTGCATTGGATTGATTAAGATTATGCTCATCCTATTCTCCAAAACTCTACACTCCAACCCAAAGTGTTGCGTGCATCTCAACAGTGAGAAACCAGGATGGCTATATATCTCTTCCTTGAACCAGTCAAGGGTCCTCTACACAATGATAGTTTGCTTCTCCAATTCAGCAGTGTGCTTTGACCCTAGGTCATGCAATTGCCCTGATGGCATGTCCCATGTCCCCACAAATCTCCATTTGATGTGCTGAAATAATATGGGGGGGAAATGTTTGCATACCTTGGCTAAGCTGATCCTTTGGAACTTCTTGTACAAATACAAGGGTTCCTCCTACCGATGTAATGACTCCCCCAACTGCTGGTGATGGTGATGGTTGCTCCTCTACTACTACACCAACGTTGGTATAAGTCTCCTCCTCCACATGCATCTTCTAAATAATGCATAGGACTCTTAATGTCAAGAGATCAAGAACATCTTGCAAGGATGAAAGTGTTCCCTCTCCTGATGCAAGTACTCCTGATGTAAGTACTCTTGCAGCAAGTGGTGGTGGAAGTTTCTCTTCTTCCAGAATGATAATGCTGACATCTTCCCTTCTCTCCTCATGTGATTTCTCATCTATGTTAGGAAATGTCTTAATAATAACTACCTCTGGTTTCCTCTTATCAAACTTCTTGATCATCCTTTGAGTAAAATCTGCATAAGCAGTCACTCTTGCATGTTTCAAATGGCTGAACCACCAAATATTTGCTTCACCCTCAAGGTGCAGTGCTGCAATCTCAATAACATCTCTTTATGCTACTATATGTAGCAGGAAGAATGCATCTAACTTCTTCCTCCAAGCCTTTTTTGTGCTTGTGGATGACCCATCAAAAGTAGACAATAGAAATATATTATGTCTTTTTCTTCTATTGTTGTTGCAAGGTCTCCGTTCTTCTTGGATGTGAATGAACTGTTAGAGAGTTAAATTCTCCTTGAAAGCCCTTGATTGAGATATATAATCTACACGATAATCACTTAGAGTCTCATGATTTAAGTTTCCTCCATCTCCATGCCTTTCACCTTCCTTTTCAAAGAAAGGGGACATAGTAGATTTCTTTGGAGCTCTATGCAATACCGGTTTCTTCTGTTGCTGATAGGAAGTGCTTGGACCTTCCTCATCTTGAAACCTTCTTGAGGTCTCATTGCATCTACCCCTTTTCATTTTCTTGACCTCCTTGGTGAGTTCCTTCATAGATCTGAAAATATATGAGGAAAAACTCATTCCCTCCATCACTGTAGATCTCTTCTTCTTGTGTCATAAGATGTATTTCCCACAAGCTGAGCCAAAGATCATGCTCTGATACCACTGTAATATCCCAAAATGGAAAAGACAGGAATATAGAACATAAAATAGAAATAGAAGTGATACATCAACACATAAATATGATATTAGATCATATAGCCTTATTATTAAACATTATAGTAGAAAATGTATACAAGATATTGAGGAAAAATAAACTCAAGCTAGGAAAAACAAGCCTCTATAGACTCAGTACATAAAACATGAAGAACACTACTATACAAGAATGCTAGATGCTAAGACAATGTAGTTTTAGCTAGGGTTTACTGCTGCTGTAAATGGAAACACATGGATTTTTTAATAGGGTGCTTATAAAATATCGGGATCAAAGATCAAGGCCTTCTAACACTATTCCAAGATAACCCAGAAGAGGTTTCTTGAAATACATAAAATGTAGAAAATACAAAATATGGCCCTAGGGCTGAATAATCTCTGAAACTGAATAACTGATAGGAGGTGGCTGATCTGATGTATAAAATGGATGATACTCCTCCAATATATTTTCCAAATGAACGGCTAATCCCCTCACTGAAAATATAACTCCTCAACTAGGGCTCTAAATCCTCCAATGCAACTGATCACTGAAATAACACAATTCCTGAAGGGAACTACATTGTAGCTAATGGCAACATTGTAGCTTGATGCTAAATTCTGAAATGAAGCTCAAGAATCTTCCTTAATAGCCTCTCGGATGAAGGGTTGTTCCCTCCACTAGAAAACAAGATCAAAAATTGGGTTTCTCAACCCTCCACTACTGAAACCCTGCAACACAACACAACCCTAGAAGAGATTGTGTTGTGGATGATGGTTGAAGCTTGGCTAAATGATGGATAGTGAAAATTATGCTCAAGATACCTCTCCTGAGTAGGCACTCAAAGTCCCCCGAGGATGAGGGTGGTATTATCGATCGAGAACACCCTTGTGCTAAACAGCACTGCAGACCCTACTAAATAGCTGAAGCATGCATAGATAGGTCAAATGATAGATCTAGATCTAAAAAGATCAACAATCAATAATACAAATCATGTCTTCTATGGCTTCTATCCTCTTCCTTTTATGCTTGGTGAGCTTCCTCACCCTGGGTCCCACTCATTAAAGGAGTTACTATCATGCATACACTCCTCCTAAATGACTGCATTGTCCTCCATTAATCCTCCACTATCTCCATTACAACGTTTTTGATTTGGTCAACATTGACATTGTCCACATGCTTTAGCCCCTGTTCATACCTCCAAGTGATTTATTCATTTAATACAATGATCCACATTCACATGAGAAGTGGTTTTGTTCCTACTAAAGATATTTATGGGTCTCCCTACCCACTTATTCATCTATCTAAATGACAAAAACAAAAATTATTATTCCAATTAACTGCAAGCTAATTTTGGAATATTGCACTTTGATTTCATAAAAAAAAGCTTGTACAATAGCTCCACTACAAATAACAACTATCCAACCTCTAAAATGACTTGAGGTGGACTAATTATATATAATATAGTTCATGACACCTCATAGGGTCGAAATCCTATCCAAAAATCATCATAATTACATCAGGTGACTCACTTACTAGTATCTAGGGAAGTTAGAAACTAATCCCTGAATTTTAGCTAAAGACTAGAAGTGTGTGTCTCCTTTAATAAATTACATGTTTCCTCAGCATAGAGGAAAAAAAACCTCAAATACATAAAATGACACCTCATGGGAAAACTAGCATTCAATTCTAAAGTTTTCCTGGCATGGCAGTTGTCTGAAAGGAATCCAATGCAGAAACGTAGTGCCTTTAGCAGAAGCGTCATGCCTATCTGGAAAAATTTTCGTGCATGTTCAAGGGTGATTTTGACCCACTTAAGAGCATACAAATTCATATAAGAAGGTTGGGTTGAGTAGCCCTATGTGTTTACTTTCCAATTCACCTTGAATTTTAGAAAACACCCACAAGAAGACCTCCAAAAGTTTATTTTCCCAACTTGACCCTAGAAGCGCCGCGCCTGGTCAAAAACACTGGTAGAAGCATGGAAAAGAGGAGGTTTTTTGGATTTTTATCCACAACCAAGGGGTGTCATTAAAAAAAGGACCTGATTTGGAATGTATAAGTCAAAATACATCCAAAAAAATAATCCATTCCTCATTTGATTTCTCTGAGAGAAAGCGTTGCGCCACTGCACGTCGCTTCTGTGATGACCCAATTTTCCAGATTTTCCAAAAGTTTTATGCAAAAATAGGGCTCAAAGATGGATCAATATCTCTCGAACCATAAATTTTTTTTAAAACATGAGAGAGGTTTTTGTTATTTTTTATGTTATTAACAAAAACACCTCCCATTTTCCATAATACTTTCCCATTCTCTCAGAATCCAAGTTTGAATTGGATCACTAAAACTTTGCAGAAGCATCACACCACTTTAGCTGAAGCATCAGACCACTTTGAGAGGGATTTTTGAGGCCTTCTTTGAGGATTTTTGGGCTGAAAATGGTATGCATGGAAATCTTAGGATGTCTGCTACAAAATGGAGTCATCAAGCACTTCAAACCCTTGCTCCAAATCCCTGAAAAATTGACTTGATGACAACCTGTGCACAAGTATAGAAAATGACTTGGAGCAACTGTATTTTTGGAATTTATCTCAAAACATAACACTAGTGCATAAACTAAATGATTTTTTTGTATTTGGTCGCTTTCAATTTTGGAAAATTCATCTCCATTTCTTCATAATTTTGAATCAAAATTGTCCTTGTGTGTAATGTAAACCCTAAAAAATGATCATGAAGCTCTAAAAATGATGCCATTGGTCTAATTTGGCTCAAACCTAGAACATTGGCCTCCCTTATGAATCTTATTTTCACCCTCCATAGTGATTTTGAACAGGATGAAAACCTAGCTAGATGGAGTGGGTAGGGAAAGTGGATTTTGGGAAAAAATGGGATAGGGATAGGGTGACTCTAGGGGCTGAGATGTGCTGTAAGGAAGTTAAGGAAAATTTCTCAAAAAATTGAGGAGGTAGGGTGATGTGTTAGCTTTAGGCTACAACTGAATTTCTTGAAATGGGTATGAATATATTGACCAAAAGGTGAAAACATAGGGATATCCTATTTTTCTTATGGAAATGTAGTGGGAATTAGGGTTTTGATGAAAATGATGGTAAAGAGGGTTGTGAGTGATAGGGAGTGTTAGGGTAGGGTCTGTGGAAGATATGTGAAGGTATTATATGGTGGGATGAGGGTTTAAATAACTGAAACCAATCAAGGATGAAAGGCACTAAAAACGTAGTGAAGCAAAAACCTAAGGAGGGAATCCACTCATATGCTGATGAACTAACTTGAGAGAGGTATTGAGAGTGTCCACTTACTAATTAGGAGGTCTATGAACGTTTTTGAAAGATTATTTTACCCTTGTATGGTTGTGGAGAGTTGTGATAATGAGAGAGGAGTTATTTCTACCATGTAACATACTTCTTGAAAAAGGACAAGTTGCCTTTGTTTTATTACCTATCTTTGCTAACTCCCAAGGAAGGTGATTTGACTAATGAGAATGAACTTTATTTTCCTTTCTTTCATGACATGATTGGAAATTGTGGTGGTGAAATAAAAGAGACCTAGACCATGAACTAGATGAAGGTGTGGTGAATGACCTCAGACACTATATGATTGATGGATGACATGACCTTTGAGATGATGATGACCATGAATGGAGTGAAGGCAATAGAATTTCAAACCTAGACACATTCAAAAAAAAAAAAAATTATTTGAAAATTGACTTGAAATATGAAATTTTGACCTAGGACTGCGAACAAGTAAATATGAAAGAGTACATTTGATCACTGAACATTTGGACACTAACATGACCGAGGGGCAGGTTTCCTGAATTGTTGGGTTAGCTCCTGTGGGTGTTATTGTTGATGTACAAGGTATGTGTGAAGAGTTTCCATCGATTCCACTTCCTTAAGGTCACATGGAAGGTTGAATCTCACCATAGTAGCCTCTAGTCACATATTTACCCTGGTTGGTTGGTTGCTTGGGTAGATGTGGGAAGGGGGTGCTACAGAGTGGTATCAAAGCATGGTTCAACCCTCGAACTGGATGGGCGGTGTGTTGGTCATGAATTCATGTCAGTTTCACATGTGTTAATCATCCTTCTGGTCTATATGATTGTTTCATATGCATGGTGTTGGTCATGGTTGTAGTGATGTCACCTTATGAACAAGGATGTTGTTGTTGTGAAGTGTGTCATCATGAGTGTATGATTGGTTTTGCATTGCTATGTGTTTTTCGTGCATACATGTCAGTTGCATATGTGTTCTGTATGTTTTTGGACTAGGTGCTTGTTGTGTATGCATGGTGGTGGTCATAGTTGCAGTGGTGTTGCCATATGAAAGTTGATGGTGATTAGATGTGGTCACCATGAGTGGATGTCAGTTGTATATGCATTTGTTTTACATGTCAATTTCTATATTTTTTTATGTGTGAATTGTCATGGTTAAGGATGTTGTCCATGAGGTTATTGTATGAAATTAGGTCGTTGTGATGATTTAGTATGTTATGATGCTAAGGTGTTGGCTAAGATAGAGCAAGAGATGCATATCATTAATTTGCAAAAATGGACTTTGGGTAAGATCATAACATCATACAAGTTTGTATGCTTGGCATGCAGGTATGCAATTCATCATTGTTGTAAAAATTAAGGTTACTTATATTTTGTCATTCTATTATTATTATGGTTACATATGTGATAAATGTTAGTTTATCACTGTAGTCATATGCATTATGGTTATGTGTATGCCTTTCATCTTCTAGATTTTATGGTTACATACATGATAGATGTTATTTAACTAGTGTGATCATATGTACATGCGTTGGTTAGTCAAGCATTGTATTAACTTGATGACTTTGCTATATGTTGTTGATGAATATGTTGTATGTTAACCTGTAGATAGCTCGATGATTATGTTATATGTTATTGATGAGCATGTTATATGTTAACTTATTGTTGTTATATGTTAGTTAAAGTGATGATTAGATTTAGAGCATTAATATATTGATGTTATATGTACCAAAATAGTTTTATTGGCCTAGGAATTTGGTTAGGGTTATGACATTCATGTATGAGTCGACCTAATAATGATA
Source organism: Pinus albicaulis (assembly GCA_034641835.2). Taxonomy (NCBI): domain Eukaryota; kingdom Viridiplantae; phylum Streptophyta; class Pinopsida; order Pinales; family Pinaceae; genus Pinus; species Pinus albicaulis. The sequence goes on from CM076582.1 coordinate 137,745,764, forward strand.
GTGTGTTGTACTAACCTAGACTAATTGTGCATATGTGAGTGTTGTGCATGAATGATTTTTTTTTTATGATTTTATGATGTGAATAAGTTAGATGGTTACTATTATGGATATCATGACCTTATTTATGTCTAAGCCTCCCCTAAGATACATCAAGGTATGAGTTTTCTTATGTCTTCTAATTGGTATTTGAATATTTGATTATGTCATTTATTTGGTGTTCAAGTTTTTGGTGTTTATTATGTCATTTATATATTGTATGAATGTTTGATTACTTGCATGATATGATTATGTTCCTATAAGATTACATGAAGAAATGATATTTTTTGGCTCCCTGTGATTTGCAAGATTGGAAAGAACAAAAAATGCAGGGGCCTCATCAGAACCACTTTGGAATCCTAGGACCTAGCCTTTCTGGATTCAAAGAGGGATCTCGCTATGTATGTGTTTTCAAATGATATGTATTTATGCTTTTTTTATGGTATTAGGCTAGTTATGAAGTTCTAAGGACTTGTTTGTTTTGGTTGAATTGATTGATAGGTTGACAGATCTGTGGTGTGACTGACTTAAGGGATGTTTCAGCTGAATAGATAGACTATGAGAAGAAACTAATCCATTGGGAAATGGAGTCATAAAAGGAATTAATTTCTCATCAAATCTACAAGGGTTTTCATAGGGAAATATAACTATATCAAGTGTATCTCTTAAATTAGATTGTGATATGAAACAATAAAAAGTTATGAAGGCAGCAAAGTTATATTCAATTAAGAATCTTCTAGCTCTACTTAAAAAATAAAAGCATTTTAGGTAACTGTTTGAGGTAAACCAAAGGATAGGGCATACCATAGACTTATTTAGCCAGAGTTTAATAAGAAAACCTTTAAGACAACAATCCAACAATCCTAAGACTACATTCAAACAAAAGAAAACATTTAAGATAATAGTGAGAGCAGCTAAAGAGCAAGCTAAACCTATCTTCTTTAACTCAACACTCAAAAGACCTTCAAAGCAAAATTTTGAGGCAGACCAGAGGACTGCATACCATAGAATTCCATGGTTTAGACTCTACTAAGTATACTTCAAAGAAAGGTCTTAAAAATAATATTTCAAGCTACACCAAAGGACAGGGCTGACCATATACTTCTTTGTCTTGACTCTATTAAATAATTCCTAAGACAACAAGCTATATGGAACTGGAGAGAAATTAAGAATTATCCAATCAGACCTTGCAGAAGAAAACATAAATATGAAGAATGCAGATAGAAATAGGGTGCCAAGACAACATATCCTATTATAAAATTTCTGTTCTTTTATCAGAGAAATATGGACATAATGGAAAACATAAGAAAAATAGTGACAAATGGGGAAAAATTCACCATTAACGTAGCTCAAGAATCCTATGAACGTGCTTGTATTAATGATGATCAAAACAATTACACTACTCCATGTACAATAGTTCTCTGCAACTCAAAGCTTTCTCAAATCCAGCCTAGCAATCCTCAACTAGCTCAGCAGCAGAAATCAGTCAAATAACCACAAACACTAAAATTGAAACTCATATGCAGTATTAATCTGCAAAATGAGGAGGTGGTGCTAAGCTAGGGTTTAGGTGTCATTTATTACAGAGTTAATGATTTTGACCTTTGAGACCATGCAAGGGCCAAGTCAAAAATATCTTAAGGTGTTTCTCTGAAATAATAACTCCTAACTTAACTTCTGAGTTAAATTCTGTGAAATGTTTGACTTTAAGGCTTTTTCAATAACTTTACAATAATTGTTGGTAGATGAAAAATATCTCTGACTGTTTGTAATAGCTGTTAGATGTTTTATTGAAAGAAAACATGTTGTAGGTGGAAAAAATATCCTTTGAAGAAGTAACTGCTATAGGTTTAGCCATTCGAATGTGTTTCTGGGTTTAATCTGCATATATTTTATCTTTAAACTCTATTTTTGGCCTTTAACCTCTGATTTATCTTTTCATTGTTTGTTTTTACTTTCTTCAATCTCTACTTTGTTGGCTAATCCTTCATGATTTCATGCCTAATCCTTTAATTTTATCCTTTGATCATTGATTAGCCTTTTTAATCTTCATTTGCTTAATCACAGTCCTTTGACTGTTTTTATTCTCACTGTGCCTTTGTCTGTGTTACTGGTGCAGGGACACGTTCTTTCATTGATGGAGAGTCTAATTAACCACTGAGGATCATGACTCATTGGGGGTTTTTCTTGTTTTCACACCTTGGTTTTGCTTTAGCTACACCTTTCGTATTCTTTAGAAATGAAAACGAAGGATAGACCATCACCTAGAAATTAAATTGGGCTTTGATCATTGGAATGCATTTCATTTCGCTATTAACCCGCACACAAAACAGTAAATTAGCTTTAAACCTCATACACAAGGAGGTTTTTTCTCGCATTTTCTAGGTTTTTCACTGGAGGCGTACCTGTTTGGACTAGTTCCGTAGGTGGAACCAGCAAGAAATTTGAATGGAAGGTGGAGGTATTTAAATTTTGGCACAGAGAAAAAGTGGTTTTCGAAAATCGGGAGGCGATTTTCGCACGATCGGGGAGGTGGTAACGATATTGGCAGAGAGGATGCGATTCCACTTAGCACATGCTGCGTGGCAGGGGAAAACCTCCCATTTCACACGGTTGGAGATTATTTATCGCAGCGCAATTAAATTTTTGATATGCGCGATCAACCATTGGATCTCGGGGAATGAGATCAACGGTGATCGCAAGCCTTGGGAGCGATGGGCAAGTAAAGAGGTGGGGTCCGGGGACATGTGGTGGAGAGCGATAACCGTTGGATGGGGGAGGATTAGATTGATGGTACGAAGTGATTCAAGATGGGGCTCGGGAGTACATGAAATGGAAGGGATTTTTTTTAGCGTGGGAGGGTTTAAAATGTATGCGAGTGTATTATATGGTGTCCGGCTTTATAACACGGGCCCGATGGATAAATAAAAGCTAAAACACTTTTTGTTTTTAGAGGAAAGGGGTTAGGGTCACATGAATGCGAGGGCTAGAAATGAAAGGGGCTCAGGTTTAAAACATAAAGTCATGTTTTATATTAAAAACAAAGCGCTTTTATATAAAACAAAACAACCCGAATATGCCAATTTTTAGACTTAAAACAATGTAAAAGGCATTTTTACATTGTTTTGGTGTATATAAGGAAAAATGATGAAGGGAGGGTTTTTATGAAGGGTTTTGAAAAGGGGAAATGGGTTTTTAGAGGGGAAAATGAGTGAATGAGAGTGTGGGTAGGGAGGGAGAGTGAAAATTAGATAAACAAGCCCATGGTGAGTCTTTTTAGAGCAGCAAGGTAAACTGAGAAGGCAGAGATGAAATATAGTGAAATAGGTTTATTTAGGATAATGAAGGCAGTGAGATTTCTAAAGATAGCTAATAGGTAGATAATGCTATCTTTAGCTTCTTGTAGAAAATCAACAGTCATCTAGTGAACTCTGTAGAATATAGGAGGATAACAGTGGCTCCAGCTGGGGAGGGCAACTCCTTTAGGAGGTGTGAAGAACCTCAGAGATAAAATCTCTGGAATAAGCATATTAGTGCCTTTTTTGCATTTTGAAAAACTCCTTTCTTCAATTTGCTGATTTTTTACTATTCCTTTGAAGCTGTGATCTTCAAAATTTGAAAAACATGATTGCTTCACCTAAACTTCTACCTACCCATTATACTTTCCTAACATTTTTTCTTCATTGGGTGCATTTAGATTATCCAACCCTTGACAGTATTTTTCCTTTGAAAAAAGGAAACTATATACTTCTACCCATATATCTTCCGAAAGCTTAGATTAAACTGATGAGCTTTTTATTCTCTACCTAATCTACTTATCTGTCAAGTTTAAACAAGTTGACAGATTTTCATTCTCTATTCTAAGAACATGAAATTGAAAACATGACAAAATCAAGATTAGATAGTTTGACTTGTCATGGGGTGTGGCATTTTGTACAAGCTGCACACAGAGTTTATTTTGCAGAATTAAAAATTAAAAATTTTGAGGGTTGTGATTTGGAATTTGTTATTCATCTTGCTCTTTCTTTCTTGGTTCAGATTTGAGCAATGGAACCAATATATTTTCCTAATCTACTCTACGGATAAGCCAAGTTCGAACAGTTTGGAAAATATTCATTTACTAACCTATCAGCAAAAATTTAAAATTTGTTCAATCATGTTTAGGTTGTATGACTAAAAAAAACTTCCTTTTCCAAAGTAGCGGCATTTGGACTTGCACACTTTCAGAAATATTCTTTTTTTAGTATGGGGCTTTACCTTTTCTTTTTGTCTACCCTCTTTTTCTTTTTTTTTCTCTTTGTTTTTTTATTTATTTTTCTGATATTTTCCTTCAAACAATGTTATTTACAATGGATAAAGCTTTAAACTGAGTATTTTTATCAAAAATAATGTTTGAGCATCCTGCCATTGACAGGACCTCCAAATAGCTCTGTTCCATCCATCTTTTGTAGAAAAAATGCATTGTTACCTCTGGCATAATGGATGATGTATGGGCCTTTCCACACATTTTCAAACTTTCCATGCTTGCCCTTGTCTTCTCTTCTTGAGTCCCATTTGAGCACTTTGTCACCAATGTTGAAATCATTTGCTTTGGTTCTCTTATCAAACAACTTCTTGATGTTTTCCTGCACTAGCTCTATTCTATTATATACTTCCTCTCTAGTTTTTTGCAACTTTACAGTCTGATTTATCCTTGTTATCATGCCATCCTCTTCAGACTATACTTCTTGTATCAGTTTCATGACTGGAATTGCTAAACTTGTTGGAAAAATTGCATTTTCTCCATAAACTAGTTGATGGGGAGACATTCCAATTGATTTTTTACTTGTTAATCTGTCTGCCCATAGTGTATGTACTAGTCTGTTGTGCAATGAATTTTTATTCTCTTCCAACAACTTTTTGATGATGTTCACCAAACTTTTGTTTGAGGATTCTGCCAACCCATTACCTTGAGGGTAATAAGTTGTAGAATGGCCCAATGTAATCTGATATTTGTGGCAAAAGTCCACCATCCTCTTTTATCTAAAGGCAACAGCATTGTCAGTGATAATATTTCTAGGACAACCAAATCTAGACAAAATATGGTTTTCAAGGAATTTAATGATGACTAAGTCTGTGGCTGTTCTGGAAGGGATGGCCTCTATCCATGTTGTAAAGTATTCAGTTGCAGTGAGGATCCACTTGTGTTGGGAAAAGGAGGTGAGATGGATTTCCCCAATGAAGTCTAGGCCCCACTGTTGAAAAGGAACTTCAACAGAGATAGGAGTAAGGGCAATAGTTTTCTTTTTCCTTCAAATATTTGGCACTTATGGCAGAAAATTACCAGAAAATTACCATTTTATGGATGTCTTGAAAGAGGGTGGGCCAATAGTAACCAGCCCTAAGGATTTTGTTGATAGTATTTTTCCAATAAAGGTGGCCTCCACATTCTCCTTCATGAAACTCATGCTTGATATTATCTGCATCATTATCAGACAAACATTTAAGCAATATCCCACTAGCATTTTTCCAATATAAACTTTTATCTATAATGCAGTAGTTTACAGCTTTCAACTTTAAGAATCTAGCCTTTTTTTATACAAACTAGGAGGAACATTAAGATTAAGAAGCACATATAAAATATCAACATACCAAGATGAATTCAGAAACGATTCTTCAATAAGTGGAGTTGCCAACTCCTCCTGTTCATCTAAAGCATCAATCATATTCATGTCTAGTGCTTGAAAGTTTGTTTCATCCATGAGTTTAGCTAATCCTTGTCCTTTGATGAGTTTAGTGGGCTTGATTTATAAATCATATTCTAATATAACAACAATCCACTTACCTCTTTTTCCATCAGGATATTGTGTTAAAATGTCTTTCACCACTGAATTAGGCACAAATGCAATGATGTGTGAGTGCAAAATGTAAACTCTCAAATCTTTCAATGCCTTGATCAAGGCAAACGCTTGTTTTTCCATTATGTTTTATTTCAGAGGTAGATCTCTTAATGCCTTACTAAAGAATGCAATAGGCTTCTCTTGTCCCTTTATGTTTTTCTGTAGTACGACAACAACAACTGTATGTTCTGATGCAAAGGAGAAGATGAAGAAATCTTTGGTAAAATCAGGGCTAATTAGAATTGGTGTTTGGGTGAATGCTTGTTTTACCAGTTCAAAGGATAGCTTTGATTCTATGGTCCATTTAACTCCTATTTCTCTTTTTAGCATGTTTTTCATGTTTCTAACGAGTTCAGCAAGGTTTGGTATGAACCTTCTTAAGGAATTAATCTTTCCAATGAAAGATTGTAGTTCTTTTATATTTATAGGATGATTTATTTGCAATATTCCTTCAATCTGTTTTGGGTCTATCTTGATCCCTTCTTCAGATGTAATATGGCCTAAAATTTTTCCTTCTAGGAGGCTAAACATAGTTTTCTTTGGATTTAGAGAAAAACCATACTTTTTGCATTTTTCAAAGACTTTTCTTAAGTGAGCTAGGTGTTCTTCATCTGTTTTAGAATAGACTGTGATGTCATCAAGGTAAATCACAATGAAGTAACCTATTTCTTCTGAGAAAGAAATATCCATGGATCTTTGGAAGGTGGTACCAACATTCATTAACCCAAAAGGCATTTTCACATACATGAAAGTGCCCCAAGGAGTAGTGAAAGTTGTCTTGTGTTGAACATCTGGGTGAACCAGCACCTGATTGTATCCCAAAAAGCCATCTAGCAAAGAAATTCTTTTAGAACCCACTACCCTTTGTAAGATGTGATCCATTTTTGGTAAAGGATAGTTGTCCTTTAAGGAGGCTTTGTTTAAATTTATAAAGTCTATGCATAGCCTAATTTCTCTTGTTTTCTTCCTAACTAATACAAGATTTGAAACCCATTCTGAGTATCTCAGAGGGACTATAATTCCGGCATCATACATTTTCTTGATTTCTTTCTCAACCAGGGGTAGTTGCACAGGGTTTATTCTGCGTAGTTTTTGTTTAAAAGGCTTCTGGTTTTCTTTGAGGGGTATCTTATGCTGAATTATCTCTGTATCATAGGACTTTAGAGCTTCATAACTCCAAGCAAAAACATCAGTAAATTCTCTAAAAAGCTCAAGATATTTCTGTTTTATATGAGCAGGTAGTGTTTTAGACAGTTTGATCATTTTGGGTTTTTGTTCACTGCCTATATTGCACTCTTCTATTTCAATTTCAATTGGTTCCATCTTTGGCTTCTTGGCAATGTCATTAAAGTCAAATAGTTCTTCTAGAGGCACCAGTCCTTTTGGAAAGTTATCAGTATTAGATTGCAACACTTCAAAGTCTTCTTTTTCTAAATTAGTGCAGAGCTCTATTTTATGTATGTTTTCTTTGGTTGACAAAATATTTATATCAGTAGTGTCAGGAGGTTCTTCTTTGTAAGATTTTTCCTCAACAGAGTAGTCTTATTCTTACTCTAAGTCTGAATTTGGCACTTCAAACCCATTTCTGGACTGCAGGAAATCTTCTATCTATTTATCTCCTTCAAAAAATTGCCAGTATTTTATATTATCAGGGATTGCTGGTCTATATTTGACTTGGACTATGTATTTTTTTCTTTGATAAGGTTTTTGACATGTACTTGCAGCAAATGCTAAACCATTGGCAATAATATTTTGATTTCTAGGGAAAAAGGTAAGCTCATATTCTGTGAATGTTCTCAAGAGGTCAATAGCATCATCTCTATAGGCTTTTAATCTTGGATGCTTGGTAGTGTATTCTCCATTAATTTGCCTAATGAATAATTCTAAATATCCATGAACAGTTATCCTCTTGGCTCCTAATTTTTTTCAGTAATTTTAGTCCTAAGAATAGTTCCTCATATTCAGCTATGTTATTTGTGCATTGAAAATTTAGCTTGTATGAGTGACCTTTTGCATGGTTGTTCTCTGTGTTATGCACCCATATGCCTGCTCCTAAACCAGTTTTGCTACAAGAACCATCAAAATTCATACTCCAAAGAGGTTAAATTTCAGATTTACCATTAAAGTCACTGTTGTCCTCATTACGCTGTTTATAGTGACCGTCACTGTGTTTTTCACCATGTTGTTCTTCAGGGTTTGCACTATTCTCATCTTTGTTTTGTTTATCATGGTTTCCACTATGTTGAGTGTTTTTTCTTCATTCTTCATGGTGAACCCTATGTTGATGTTTTCTTTGTTGCCCATGGTATTCATTATGTTTGATGTAATGTTCTGTCTGGGAAAAATATTTTGGTTGTTCCTCCTCCTTTTCCTCTTTTCTCTACTGCTATTTTCTCATTTTCTATCACTTGTTCATTAATATTTTCATCATTGTAAAGGATAAATTAATCAAGGTATGTGTGAATAGAATAAAGAGGGGATTTATCTGGTTTTTCTTGATTGCTGACCATGTATTTCATTTTTGTTTCCCTATATAGTCTCCTTGGTTGACTAAAGATAGGGATGGTTGCATAAGTCATGTCCATTTGTAGGGTGCCTTGGAGTTTAGCACCCCATGACCTTGAAAGAAGCATGCCATATTTAGGAGGTATATTAGCCACTACAATATCCATTACTAGGCTCTTGGCTAGTATTTGTGCTAAGTTGACACATAAATCTTTGATTAGGCCTAGACATTTAACTCTGCTGGAATCAAAAGAATATAAATCTTTGTATGGTCTAGTTATCTCAAGGCCTAGTCTTTCCATCAATGCTTTTGGCATAAGGTTGTGTGAGGCACCTGAGTCTAACATGGCATTGTGCAAAATTTTATCATGGATGTTTAAACTAACATAAAATGGAGGAACACCTCCTTCTTGAAATTTCCCTTCCACTTCTGGTCCAAACAGAAGCTCGGGTTTGTCATCATTTAAGTTAACAGAATCATCATTCTCTCCTATGTTTAAAGCTCTCAAAAGTTGGTATTTATATACATCTTGAGTGAATAGTTCAGTAATAGGGATAGATATTTTAATCTTGGAAATTTCATTCTCTATACTAAAAGGTGTTTGCGTTTTTGGAATGTTTAAATCAGCCTTTTCAACCACTGTTTTCATAGCAAATTCAACTTCTTGTTTTTTATTATGAACAACAATTAAAATAGTTTTATTAGGAGCATTAGCTGATTTTCTAGTGATACTTTGGTCACCACTATGTTTGGGATTAGGGTGGATGTTTTTATTTTTGTTTTTATCAGAACTTTCAGCCACTATGTTATTGTTTTCTGCTATCTTTTTAGAAATCTTTTCAGGATTGTTCCTAGTGGAAATTTCAGAGGTTTTTCTTTTGGGAGTGTCTTGATTTTTCTTGCTTCTAAAGTCATATTTTATATGCACTTCCATTATATCATTTTCAAAGCCTTGTTTGTAGTCTTCAGATTCTAGGCTCTTTTCCTCATAAGGTGTAAATATGCCTTGTTCTTCATTAGTGAGAAAAACAATATCCTCATTGTTTACTCCCATTAAATTTATGTGACTTTCCTCTGTTTCTTCAATCACTCCCTCATCTTCATCGGCATAGTTTTCTTGGAAAGGGGGTCTAATTTTCTGATCAAGGCCTCTTTGTCTAATTTGATGGGGATTCCTTCTAAAGCTTTGGTTTTGGTTCTATTTTTCATTTCGATTTTGAGGAGTTGTTTGGTTTTCTATAGGGTAAGCTCTCTCATTCATGTTTATTCTTTCCATCATCCTCTCCATTGTCCTAACTAGGATATCAATTTTAGCATCATATGTGGAGGGTCCAACTTCTTCTTTGTATGTAACCTTTTTCTCTGTTTTCAATCTAGCCCTTCTGGCATTTAGGTTAGCTTCTACACTTATTTCTCCTCTTTGCATGTCCTCTAAGGTTAGGGGATCTCTTTCTCTTAATTGATAGCACATGTCTAGATCAAATCCTTCCAGAAACTTCACTAAGGCTAGGCCTTGTGGAGGTTTCATGTGGGGAGGGATTTCATTGTATACACCATTGAATCTAATTTGGAGAGGATTTTTCTTGATTTCCCATTTGTTTAAGAATAGTTGATGAAAATTAGGGAGGTCATTTATATTGTTAGGGGTTAAGCCTTTGAACCATTTTCTGGTTTCTTCCCCTAAGATTTGAGAAAACATTCTAATTTTAACAGTTCCATCATCTATTTCTTGTCTGTCAAAGTAGTCATTCATTTTGTCCACATGTTGTTGAGTAGTAGTAGAACCACTAGCATCATATAAATGAATATTGGACTGATATTCCCGTGGTAGAAAAACTAAAGGTAAAGGAAGGACGAAGAGATAATACCATGTTGCCATGATATGAGGTTGTGGAAACAATGGAGGGTTAACAAGTGGAAGGTTTACAACAGGGGGTATAGGGTTAAATGGAGGAAGGTGAATAGTGGGGGACGAAGTTAGTACAATAGAATTATGTTGTAAGGTGGATGAATCTAAAACTATTTGAGTTACCCAACTCTGAGATCTAGTCCTAGTCAAGCTTTGTTCTAGGGGTGGGTCAGAGGGGATATTCTGCAATTCTTTGAGGTTTTCAGGTACGGAACTTGCTTTGTGGATTGGTCTACTAACAGCTGAATCTTTAGATCTAGGAAAGTTCATAAGAATGCTTTAAGGATTGTCAACTATAGCAAGAGGATTTGGGTCAAGATAGGATCTAGTATGAACTCTTCTAGAAGCCAGAACTCTGAACCTAACAAATCAGAAAGGTTTAAGAGGTATAAAATTCTTGAGACACAAACCAAACTGTGAAAGAAATAATTAATCCACAAAGTATTCTTGACTGGGTTTTTTTGATGTTTTTATGATATAATAAGTTTCCCAGTGGATTCTATGGAAAACCAGTGGAGTCAGCAGGCCTACTGAAAACCAATGGAGTCACCAAGTGGAGTATTTTTACTTGTTTTATGGCTGATCTGAGTTTTGAGGTTGTTTATTACTTAGTATTCCACAGTGTGGTTTCCACTATGTTGGCTCCCTATGATTTGCAATATTGACAAGAAAAAACACTGCAGGGGCCACATCAGAACCACTTTGGAATCCTAGGACCTAGCCTTCCTAGATTCAGAGAGGGATCTCTCTACGTATGTGTTTTAAAATGATATGTATTTATGCTTTTGTTTATGGTATTAGGCTAGTTATGAAGTTCTAAGGACTTTTTTGTTTTGGTTGAATTAATTGATAGGTTGACAGATCTGTGGTGTGACTGACTGAAGGGATGTTTCATCTAAATAGATATACTATGAGAAGACATTAATCCATTGGGCAATGGAGTCATAAAAGGATTTAATTTCTCATCAACTCTAAAAGGGTTTTCATAGGGAAAGCTAACTATATCAAGTGGATCTCTTAGATTAGTTTATGATATGAAACAATAAAAAATTTTGAAGGCAGCAAAGCTATAGTTAGTTAAGAATATTCTAGCTCTACTTAAACATGAAAAGCATTTTAGGTAACTGTTTGAGGAAAACCAAAGGACAGGGCATACCATATAATTATTTGGCTAGACCTTAATAAGAAAACCTTTAAGAGAATAATCCAAAAATCCTAAGACTACTTTCAGAAAAAAGAAAACAAAGTTAAGATAACAATGAGAGCAGCTAAAGAGCAAGCTAAACCTATCTTCTTTAACTCAATGCTCAAAATACCTTCAAAGAAATATTTTGAGGCAAACCAGAGGACAGGGCATACCATATACTTCCCTAGCTTAGAATCTCCTAAGTATACTTCAAAGAAAGGCCTTAAAAACAATATTTCAAGCTACACCAAAAGACAGGGCTCACCATAGACTTTTTTGGCTTGACTGTATTAAATCATTCCTAAGACAACAAGCTAGATGGAATTGGAGAGAAATTAAGAATTATCTAATCAGACCTTGCAGAAGAAAACATAAAGATAAAGAATGTAGACATAAATATCCTACTCTAAAATTTCTATTCTTTTATCAGAGAAATATGGACAGAATGGAAAACATAAGAAAAACAGTGACAAATGGGGAAAAATTCACCATTAACATAGCTCAAGAATCCTGTGAACGTGCTTGTATTACTGATGATCAAAACAGTTACATTACTCCATGTACAATATTTCTCTGCAACTCAGAGCTTCCTCAAATCTAGCCTAGCAATCCTCAACTAGATCAAAAGCCGAAATCAGTCAAATAACCACCAACTAACCAATGCTAAAAATGAAACTCATATGCAGTATTTATCTGCAAAATGAGGAGGTGGTGCTAAGTTAGGGTTTAGGTGTCATTTATTACAGAGTTAATGATTTTTGACATTTGAGACCATGCAAGGCCCAAGGAAAAAATATCTTAAGGTGTTTCTCTGAAATAATAACTCCTAACTTAACTTTTGAGTTAAATTCTGTGAAATGTTTGACTTTAAGGATTTTTTAAAAACTTTTCAATAACTGTTGGTAGATGAAAAATATCTCTGACTGTTTGTAATAACTGTTAGATGTTTCATTGAAAGAAAACACACTTTAGGTGGCAAAAATATCCTTTGAAGAAGTAACTGCTTGGATTTAGTCATTCAAATGTGTTTCTGGGTTTAATTTGCCTCTGTTTTATCTTTAAACTCTGTTTTTGGCCTTTAAACTCTGATTTGTCCTTTCACTGTCTGTTTTCACTGTTTTTTTCACTTGATTCTTTTGATTGACCTTTTGATCTTTTGTCTTAACCTTTTAATTCTTCAATCTCTATTGTCTGTCTTCATTAACTTTAAACTCTGCTTTGTTTGGCTAACCCTTTATGATTTGTCTCTGATAGATGATTAGCCCTTTAATCTGCATTTGTTTTATCACAGTCCTTTGACTGTTTTTCTTCTCACTATGCTTTTCTGTTTGTGTGTGTTTGCTGCGCAGGAATGTACTCTTCATTGATGGTGGGTTTAGAAGACACCGATGATCATGATTCGTCGAGGTTTTGCTTGTTCTTGCACCTCTTGTCCCTTTAAATTGAAAATGAACATCTGGATCGTCACCCAAATATTTATTTGAACGTTTTTTGGACCACTGGAATGCATTTTATGCATTCTGCCATTAAACCTGCACACTTTAAACAAACAATTAGCTCTAAAACCATACGAGGAGGGTTTCCATGCGTTTTCTGGGGTTTTCGAGCTGTAAGAGGGCAGAGATCAGTGTTTTGGGCTCGGTTCCATGGGCAGAACAAGCAGGAAATTGAACATAGGGTAGAGGTATTTAAATTTTGGCATGGAGAAAAAGTGGTTTTCGAAAATCGGGAGGCGGTTTTCGCATGATTGGGGAGGTGATAACGGTATTGGCGAAGAGGATGCGATTCCACTCAGTGCATGTTGCGTGGCGGGGGAAGACCTCCCATTTCACACAGTCGAAGATTATTTATCACGGGCGCAATTAAATTTGTGATATGTGCGATCAATCATTGGATCTCGGGGAATGAGATCAACGGTTGTCGCAAGCCTTGGGAGTTGTGGGCAAGTAGAGCGGTGGGATCCGGGGACAAGTGGCAGAGAGTGATAACCGTTGGATGGGGGAGGATTAGATCGACGGTGCAGAGTGCGTTAAGATGGGTCCCGGGAGTGCATGACGTGGCAGGGCTTTGTCGTTTAGTCCAGGAAGGTTTAAAATGTATGCGGGAGTATTATATGGTGGAGACGTTTATAAAGCAGGCCCGACGGATAACACAATGAGAAAGCGCTTTTCATTTTTAGAGGAAAGGGGTCAGGGTCATATGGGTGTGAGGGCTAGAAATGAAAGGGGCTCGGGTTTAAAACACAAAGTCAGGCTTTATATTAAAAACATAACGCTTTAATATAAAACAAAAGGACCCGAAAATGCTAATTTTTAGACTTAAAACAATGTAAAAAGGCATTTTTACATTGTTTTGGTCTATATAAGGAAAAATGATGAAGGGAGGGTTTTTATGAAGTGTTTTGAAAAGGGGAAATGGGTTTTTAGAGGGAAAAAGGAGCGAATGAGAGTGTGGGTAGGGAGGGAGAGTGAAAATGAGATAAACAAGCCCAAAATGAATTATTTTAAAAGCAGTAAGGTAAACTGAGAAGACATGATGAAATATATAGTGAAATAGGTTCATTTAGGATAATGAAGGCAGTGAGACTTCTAAAGATAGATGATAGGCAAATGATGCTATCTTTAGCTGCTTGTGGAAAATCAATAGTCACGTAGTGAACTCTGTAGAATACAGAAGGATAACAAGGTCCACCATCTATATTGCTCAAATTTGCATTTAGCCATGCCTTAAGCAAGTATAAAACTTTATATTGCCAAAAATACTTTACATAGAGTACATTATGGGGGGAAATGTAAAGGCTAGTGTTAATACAAGGAGAAGTCCGCAAAGTGCTAAGTGTGGACTAAAAAGAGCTAGAGAGGGACTATCTGCCTGTGAAGGGGAAACCATATGGTCCCTAAGTATATGCAAAATATAGTTGGAAAACATAGGCCTTAAAAAAATGAAAATAGGGAATACAAAAATGGACAAAGGCCTTGCAAAAAGGTTGCCTTTTCATATGACTATAGAAACTTAAGCAACTGTGTAATCTAGTGAAAGTTATAAGAAAATGAAGCTTAATGAGGGACCTGGTCATACTACTTGATTAAATCTACAAGTGCTTGAGGATTTCTTTGCTTTGTTGTGGTCTTATTCTCCTGCTTCAACACTATCAAGTATGCCTTCTTCTCCTTCTTCTTCAACGATGATGACGTAGTAGGAACTTGCACCTTGTTGAGAGGATTCACCTTTAGAAGTCTGGGCTACGTTGGTGGGAGGCTTCATTTGAATGTTTACTTTTGTTTCAGGCTTTTGTGGGAGAGGAGCCTTGGACCACAACCTTTTTCCTTTGCTTTTGCCGCTAAAGGACTAGGGAGAGGAGGGGTGCTAGGCTGGTGGGAGGAATTCAATTTAGCAAAGTTTTCCATAGAATTGGTGGTTGTCGAAGTAAGGGGGACACAAGGGAATTCAATGCCTATAGCTCTAGAGAGAATGCGCAGTGTTAGACGAATGTTATTGAATTGGATGCCAACCTCTACCATTCTTTGATCTGCTCCACCTCTGGCTTCTTCCAAAGTCCATATGTGGTGCTCTAACAAATTTTGAACTACCCAATGACCATTTTCCCAAACACCTATTCTCTTCAGCCTCCATTGAATCCACCAAGCTCCAGATGTGGGTTGGAATATCTGGGTCAAATAATTTTACATCTTCGTCGTGCCAGGGAGAGAGGGGCAGACGCCATCATTGTTATAGCATCATTTCTCACCTTCATATGATTCATGATTGCTTTAATGGTTTTGGGCACCCATTCCTACAGACTTGGACAAATTCACTTAAAAACAGTGTAAAAATCCCCATACGCGACTATGCCCATACTTTTCCGCGTGTATACGCGAGTCCAGCTGCACTTTTCCGCGTATGCCATTAAAATTATGAAAAAAATATATAATTATTCCCTATTTTTGGGCTGGGTTGATGGTTACTCAGGTAGTTCAACCACCCCAGCACGTGGCCAACTGTTTCCAACTGTTGAAACTACTTGGAGGGAGTATAAAAAACCCTCATGTGTATGGCCTAAGGGAGAGAGAGAATTTATTGATATTATACTCTGTTGGTATTCCCTATCCAAGTCTGATTCCCCGTGCCTCCTGCACTTTCCCAGTTCATTACAGGAAACACTTGTTTCCTTGAGATGCTCATCTCCCCATATGTCATCTCGTATGCACCAGTTTGGAAGGAGTCTTAGCGAGGCAAGGGCGGGATGGATCCGGACGAAGGTCTGCTCGAAGATCGTGGGAGGATTCAGGTGATCTCTCCACTCGTTACTTTTGTACATGCTATTTATAATACAGAAGTACCATCTTGTTCCCGAAATATACGTGTTAGTGTCTGGTTACATATATGAGAAAATTGTTATTTAAGCATTCATTATGGTTTATCTGATGTTTTATATGAATTTCACTAACATTTAGAGTAGATATATGCTATACAACCAGTTCTTCGTGCTTGTTTCTTCTTGTCTTTCAGGTTAAGAAGGAAGGACGGTTGCTGGGGGTTTGGACCCTGCGGGATCTGCTTCAACCGTAGGACCTACGGGTAACTTCCTCGATCTACTCTATTTAGTTTTTTATGAACATGCATGGTTGTGTGAGTCCTTCTTAAGTAGCATGCCCTTGCTCTGTGGAGGTTGTAACCCAACGAACCTCTATGGTGATTTTCCCCGAAACAATCATCCTCAGCCTCATTGTTTGGCTCTACCACGTTCTCTAACCATATTTGATTGTTGGGAGTCATTGAACCTATAGTGATGACTTGTGAGAATTGTGATAGGTGTTAGGGTCCTATAATAATAGGGTTCATAATTTTGAATTGACTATATTAAAGTCTTGTAATATTGTACATGATTTGCTTTCTGCAAATGTTTTCCCATATTAAAAAATGTAAAGAGGGTGAGTCCCAAAAGAAAAATCAAAGGACTGGAATAAAAAAATTAAAAAAGAAGAAGATAAAATACGAACCCCACCAAAAAAAGAGATAAAAATAGATCCTGAAAGTGATGCAAATTCAAATGCCACTACTTTTTACTTTACTTTGCAAATAATATTGCGTGCAGCTTGTCAAAAATGCCACAATCCATGATGATCAAACAACTTAATCTTGATTCATTCATGTTCTAAATTTCATGTAATAATAGTCAAAGAATAAAGATCTAGCCAAACCATTTAATCTTGGCAGATCAGTAGTTAGGTAGAGAATAAGAATGAGCTCATTACTTTAATTTGAGTCATTGGAAGTTATAAAGTTAGAAGTAGAATAGTTTGCTTATCAAAGAAAAATAAAAGGGTCAACAAGCTCAAATGCACCCAATAAATAAATTAAAAAATGTTAGGGTAAATGTGATATGAATTGATCATTTCATATCATTGATATCCCCCAAAATCCCCTTCCCCTTGTTTAAAACCGTAATGCCACTCTTGTAAGGCATTTTACCTTGTAAAATACCCTTTTCCCCTTATTTCACCCCTTTTCCCTCCCTAAAACCCATTTTCCTTTGAAAAAAGTAACTTCCCTTCACTAATTCCCTTTTTCCAATTAAAACATGAAAAACCCACTTTTTTTCATAGTTTTAAAGGTTTAAAATAATGTCGAGCCCCATTGAAAAATCCCTCCCCGATGTCATTTTAAACACTTATTCTTAGTATATTTTAAATATCCCGCGCATAAATTAACCTTGGGTCTTACTTCATATATTACTCCTGGATCCCATATATTATTTAACTTTAACATATGGTTATATGTAAATTCCCCGCTTTATATAGTTTGACCTCCCATTCATTTTAACTCATTTTACTTTAATATTATTCCCGGGCCCACTTTAATTAACCCTACCTTATGATAATCCCTTCCCCGATAACATATATACCATTGCTAACCCTTAGCATATATAACAATCCCGACCCACTTTACATATTCCATCGAATAACCTTTACCCAAGTCCCACCTATCAAATCCTTGACTCATCCTTCGACACCCGTCAATCATCTAATTGGCACTACCACGATCCGACCATTCCTGAGCCATTTCGCATTCTCAAATAGTCGATGTTTAAAACCATTGAGGGGTTGTGAAATGGGTGGTTTCGCACCCCCGCTCCCCTGCCACACATAAGTCCCAAATTGTATCGCATCCCTCACACTAAAACCATTTACCCGCTTTTTGTCATGCAAAAACCGCCAGGCTATTTTCTGGCCATTGCTATGATACCGCCCATGTTTGAATTTGACCCTGCACCTTATGATTTATTACTTCAGGTCAAAAGGTATTAAAGCCCGCTCTTTACCATTGGTTAATCCTTTATGTTCAAGTTTGTGTACAAGAAGCCTTGTCGACCTATTTTCAAGATAAAACAACCGCTGCCAACCTATTTTGAGGCCAAAATTCGACTAGAATTCAAGCCTTTCGCTACTAGAAGCCTGTGTCGACTCATATTTGAAGTTTAAAAGACCAAGAAAGCCTTTGCTGCATCCATAACCCATTCTGCAGACCCAAATCATCTTTTCACATGTATTCCTAAGTACCTGAGACTATTTCTTAAGCCATAAAGTAATTAATTGATTAAAATAAACAAATCTATGGCTTCCCAGGGCATTGTGACTGTTAACCCTCTGCAACCCCCAATAATTGATGTTTAACACACTCCCCTAGAAGACAAAGGCTATAAAATCAATGATACAGTTACAGATTTCAACCTCTTGGACATCCACTGTTGGAGCCATGATAAATCCATTAACCATGCTGATGATATCTACCTTTGGGAATCAAATTTGCCCAAGTACATTTTCCCACAAACCTTCCAGTTCCTAGAGATAATCAAACTATGTCAAATCAATTATCTGCCAAATGAAAGAGCCCTAGTAACCCCCAACAAAGAAATTTTGCTCACCATTACTGCAGAATCAATAAACCAGATGTTTCAAATCCAACCCAAGCCTGATGAAGCCCCTTTGTCAATTGAAATCCTCACTAAATTATATCTGAAGCTTGACTTTCCAAAGAATTTTCAAATCTTCCAAACCTTCTTGCCTCCATCAGTTGAAACCCCGAAGAGTAACCCTCCTTATTCAGCCTAAATATTTTCAGAGAGAACCATACAAATTGTCACAATGTTGTCTTGTATATTAGGGTATTTCACAGATGAGTATGTAGATGCTTCAATATTAGTTTTTTTGTCTATTTTATGCCCAAGACAACCTCCAGCTTCCACATTTAACTTTGCTCAATACTTATTGGATGCCATCCATGAGAAATTAGTTAAATTACCCGAGGAAGGAGTGTTTAAATATTCATCAGTGTTGTTTCATTTATTCCTATACTTCCAATTTGAAAGGTTTGCAGTTAGCCTTCAAAAGCTGGACACAGAGGGTAACCCCCAATCTGTAGTCTTTTGGACTTCCTTAATCAAGAAAGATTCCACATAGTTCACCTACAAGGACTTCATTGATTCATTGATTCATCCAATCCTCAATATGCTAAGCAGTAGCAGTGAACCTAGGATCAGTGAAGAAATAAAGAAAGTATTGCAATTGTCTGAACACAGTAGAACAAGAGACTGGTATTTATACCATAACCACACTGAAATTAGGGTGTATGGATGTCAAATCATTTCATACAAGCTTCCCAAATACATCCCAATGAGGTTATTTGCATTAGAATATATCAGGCAGATCCTGAACTCAGATGAGGTTAATTTTCTGTCAGCAGAGAAGAAAACACAGTTTAAGATTAAAAACCATATTGGTCCTTTCATTCGCAATAACATGAATGCTGGTCATCAAGCAGAAAAGTACTTACAAGAATTCAAGTTCAGTGATAGTTTTAAATGGCATTATGATCCTTTGGGAGTTATCAGCAAACTAAGATCAAATTAAATTAACTCCTTTTATCCATGAGTCTAAAACATAGATTGAAAAGTACTCCAACCAGTCAGAATGGTTGGAAAATAATTTGCAAGAGGTAGAGAAGCAGGGTGATACTAGTTCCATCTTGTAAACTCCAGCCCCAAGAGATAGGAACTCCAAAAGAGCAAGAGAAGAAGGTTCATATTCATCTCAAACCACTACTGAAACCAAATTCAAATTAATGTACAGGAAGAAGCCCAAGCTGAATCCAGTAGTTGAACAAGAAGAAACAGTTGAGACAATTGAAATTATTGATACTGACATAGTGGTCAAAGATAATGCACCTCCAGTAGTTTCAAAGGAAACTCATCAGCCATCAACCTCTAATACTCAAATTATTCAGAAACAACATAGTGTAGAGGTATCTTCATAAAGAAAACTAGTGGATAAAGAACATGATATAATGGAAAAATATAAAGAAATCAAATTGAGGATTGAGGCATTGAAAGCTGTGACTTATGCCCAATATTGGAAACATACACCTAGCGACCAGAACAGGTTACTTTCTGCCTTTGATTATAAAACCAGGAAAATGTAGGTGACCTTTTTGTAGCCCACAGTGCATGCTCCAAATTCATCAACAGACTATAAGAAAACAACATTTGAAGTTCAAGACAAAGATCTACATCCAATAGATCAATTTGAGTTCCATAAGCAAGCTGGATAAAATATTTACTCCACTATGACAAACAAAGCTATGAGTGTACAAAAACTACATAATTCTCTAGAAAACATTAGAGCACAGTTAAAACTAGAGAAGGATTCCTCACAAGCCAAGGACAACAAAATCAAATCACTTGAAGAATTGGTCATGGAGGTTGGATATGATCCAAAAAACATCAAAGCAGCTGAAGAACTCGTCAAAAAGAAAAATGCAGACATTGTTGCATTGAAGAAGCAGTTGAAACTACCTCCAACAGAGCATCCATAGACTAAAGAAGTTTTGGAGAATGAAGGCAAAAAAGATGAAATGATGAACCTCGTCATTCAGTTGACAACTCAACTGAAAGAGATGGAGAATGAGATAGATAAATTGGTGCAAGAGAAAAAGACCAGCATCGAAGCAATCCTTGTCATTGCCATTCCTACAGTTACTACAATAGTTCCATCTACTTCATCAGCTCCAATGGCAATAACAGTTCCAGTGGCTACAACAGTTTCAACTACATTAGCAACTACACCAAAAACAGATTCAACAACAACAACTCATCCCAGTGATGAGGTAGGTAAATTGATTAAAGCTATGCAGGATATGTCCATCCAAACAAATGAGATTAATAGGCTTAGAGGATAAGTAAAAAGTCTAGAGGATGAAAATAAATTGGTACAAATAATGCATAAGAATGAAACACAAAAGTCAGACAGATTGACTGACAGGATACATAAATTAGAAAAATAATTAACATTGAAAGAACCACTTGCCCAAGCAAAGCAACAGTTGTGGTCCAATATCATTAACTCTGTTAATGATATTTGGCCATCAATTCAAGTTATCTTTGAACATAAATATTTGATCAAGGAAGCTAGTGAAGCTATTCAGAAAGTCAAAGAAGAACTTGGAAAGAAACCAGAGGATGTCACTGAGATTATCAAGTTTCTCAATTCCAAGAAAAAATAAGAATAAGAAGAAATTGGCATAAGTGATAGAACTGAAACAATCGTAGAGGTTAAAAAGGTAATGTCCAAGAGGAACCTCATGACACAGCTTGAAGACAGATGTCAAAACTATGGAATTAGCAATAACCAGATTCATGGTCAAATTTGATGTTTTGAGGCAGAAAGGTCTGCCTAATCCTTTGGTGATCAATGACAGATTAATGAAGCATGAAGATTATGACAAGAAGATCAGAGAAGTGGCCAAAGAACAGTCCAACAATTCCTCCATGAAATTAATTCCTACAGGCAAAGTACTCTATCAGACTTTTGAGAATCTCTTTTACCTCCAGCATGAGGTAAATCATCTCTTTGTGAATAAGCATACTTTTGAAAAATACACAGAGGCTGATGAAATTTACAGGAGGATGGTATAGATTAAAATTCCAGATGAAGAAGCCTAGGAGAAATTATGTGATTTACTGTGATAGTGAAAGTAAAAACAGGTAAACAGAGCAGTCAAAGTTAAAGTGAAAACATAGCAGTCAAGGATAAAGTGAAACGCAGAGTTTAAAGAGCAGTAACAGAGTTTAAAGATGAAATCAGATGACAAGGCAACGTAAAGGATACTCAACAGAAAAAGAGACAGCCAGCATAAAGCAACACTCAAAGAGATAAAGCAACAAAATATCAAAAAGAAAACAACAAAACCAAATAAGTAGGGACAACTTTCATTAGTTACGTAGGTGTCTCTATCTTCTTGTATAAAGATATTTTGTATTCCTTGAATAATTCCTAAATCAGTTTTATGATATTTTGTATTTGTTTTTGTATAATACTTCATAATTTGAAGTATTGAGTCTAGATCCCTGAACATTTTTATAGTTGTAATTGATCCAAATACATGAGGGTTTATCATACCATTTTTCAAGTCAACAGACAGGACAAGCAATAAAGGCATTGCATTACAAGATTCATGTGTCGAGCCACTTCAGTGAAGTACTTTCAATTGTTTATTGTTATTTTCTTAAGTATTCCATAAACTTGTATGTTTTCTAAATCTAAATGTTATAACATGATTTTTATTTCAGAACTTGTTTAAATACACTCTGTCTTGAACTATTATTCATTTTCATGTTTTCTTCTGATATCCGGATCCGAGAATCCTTAATTGCTTTCCCATCCTGATTGACCCCTTTCACCTTCATTCATTATCCAGTTTAAAGAATCCTTAAATGCTCCTTGATCTTGATTGAAACCACTTCACCATCTAGCCTAAAATATCTGATTTTGCTCAACTACCTTGCCCTGTGAACATTTCCTTTAGAACTTGATTATGACCTATTTGCTTGATATATTGACTCCATAGCCCAATGGAAAATAGACAGAGATCTATCCATATAAATCAATAATTCCACCAAACAAATTAAATCAAACTAATCACTCTTACATAACTAGCCTAAAATCAACTAAAAAACAACAAAGTTAAATCACAAAGAGAGAGCCCTCTCTGAGCATTAGGAAGGCTAGATCCTGATCTCAAAAGTAGGTTGATAGTTATCTCTAATATTTCTTTAAACAAAGCATAACAACCCTAGGAATTATTGGAGTGATAACAACAGGAAAAAAATGCTTCTTCTTTCAAAGCATACCTCATACGAGATGGAATGAAAGAGGAGACAAAGGGACTAAGGCATAAGTCTGAACTGAAGCGTGAGAGCCAATGCAAGGCTGATTGCGAAGTGGATTTAGAGAGAATGTTCTAGATAGCTCGAGTTAACTAAAACAAAGCTCTCTTGAATGAGTTCCCCAGTGAATGATTGCCACCCAAACTCCTTATTGGTTGTTGGCGTGAATATTGTCCCATAGATCCTGATAGGGCGTGTTACTCGGAGGAACACCAAGATCTGGGAGAAAATATAATACATCAATATAGATGATCCTCGATAAATAAATAAATAAAACTAACTTAATAAGAGGCATTTCTCTAATAATTTATATAAAATAGCAAAATTGATATGTAATTTTCAATGAACAAAATCTTGGAGTAACTTTTAAAATTTGAAAAAAAAAAAAAAACGTTTATTGTTAATTATTGACCAAACGATTTTTTTAAATGGTAATTGGTGAATTGGTAACTTCAGAGGATTGTTTTAAGCAATACCCAAGATCAAATCATAATGGATGCCACTATTCACCTCAATATCAAAATATTCAAATGTTCCTGCCTCTTCGAGCTTATAAGAATTACAATTACTCGTCATGATTTTGAACATGTTCAAAATTTTGCCACGTAAACTATCACATCTCCAAAGAATATAACTCGAGTGGAGGGAAAATTAAACCCCCAAACTACCACTTCTGCTATTGTCCTTTGACTTAAATGATCTAGGGTCATAAGTTTGATGATGAAAATGGTTCCAAAGGTTGATCAAAGAATTTAAGAAAAATATTTCTTTAATAAATTATAGAAGAGAATAAAATTGATATATGAAATTTAATGAACAAATTTTTCAATTAAGTTTAAAAAAAAAAAAAAAAACTAAATCTCTAATTTCAAATATCAAAGTTTGCTTAGATAATATTTATTACATATATATGAATTTCAATTATTAGATAATATTTATTTACAAGCTCACTTAGAGGGATGAGGGTGTCTTGCAGCGTTGTGAAGATCGTTTCTTAAATAAGGATGGTCACATAGTCATGAAGGGAAAACTTAAGGGGCTAATATTTGTAGGTAGGTTAATTTTCCATGTTTTTGTAAAAAAAATATTCGCTAATTTCCATTTGTTTTCTAAAAATTATTTGCCCAAATTTGATAGTATAAAATTATTTTACCTTAAACATTGCCAAAATTGTATATAGATACTATATAAAATTATTAGAACTTTGAATATTTTTATAAAATTATTGCCAAGCATTTTGTAGATTGCATATTATGGACTAGTGAGATTCGCGAAGGTTTCTAAACTTCAAGATAATTTTCCATGCTTAAATTTTTCCTTGATATGAGATGTCATGTGCCATTGATTTTATGAATGTATATGTTATTTTAAAATATTATGTATGATATATTTAAGTTTACTTTCTATATAATTATATTTGATAATATATAAGTTATATAGAGCAGTGATAAGAAGGGGATGCTCTGGTAAAAAAAAGAAGTGCAACCCACAAGTAGAATGATACAAAATTAGAAGAGATCCATGAACCAAAACAACATAAAAATGTGGCACATAAAGAGAATGGGACGATGGGCACAAAGAGAGTTCATAAATTTTTGGTTTTTTCCCTTTGGAAAAAATATAGAGCAATGGAAAAATCGAGTAAGGATGCATAATCATTCAATAACTAATTAATCATTGTGTTAATTATATTTATTATTTTGGACGTCCTTGATAAGATAAGGGATATGTCATATAAAAGTTTATATGATGTTGCAAACTAGTTCTTAAAACCAATGTCAGATAATAAATAGGGGGTAGGAGATTTTATAGTTGTAAAAACATTTCAAGACTTGCATATCCAAGATCCACATAAAGGAGGAAAACGAGACACCAAACAAACAAGCACAAACACATTACAACAAATCAACCATTATGTGAATTGGAGAGCCACTATTGCCACAAATGCCATTGTTAGCATGAGCATACTAGTATATTAAGGTTTATATGTTGATGTGCAACAATTCTTGCAATTGATGCGAGATACACACAAGAGGTACATGCACAGGAGGTAGATTGACACAAAGATCATGGTATATTGGAGCTTATATGCTCATGCAAAGTAGTGACCGCAACATACATGTAATGTAAGCATAAGGGGATAAGGGATTTTGCAATTATATAAACATTTTCAAGATGCCCAACATTAAACGGAGAGCCCACATTGTAGGAAATGCCTTGTTGGCATAAGGATCATGGTATATTATGACTTATATGTTGTCATAGACCAATGCTTGTAATTAATGTGAGATAGTAATAAGAGGGGGATGTGGGATTTTCCAATTGTAAAAGCATTTCGAAGACATCATCAATGGTGTATTGGTGTATCTCCCTTAAATAGAGGATATATGAAGAGTAAGAAACACTCAAAAAGTGAGCATAATCCCCACGACCAATCAATCACCCCGACTAATCAACCATTATGTTAGCAAGAAGGCCACTATCATTGTATATGCCCCCATTGACACGAGGACAATGCTTTTTTTAGAACTTATGTGTTGTCACAAATCAATGGCCACAACCAATTGTTTATTATAATATCCAACAAGGAGGCAATGAGGGATTTTATTTTATAGTCACAAAACATTTTCAACATATCGTTTAAGTTTTAACTCATAAAAAAATATTTATAAGATGATGTATTAGGATATATACTACAAACAAAGGCGTATAAGACGACATATTGAGATGCATTCTACAAACAAAGATCAACCAATCAATCACCCTGACTAATCAACCATTATGTTAGCAAGAAGGCCACTATCATTGTATATGCCCCCATTGACATGAGAAAAATGCTTTTTTAGAACTTATGTATTGTCGCAGATCAATGCCGACAACCAATTGTTTATTATAATATCCAACAAGGAGGCAATGAGGGATTTTAGTTTATAGTCACAAAACATTTTCAACATATCGTTTAAGTTTAGCTCATAGAAAAAACATTTATAAGATGATGTATTAGGATATATACTACAAACAAAGGTGTATAAGACGACATATTGAGATGCATTCTACAAACAAAAGGGTATGAGATATTTTATTTTATACCTATTTTATAGTTATAAGAACATTTTTAATGTCCTATTCATATGGGAATGTTTAAAGTTTAAGTATAAGATATTTTACCCCATCTTAGTAGAGTCTTGACTCTTGCTAAATCATAAATTTACAATATATTTGACTTATAAGCTGTTGAATATACTTTTGATAGTATAATAAAAACCACTAAATTTAATTGATTTTAAATCTTACCCAAATTACTTCAATATATTATCCATTCAACACAATTAAAAATAAATAAATCTACCCCATCCATATATAATATCCTATTCATGTGCTGATAAAAGTTCTATAATTATAAAGACCCTTAATATCTTATTCACTCATGTGCCAGTATTGAAAGTTTAATACATACTATAGAGAAAGAGGTATAATATATTTTATTACATAGTTATAAAAAGATTCATAATGTCCAATGCATTGTGTAACTGCCAATCTTGAAAGTTTCGAAAAATGATTTTATACCTGTATATTTATTTTCAAGATACCACTCATGGAGAGAGGAGAAAGTGCTCTTCATGTGCCATTATTGCAAGTTTAATATATCATATATTATTGAAAGTTTAATATATGATATATTTTATCTTCGAGTTTATAAAAACATTTATAATGTCCTATTCCGGGTGTATTTTGCTATTATTGAAAGTTTGGAAAAAACATTTTATAGTTGTATATTTATTTCTAAAATGTTATTCATAGATAATACATATATAAAGTTGTATGAATAGATATAATTAAGTATTATTAATGTGGTTTATGGAATGTTGGATATAGTATCGGTTTTATAGTGACGATTATTAGGTTTGATATTACTCCAATATATAATAGACATTTTTTAATATGGCAATAATTTTGTTTAGATAGAAATTTTTTCTCGAGAATTAGTTTTTTTGTTTGTTTGTTTGTTGCAAAATCTTGATTTAGAAGAGTTACAGTCTAGATTTTGAAGGTAGAAATAGATTCAACACCCTCATAAAACCCTAGGGCACCTAAAATTCTATAGTTTGACACATGCCAAATGATTAAAATTAATAATATAATAATTCATGACATTGCAATTTTGGCTGGAAAAACATGCTTCAAAAAATGTTAAAAACATAAAAAGTTTGGACTATATACTAAATGGAAATTGGGTTTAGTTTAGGTAGTTGAGAGGAGTGTTAATTTCCTCACACAAGTTCAATTCCCTTAAGTAACATGTTGCTCCTTTAACAACTATATTATTGCAATGACCTTGAACCCTAGTACAATTTGAGTGGAAGAGCATGTGTTTTTCCTAGGAGGCCATATGTTCAAATCTAGACAAGCGTACAATATGTACATCTCCATAGATTTGACTAATGTGTTTTCTCCTAGGAGGCCACATGTTCAAATCTAGACAATGGTACAATATGTACATCTCCATAGACTTTAGTAGTCAAATCGTTGTGTAGAGATAGGTCTCTGTCTCGCAATAAAGGGGTCTCATACACCAATTTGGTGTATGGCTTAGCCATGACCTAAAAAATATATTATTATTATTATTAATTTAGGTTTACAGCCTAAAGAATTTAAGGTTTGCCATAAGTAACATACTCAAAATGAAGAGTAGTGCCATTTCCAAATATATCACTCTAAAAAAGAGTTATAATGATAGTAGATTATTTTTAAGGTCATAGGATAAACCCCTTCCCACATATACAAGTAGACCCATCTTATCTCATGGCATATACATGCAAATCTATCTTAACTTAGGTTAGTAGTAACAACTCACACATTAATGTTTAATAGGAAATTTATGACTTACCAAAAATCAAGATATCTAGAGACACAATTGTAAAGGGTTCTATTTATAGGATGTCTATCTTTTTAATAATAGCTAGTTTTTAACGACTAATTTTCTATGGCTTTTTCCGGGCAATGATGCATCTTCACTATTTATTCTTTAAGAACGATCTTTTTTTTTCACCTTGTCCTGAGGATGAACCACATTAGATGGTTCGAAACATCGACCAAATCCTAATGATGTGATTAATCCGAAAGACATTTATCTAAATTATGGATCACAAAAGTCTTAGATCTAACTTTATCACAATGAGTTGTCGTGAGCTAGTAGTTTGAGTGGTTCAAAGCACAATTTGTTTTCCATTCACTCGAGTTAGTAGTTCGAGTGGTTGGGAGCACAATTTGTTCTCCATTCACTAGTGTTCAATCCCAAAGAGCATGTTTAACCCATTGTGATAAGACTTGAATATATCTCACTTCAAGTGAAAACATCTTGATTCTTACTAAATGACTTATAAATTGTTAACTATACTCTTGATGTTGTAATGATGACAGAAATACTCGAATCAAATTAAACCTAGATTACTCCAATAAATCACCTATTCACCCTAATTAAAATTACTCACCCTTCATTCAAACCCCTAGGCCCAAATTCCATTGCCCCAACGATATAAATGGCAAAGACACCGAATCCCTATAATATAAAGAGCTGCTCACCAATCTACACAGAACTTGTAAATCTTACGCCTTAATTTTCCCTGTCATATCGGTCAAATTATAATTAAATTGTCACATGATTTAACGATTATGGTGGGAAGAGAAAACATTTTTTCGTCTTCTCCTGGCCGAATTCCTTTACCTTTATTTTTCTGTCACACACAACTTCTGAGAACACATGAAAACGATAGAGGATTCAGCCGCTGAATTGAGAAGAAGTCCGTCATTTGACGCCACAAGGAGCGAAAAATCTTAAAATCCCGTGCGAGGGCGGGGGTTTTGAGGGTTCCTAGGGCAACAATGGCGTTATTACTGTAATATGGACGGTGCAATGGCAGCCATTCCGGTGCAGTTGGGACGGAAAGAGTGGAGAGTAGTGACGGAAGGTTCAGGGCGGGATAGGGTTTTTGTCGACGGAATTAATGACAGCAGCGGCAGCAGAAGAGGAGGAATCAAGTCTAATTCTAGTAGCAGCAACGGCAGCATCAACAACGGCAAAAGTATTAACAATAGCAGCGGCAACAGGATGTTTCATTCCGGCGGAGGAAGCGAGCATTCGAGTGATTCCGATCATTTGATTGTTGAATCCGGGTCAGCCAATTTGATCACCGGGGTCGGCGGGCTGGCTTCTCCGAGGCAGAATATGAGCCAGCCTGATGACGCCACAATTTATGAGGTCAGAGGTTAAATTCCCATGGATACCCGTATGGTTAGCTTATTTTCACTTTTCATTATTGCCTCCGTTACTGAGAGGTTGCAGGTTCAATTCCAACGAAACCCATTTTGTTATCTGTTAGTTTTACTACCTTTCATTCCTTTGTGGAAAGGTCACAGGCTCAATTCCTATTCCTATGGATGCTTTGTTACCTGCTTCCTTTACCTACAGGTCACGGATTTAGTTGCTATGGACTCCCATTTTGTTATCTTTTAGTTTTGCCATGATCGATTCCTATAAGCGGCCATTTTGTCATCTTTAAGTTATGCCTCCTTTGCTCAAAGGTCACATGTTCAGTTGCTACACATTTGTCATTTTGTTATCTAAATCCTTTACCAAGAGGTCACAGGTTCAATCCCTATGGATAACCCATTTTGTCGTTTTTATCTTTTAGATTTGCATTTTCTATATAGTGGTCATGTGTTCAAACCCATAAACACTACATTTTGTATTTTTGAACATTTTCTATATCATTATAGGTCACATGCCCGATGTTCATGGACATCCGCTTTGCATTTTTATTAC
The DNA here is from genome assembly GCA_034641835.2 of Pinus albicaulis. Lineage (NCBI taxonomy): Eukaryota > Viridiplantae > Streptophyta > Pinopsida > Pinales > Pinaceae > Pinus > Pinus albicaulis. The sequence continues at coordinate 137,775,324 of CM076582.1, forward strand.
TTATCCGTTATCCGAGAAGAACAAACTGGTCCAATTCTTACGGACACCTAATTTTCTATTTTCGGATTTTGCATCTTCACTAAGATCCCGTAGGTTCAATCCCATAAAGCATTCGTGCGTACTCATTTCTATTTTCGCGATTGAGAGGTTAGAGGTTCAATTCCCATTCAACATTCATTTTTGCTATTTTTTTTTGGGCTTCACCACTTTTGCTGAGAGGTCACAAGTCTAAAGCAGTTAAAACATATTTTATGTTTTTAAATTTTCTCTTCTTTCAGGGGGCCATACGTTCAAATCCGCAGATACTCATTTTGCATTTTTAATTATTTTTTCTCCATTCAGAGGTCATATCATATGTTCTATTGGACAAACACTTTGATTATTATTTTCCCCTTTTCGAAGAAGAAGGCTCTGGTTGAATTCTCTCCGACACCATTTTGTTAGTTTTGCATCCATTACTGAGATGTCATCGATTCAAACTCTCAACACTCATATTTGTGTTTTTAATTTCCCCCTCCTTTGGGAGTCATTTGTTTGATTTCCACGGAAATCCACGTTGTATTTCTTATTATTAGTTTCCCTCAAGAAAAGGGCATTGGTCCATTCCCCATGGATAGCCAGTTTGTTATCTTTTATTTTTTAATCCTTAACTAAGAGATCACAGCATGTTCAAAGCCATAAATATCATTTTGTGTTATTAAGTTCTCTTGTCTGTCGAGTCCTGAGAGGTCAGTAACAACATTTTCAAACCCATGGGCCATAACTATCATTCTGTGTTCTAATTTCTCCTCTGTTTGATTTCCATGGACATTCACTTCGCATTTTTTCACTACAGACATCAGTTTAATTTCCATGGACACCATATGTCTAGTTTCCATGGACACCATTTTTCATTATATTGCAGTATTGAATCCTTTACTGAGAGCTAACCAGTTCAAACCCATCTAACACGCCTTTTTTTTACTCTCTCCACAAAGGTTATATGTTGATTTCAATTGACATCCCACCTTGCATTTTTTAATACTTTCCCCTCTTTTAAGAATTGGACACTGATTTGATTCAGATCTACACTATTATTTTTTTATTGTTTAGTTTTAGTTCATTTACTGAGAGTGCACAGGGCTAGACCCGCAAACTATCAGTTCGTGCTTTCAACAATTTCTTCTCTACTAAATGTCAGAGCTCACATGTTCAATTTCCATGTACGCAGTTTGCTTTTGTTATCACTTTCAGCTAGAAGAGGGCACTGGGTCAATGCCCATCAATAACCCATTTTATTATTTTTTTAGTTTTGCTTTTTTAATGGAGAGGCTACAGATTCAAACCTATCAACATTTTTGTGCTCAATTTTCTATTCTTGCAATTTAGAGGTTAGGGGTTCGATTATAATTCATTATGTGTGCTTATTTTGTTATTTTCTAGTTTGGCCTCCTTTACTAAGAGGCCACAGGTTCAAACCCATAAACGCTCACTCAAATTTTCATGTTTTTTATTTCTACTTTCCTATATCTTCAGAGGACATATGTTTGATTTCCATTGAAACCCACTTTGCATCTTTGTACGCCTACTTTTTTATTTTCTCTTTTCGAGGTTAGAGGTTCAATTCCCGTGGACTCCTATTTTGTTATGGCTCGTAGATTTAAACACTCATTTCTGTTTTTATTATTTAATTATTTCTTTGACCTCAGAATCACATTTTGGATTCCATGGGCAATCACTTCACATCTTTTTCGTAAAATACACATCCTGGGAAAACCTGGCAGGCACTTCCCCTCATCCTGACACCCAAGGATGATATGCAGGGTAAACCAGATTCTGCAGAAGCTAGAGGGTTTGTCAACACAGGGCTTAAGGCTGTTACAAAAATATATTCATTAAGAGCTCAACATGTCACCTGGGTGAATTGAACCTGGATGAGGAGGTTAACGCCCTTCCCAACTGCCTGCGCTAGATCCAATTGACAACTCTGTACATCAACTTTTCTATTTTCAAAATTAAGAGGCTATAGTTTCCATACCTATGGGAAACCAGTTTGTTATGTTTTAATTTTGCATCTGTACACCTGTTTTTTTCTTTTCACGATTAAGAGCTTAGAGTTTTAATACCTATGGGCGTCCATTTTGTTGTTTTTTGATTTTGCTTCCTTTACTGAGAACTTGGAAGTCACAGGTTCGAACCTATAAACAATCATGTCTTGCTTTTAATATTTCCCATCTACTTGGTGGTTATATATTTGATTGCCATGGGTAACTACTTTTGTATTTTTAATTAATTTCCCTTTCTATCAAGGAGGGGGAAGTGGTTCAGTCCAATTCCCAATGACACCCATTTGGTTATTCCCTTAGACACTCGTTTCACTTTTTTCCTAATAATTTTCCCCATCACTGAGTGGTTACTAGCTCATTCCCATTTGCTTGTAAAGATCAACACCAACACAACAGAGGCTATATTACCGTCGCTGGGTATTCGAGCTCCTAGGGTTCTATTTATTCGTTTATTTTGGTCCATTTTTTTTGCAGAGTTGAACTGCTTGAGCACAATAAGATCTAAGCTTTCCATAAATGACATTTTGGGTCCACGAATTTTACGATGATTTGTCCCCACAAACACCATTGGGAAGGATGCAATGCACTGAATTCCCATCTTGATGAGCCATGCCGAATGACTGAGGAGATTTTATTTACCTTGCTCCCACTATGGTTTGTTTTGGTTTCATTATTTTAGTTTCTTTGAAGAATTTTGAAAGACCTCCAATTACGCAGGCGGTCAAAGGTTTTTCATGCAATCTGGCTTCAATCGTGAATGATTTTACACAACCCGCCTCTCATAATAGTTGAATTTTAGTTGGGCAACCTGGACCTCAGGCAATAACTACAACCTGGACCTTGGATGTACTTCTTTAGTCGCATTGACCTAATCTTTGTGGTCATTTGTTGGACATTAATAGAATTGTCTTATCTCATTTCTGTTTTGGTTTCTTTGGATTTCCTTCACGAGGGTTTCCTCTTGCCACTTACCAGTATACAGTCTAGAAGGTTGGCGTGCCTTTGTCATATTCATTAGGTACATTGACACATGCTTCAAACAGCTTGGAAGCCTAAGTTGCCAGTGTTTTAGAGTTTTTTTTTCCATGCAATGTTGGAGCAATTCAACCAAAATATTTATATGTAACTATAGCAGCTTTGGTCTTGCTATCTGAAATGTATCCAAGGAATTTCAACATATCCTTACCACCATTTGACTCGAGCCTTTTTTTTTCTATCATGTTTGTATTGCAAATTTGAATTCATCTATTATTTGTTATTTTCATATTTGCAGAGAAAACATTGTTTTTGGGTATGCATTCTTGAATTGGCGGAGAAAGCTCTCTACTTTTGACAAATTTATTTTAACAGTGCTAAAATTAGCATTCTCACTGATGCTGTGCTCGACTGTTGAGTTTGAATTACACAGATAAAGCATGTGCAGCAGTCTAATAGACAGCTGGGGACTGATTTAGCTTCTCTATCCATTGATTCCGAGATGAGCAATTCTGAGGAGTCAATACAACAACGCCTCCATGATATTGCAAGCCAAAGGGAGCAGCTACAACAACTAGAAATAGATCTTAGAGCACAGTTTATTGCTAGGGCTGAGGTGGTGCAAATCCAAAGTGGATTTGATGAGCAGGCAAAACAGCATGCTAGCATTGTTGCGAACCTTCAGGTATGCAGAATACTGTTTCTCTTAAAATGGCAAATCTAGTGTACCCAAAAATGGAATGTATGTAGTGTTAGTGCTTACATACAAAAATGGATATTACTTTACCTGTGTGTGCTTTTGTATTTTGTCAAATTAAATATTAGACCTCTGCTTTAAGCACATATAACTTTAAGGCTAAGCTACCTTCTAAGATTTGTTATCATGGTGTTGTAGGCTGACTGATGTGGTAGTTCCTGGAATGTGTTCTTTTTGGTTATTTGTCAGGTTCTTCCTTCATAATTTACTTATCAGAGTTCTGTTTTCAAAATTGTTCACTCACTACCAATAATTATTAGAAGAAGGGATATTTGCTGTCTGGAAAAAGTAATATTCTTCGTTTACTGTTTTCTCCTGAGCATGTGATAAGCACACCGTCCAAATCCTGAGATATTTAATATCTTTGAAATACACACTTCCTCAGAATAAATCCCTCAATTCTTGAGGGACCTTGAGGTCCTTTTGGTACCATGGGAATGACTTATTCTTCTGCAGAAGATAAATGATGACTTTAGAATCTCCTTCCACACCTTTTATTTTGAAGGCCCATTTAATGCATAGTTTTACCCCTTCCACAAGAGCATACTCGTTGTTTCTGGTAGTTGTTGATTCCCCTAGACATCTATTAAAAGTATTCTTATTCTGCCTTCCTTATCCTGAATCATTCCTTCCTGAGCACTGCCTAGATATCCGCTGGCTGTTCCGTTGAAGTTATGTTTTACTACATGTTATTTAGAGGAGTCCATGTAGTGGATGACGTCTGCTGCTCTCTTCTATCTTTCAACGGCGTTGATTTGCTTTAACGAACATGTATTTTCACTGCAATTTTGTTAGAAAATAGTATAGGTACCGAAAATAGTACAGATATTGCTGTAATTGTTTTTATTTTTATCTAGCAATTGTTGATTTTTGTAGCTATGGTAAGTCTTCATAATTTGTTCTAGCCCTCCAAATATACGAGGAATGATAAATATAAATGTAAACATCATGTCGGCTTCAAAAGAGGGAATTTCAATTTTTTGAAATCTAAATTTTATGACTCCAAAAGAGATCAAGTCGGCTCAGCCAATAGACACACCAATTCAGGCTCTTTTGATTACTATATGAAGGCCATTCGACCTCCTCCTCTGGGCATCAAGTTGGATAACTTCTGTTCACACGAGGGGGATGAAAAGGACGAAATCTGAGGCAGACCAAATTTTTCTAAGGCAGACCTAATTCTTTGAGGCAGACCGAAATTTCTGAGGCACAACTGACCGAATTTCCGAGGCTATTGATAGGCAGTTTGACCAGGTTTGACCTGTGTCTGGTTACTGGTCAGTTTGATTTCTGTTTGACTGAAAGTTCAGATTGTATCTCTTGTTGAATTGGACAAATTTCTCTTAAGAAAAGGTTGCTGGGATTTTCCTAGGATAAAATTTGTGTCTCTTTTTGTTTGGCTGTCTCTACTTGATCCTACTAGGTTTATTGCTTATATTGTTGAGATTTTCTATGTGTAATTGCCAATGAAGCACCACCCGCATAAGACCCACGGGTCTTCACGGGTTCTATAGCGAGCCTGGTCACTTGCATAGAACCCGCGCTTAGGACCCTTACCCGGACAAACTCGCTTAAGATCCGACTACTCGTATAAGACCTGCATCAGACCTCTATAAGACCCGCATCAGACCCCTATAAGACCTATTGAACCTCAGAAGGCAATTTATTTTATTTTATTTATTTATTTTTATTTATTTGTAATATATTTTTATTTTTATTTTTGGAAATGAGGTGGAGGAAAAGGGAATTTGCATTAAGGTTTTTTTGCATTTTGACGAGTCTAATATGAGTTTTATATGGGTTGTTCCCGAGTCGACAAGTCGACGAGTCAATGGCCCGACGAGTCTTATATGAGTACGAGTTGTGCAACTTTGGTAATTGCTTGATGATGAATGTGACACAAGAGAAGTAATCATTGGAAGTAATTATCAATCTAGAAAATCTTGAAAAATCAACCTGGTATCAGATGTATTGTTTAAGACCAGCCATTAAAGAGACTTGCAGAAAACCAAGCCACTGGCTTGAGGAAGGCTAAATGTTGAAAGCTTCCTAGGTTGTATTTGTCTACCTTATAATTCGGCCTTGTAAGAGCCAAACACTAATTGTGTTGAAGTCTGGTACAAATAATGTTTAGGTGGCTCCCATCCAAATTCCATTATGATTGACAGGAGTAAATGAGAGCCAAACCCTGTTTGGTGTTTTTTCTAAGGTTGAAGAAAGAGGGACAAAGCCATAGTAGGAGGCCTAAAGACCTCAAACTAGTATTCTAACTGAATCGAGATAGTAAGGAGCCTTAAAGTTTAGGCCACAAGTTAGAAGGAAAGGACCGAAAGGCCTTAAAAAGTTTAAGAGCACTTTTTGAAGTTTATGCTGGTCGAGTTTCTGTCAATGGCTGCCTCCCTAGTTGCAGGAGGGTTGAAGGGCCTCAATCCAAGATGAAGGTGAGTCGATAAGGTCTCAGGGCTAGTTACAGGGTGCTGAGAGACCTTAGGATAGCCAAGAAGCCTCAGGACTAGGCCGCATACCTAGTAGAATCCTAAAGAGGGCCTCAGTCTGAGCTTCAAAGGTTGAGGAGCCTCAAAAAGTGGCTAGAAGAAGTCCAAAATACCTTGTCTGTGGAAAAGCCAACAAAGTTGTCTTTTGCAAAGTTTGCACAAAGTGGGTTGTAGACCTTAGATTGTGGAAGGCAGTGTACATTCAAGTCACGCAAAGGAGCCTCTCTTAAGAAGGGGTTTGAGTAATGCTTTAGTGGCAATAACATTTCATGGTAATAGGTTTGAAGTGTTTGAAGTATCACATGCTCACATCAATTGAAGATTGCTTAGTTATCTTTGAAGACTTGTTCTGGCTACAAGGAAAAACACATAATTAATTATGTTGACTATTGAGCTAAAGAAGCATAGGAAAGTAAAATATTTACTTTAGTGATTATGTTTTAATCTCAACCATTGGTCTCCAGGAGGTGAGATCTAATCTCGGTCGTCAATCATTTTGGAGACTAGGATTAGCAATTTAGCTCAATGTAAAGTTATAAAAGCAAATCTAAGGAGAGGAGAAAGACACACCATACAACACAAGCCATTGAGAGAAGGGATTTTCTCAAGTGAGGAGTGTTGATACACAAGTGTGCTAGGTCCAAGGTAGGCGCAAAAGTGCAGCATAGGGGATCCAGATCAGCCAAGGAGATCAAGGACAGATCTAGGGTCTGATCAGCTAGATCAGATCCAGTGTTTGTAGTAATCGTAAATTTCTCAGTTGGGTCCTTATCCCAGGATGGGAGCCCAAATAGGTTCTGATTTAATGAAGAACTGATTTGATTTCGTAGAATTTGTATGTGTCATATGTGATTGAGATTGGTTGTAATTTTGCTTTTGCTGAATAATTGTGTTAAGAACCAGTGAAGCACCGCCCGTAGAAGACCCACGAGTAGCTGCGGATCTTCGCGGGTTCTATAGCAATTCGGGGCACTCGCATAGAACCCGCGCTTAAGACCCTTACTCGGGGAAACTCGCATAAGACCCGACTACTCGTATAAGACCCGCATTATACCCCTATAAAACCCGTCAAACCTCAGAAGGCAATTTCTATTTTTATTTTTTAATTTTTTGGAAATGAGGTGGAGGAAAAGGGAATTTGCTTTAAGTTTTTTTTTTTTTTTTTGCATTTTGACGAGTCTTATACGAGTTTTATACAGGTCGTTCCCGAGTCTTATACAAGTCGACGAGTCTTATACTAGTACGAGTCGCACAACATTGTTAAGAACCTAGTTGTGCATTTATTCAATAGATCTGTGCTAAATCTGCTAGGAACTAATTGCTGGTGCTGAAGTGCAAAAGCAAGTCCTACATCAATTCCAGAAGCAAGAACAGAAAGTAGGAAACAGAACTAAATGTCTAGATAAGAGCTATAAACTAGGGGTCTAGCAAGTTTAAACTGCTGCAAAACAAGTTTTGGTCAAAGAGAATCAAAGCAACAAATACAGGCAGGCTATTAACAAACCTTGAATCATTTTTGGAGAAACTTTAGAAATCATTTGCTTTATCACCAAGTGGCCTATAAGCAAGACAAGCATAAAGGAGTCTTAAGATAAAAACCTTATTTAAAATAGTAAACTGTTTGTGGGGTGTTGCTTTTTCTTTTTGGTAAGTTCATGCTCTGATTTTTTGTTATGTTGTGATTGACAAAGTCCTTTATTTTGTAATATGAATTGTTTCCTGCTTTTATACAAAATGACTAATGGATATGTGGGTCATGAGCAGGAGCAACTAGAAGAAAGAGACCATCGAATACATGAGTTAGACCAACAGTTGGAAGAAAGACAGAGACAACTACGTGTGAATCAGATAGAGACCAATGAAGCAGTGAGTCAGGTTTTCCACGTTTCCTCTCTTTTTTAGCTCATATTTGATACTTTTATCTGGTTGATTAAGCAAGGTTTTGCATTCAGTTTTTGATCTTATTTTGTATTGGGCAGGTATGGGCGAAGGATGGCCTGCTTAGAGAGCAGAATAATGAGCTTGCTACTTTGCGGTATGGATGTATAAATTAACTCAATCTTAAGGATATTGAGTGGTATCTGTATGTTTTGAAGTTTTGTCGTGTGGATTTGGCAAGAACACATGCATTTTGAACTCTTTCAAGAGGTAGCCTTGGACTTGTAACTATGCATGTAATTTGACTAAATAATATAAATTAGTACATATCTTGGTGTGTGTAGCTGCTGGTTAGTGGAACTTGACTAGAAGTAGTATTCTGGATGTTACCAGCTTCATTTGATTGTGCGTAAACTTTCGTGATTTCAGACGGGAATGGGAGACCGCAATGTCTGAGCAAAAGGCAACAGTTGCACAGTTGGATACTGAAAGAGTACAACATACTGCAGAGATAGAGGAATTAAAAGAACGACTTTGTGAAAAGGAAAGACAGATCCAGGAAATGGAGGAACAAGTAGGTTATTAGTTATAAATTATAATCATGAAATATGGTCGTCTTCTTGTTTCTTTGCTAAACTATTTGCTAGGGTTGCTTTAGTTCATCAATACAACAATGTTAGGGATATAAAAACTACAAGAATAAAGAACTGATACTAGATGATATTAACTTAAGTAATATGGCCCTAGATCCATGCTGCATGGATCAGCTTATCAATGCAATATCAAGATTCATCACCATCAGAAGCTCATAAGCAGGAGTTCATTACTGAGCTGGGTGGGTGTGTGGATGTTTGCATGGAAGCTGGAGTGTGCATGGACTTGGGGGTTTGTGGAACACATGAATCTGCATAAAGTGATCAACGAATCCTGTTTTCCTCCCTCTTTAAAGCACCAACACGAACACACACACCCCCACCGGAAAAAAGGCCATATATAATGCCAAGCGATGTTCTGCAAGGAAAAACCTTAAAAATATAGAAGAACAAAAATAAGTTAAATTATACAGATAATATGAGTCAGCAAACAGTCAAAGGTAGAGAACAATAATTACATTGTGCTTTGGAGAGAAAGACGTTGATGCATAACAAAACTGAGTCAAAATTTACATCTTAGTCCATTTTAAGATAGGTTAAGCTTTTTGCAATATGTATTCTATTTATAGTATCTGTATAATTGTTTAATATTTATGTATTGTTGCATCTAATGTTATCAGATAGATCTGAAATTGCGCTGGAACTGGAAAAACCAAAATGCTGAAGCAGACTGGAACTCAGAAAAAAATTGGAGAAAGAACTAGCCATATAAAAATATATGAATATTCAAACTTTAATAATAAAATAATTTATTCATGGACATCAATGTAAATCCAATCCATTGTTGAAGACATTGGCATTGACAAAAGTCACTGAGCGTGTGAAATATATCTTATCTGCAACATCAGGGAAAGAATTTGCAGACTCTGGCAAGCGTTGAAAAATTCAAAATAAATCCATTTTTTCCCTTTATTTAAACATATAAACAGACATTAACATCAATTAAATACATAGGCACATAAATATAGAAAAACACTGATAGATATGATGTAGTGGATAGCAACATGAATACGAAAAAAACACTGATAGATATGATGTGGTGAAGGGAAACATAAATATGGAAAAACATCGATAGATATGGGGTAGTGAATGGCAAAATAAATTATTACATCAAAGTCTGTTTTGAATTTTGAATCTTGATAGCTTTCCAATCAAGGACTCAAAAGTGGACAACCGTACAACCAATACAAAATGACATAAAATATATTGTTGATTTTGTAGCCTTGGAAGGTCTTCTTCATTGGCTTGGTGTCCTAGTGTGTAAAGATATTTGATTGCCTCTTTAGATGCTTGGTGGAATATGTGCTTTTATGATTTCTTTCGTAAGGTTAACTTAGGAAAAGTACAATAATTAATTTAGTTGATTATTGTGGACTATTAAGCCAAAGTTCCAAGGATAAATAACAAAATTATTTAAGTGACTTTGATATTATCTCAATCGTTGATCTCAAGTGAGGCTTAGGATTTGATCCTAGCCATTTCTTACTTAGGAGATTAGGGTTAGGGATTTTGGCTTAATGAAATTATAAAATAAGCCTAAGGGAGAGGTGAAGATACATCATTGTTGAGGAAGTGATTTTCTCAAGAGCGAGAGGCTCAATTAGATTGAAGAGGAGGAGAATACTAGTAGGGAATTTCGGGAGAAAATTTCGGGAGAAAATTCAAGGAAAAGCTGAAACTAGGAAAGAGAGGATGAGTCAGCTGAAGAGGAGGGCCAAATGTTAATTTTAGATAACTATGGTATGTTCTATGCTTAGCACAATTATTTCAATGTTTCTTTAGCCGAATGATAATTTAGTTTTCCAATAGCAATCACATTAACCAACGATCACATTGACAATAATTGTAGATAGAACATAAAATAAAATGCAAAAGATAAGCCAAGACAAGAAGACACTAGATTTGGCTGATGTTAAGGAAAAACCCCAATGTGGGGATAACCCTTTGATCAATTCTTCTTATTATTATATCAAGTGTTCAACACAGACAGAGAGAGAGTACACAAGTAAAAATTTGGCTTGCCAAATCATAGTCAAAACAACCCCGTCAAATCTGCAGTGAATTGCAATCAAATTCAAACCTAACCAGAGAGTCAGAGATGGTCAACGCGATAACAAATCTTCCTTTTTGGAGCTCGATCATCCTCAGTCAAACTCGACCTGATAAGTTTGCCAAAATTAGCCCAAAACATTGTGAAAACTACAGTCAAACTTGGTCGACTATGTGGTTAGGTATGCGGTCAGCCTTGAGGTCAAAGTGCCCAAAAATTCTCCCTTCTTGTGCCAAACTATATGACTTGCCAAAAATGAAAATTTCCCGCAAATATCATAGTCAAAGGATGAGTCAAAGTGCTCGGTCAACGCTGGTCAAACTCCTGCAACATTCCTGAAATTCGGCCTTGCAATTTGCCCAGAAAATTCGTCCTTCTACCACACGTGTGAGAGAGAGAAGATCTGCCTAATAGTTGTATGAACCAACGAGAGGAGAGAGAAGAAATGTGTGTGATGATGATGCCAAATGAGGTGAGAGGGGACTTGTATTTATAATTTTATACAAGTTGTTGAGGGTGAAGAGTCACATCCATTGGGCTTCATGAGCCTACATGATGATGTTGTTGACCTGAACAATTTGCACATGTGAGGGCATAAATTGAAAAACACACTTCTGCTTGTCCAAATTGTATGATCTTTATATCAATTTTGGTCCTCTCGAAATGAGGAATTTAATGCAATCATCATCTCCATCAAATGAGTTGTCCAATAGTGAAATTTCGCCCTAGTTACCAAGTTTAACACCAAATTAACCACAAGTCGAGTTACTGAAGTGCGCAAGGGTGGTACGAGGGAAAAGAGGGGTCGAGTTGCTAGTGAGGGAGGCTAAATTTTCTAGAGGTTGAGGTTCTTCATTAGTGCTGATTTTCAGGGGTTGATTTCCTTGAAGCTATTTTTTCGTAGTGGGGCTAAGTTTTAGTTTCCCAACATTTAAATTTTTTTGTGTATTCTCTGTGGGTTGAGGCCCATATTTTCCTGAGAAATTTAATATGAAGGATGATTGTGTTGGGCACAAATTTGTCATTGTAGTGATTGATTTCCTTATTTAACTTTCGTTGCATTTAATTTATTGAGTTAATATACCAATTGTTTATTTAACCAACAGTTTCAGAAATATTTGAGATAAATATTTTTTGGGTTTTTAAAAAATTGTTGAAGTAAAATAAATCAGTTTTGGTAAAATTAACATGGTATTAAAGCAATATAAACTTTGTGGGGTAGATCATATATCACAAGGGTTTTATGGGAGCAAATTATTTTTTGCAGCATAATTTATCTTGTGGTGAGGGTTTTGTGCCCAAAGTCGATATGATAATATGGCATCATCAAGTTTGAGGTACTAAAACATGTTGGAGGAGGATGTAAGCTTCAGTCAATGGAAGGAGCAGATCACCATCGTTTTTAATGGCAAACAACTTGTGGGAATTTGCAAACCAAGAGATTCAAGTTCTTGAGGATGCTACCCAAGCAATTGAACATAAGATAAAATATAAAAGAAACAAAGGGCATCATTTTGGATGGTGTGATGGATCACATAATTCCACATATGAAAGAAGGATTCAACCTATAAAATGTTGACAACCTTGACAAAGTTGTACGAGAGTGACAATCATAACAGAAAGATGGTGCTAATGGAGAAGTTAAATAGCATCAAGATGAATAGATTTGACACTGTGGTCTCATACTTAACAAGGATTCAATAAGCTTGTGATGAACTTTCAACTATTGGGGAAGAAGTGGATGAGATGGAGCTTGTAAAACTAGCATTGAAAGAGTGTACTAAGCAATGGGCTATATTTGTGACTGGTATCCTAGCTAGAGATAAGCTTCCTGATAAGGCCAGATTGTGGGACAATTTCACCCAAAAGGAGATTTGGGAGGAATCCATAATTGGTGGACAATGCAAAGGTGGAGATGTGGAGAACCTTGCTCCTGTTGGCAAACAAAGAAGGGAAAAGGTAAAGCCAAGCATGACTAGAGTGGAGGAGCACCATCAGAAGGGAAGAAAGACATGAGTAATGTCAAGTACTTTCATATCATAGGTTTGGTCGTTATGTTGGATAGTGTCCAAACAAAAAGAAAGGAAAGGGTAAGATAACAATAGTTGCATCTAGATTGATGGATGAGTTGGTAGAGAAATTTGAGAAGGAATTTACTCTAGTATCTTGTCTTTTTGGCACCATTACAAGAGGGGTGTGGTTTGTGGGTAGTAGAGCATCTTGTCACATGACAAGGTCTCGTGATATCTTCACCAGTATGGCCAAGGATCTTAGAGACTTACATGTGGAGCTTGGTGACAAGTACAACACTAGGTATGCAGTGGAGGGCATTGACAACATAGAGCTCCATCTAAACTCAGGGAGTCTTATGGAGGTGGAGGTAATGTATGTACCTGGGTTGGAAGATAATTGACTCTGAGGTTCGACCATGGAGGACAAAGGATAATTGTCAAGTTGAAAGGGGTTGATCCTAGCGTGAGGTGAGCTATAGGAAGCATGGAGAATAAATTGTATTTGTTGAGAGGATAGCTAGTGAAGTCCCTAGTACATAATAGTGACAACTAAATTGAGATTTGGCACAAAAGGATGGGACATCTACACCACATGACTACCATTGTCACATGAGATGATCATTGGTTTTTCGAGGTTCAGTATAGAGCATGATGGTGTGTGTAAGGGATGTCTGCTTGGCATGTAGGCGAAGGCAACATTTCCTATCAGTAAGACAAGGTCTTAGGGTGTGTTGGATTTGGTGCATTTCGACATCTATGATCCCATGTCAGTGGACTTTATCTCGGGATCTAGTTATTTTGAGACATTCATAGATGACTATTCTAGGAGGACATGGATTTACTTCCTGAAGGCTAAGGATGAGTTCTACGGTTGGTTTCAATAGTTCAAAGCTCTTGTGGAGAACCATAATGGGAAGAAGATCAAGGTCCTAAGATCAAACAATGTGGGTGAGTATACCTCCAACGAGTTCAGGGATTTTTGCAAGGAAACAAGAATCGTGAAAGAGATGACAATGCCCTACAATGCGCAACAAATGGAGTGGTAGAGAGGAAAAATAAGAGTATAGTTGGAGTGGCCAAAGCAATGAGCCATGATCAGGATCTACCTATAGAGATGACAATGCCCTATAATGCGCAACAAATGGAGTGGTAGAGAGGAAAAATAAGAGTATAGTTGGGGTGGCCAAAGCAATGAGCCATGATCAGGATCTACCTATGTTCTTGTGGATATATGCATGTAATATGGTTGTATACTTCTAGAACTTGATTCCTTACAAAGCAGTGGAGGACATGACTCCCGAAGAGGCTTTTCCATGAGTAAAACTGAAGGTGAGTCATTTGTGCATCTTCGGAAGTCTAGTTAATGTCCACATTCCTTTAGAGAAGAGGACTAAGTTGGAGACCTCATCAAAGAGGGTCATTTTTGTTGGATATAGTGAGACTTCAAAGGCCTATAGGGTCTACATTCCAGGACAAAGGAAGATAGTGGTCAGGAGGGATGTTAGATTTGAGGAGGGTAGGACCTTCAAGAGGTTACATGGAATAGATCCATTTGTGGCAAAGGATCGAGACCAAGAGACTCTGAAGGTTGAGCAGGGACCAACAACACCAACAGTAGGGGCATAACCTTCATATTAGGAGCAAGATGTTACTTCGAGCTCTGCCAGGAGGAGGCCAAGATGGGTTAAGCAGATCTTGAGAGATGTCGATGAGCATGTGGAGGCTCCTATCAACACTTTTAGGGAGAGTAGACCGCTAGCCAAATTTTCCAGTTATATGGCCTTGATGAGCAACATCACTTATGAGGAGGCAACATATTAGCATGTTTGAAAGGATGCCATCTTGGAAGAGTATAGTTCCATGATGAGGAATAATGTTTGGGAGATAGTTCGAGGCTTGAGGGGAAGTCAATGGTCACTTCTTGATGGGTCTTCAAGATTAAGCATGCACCAGATGGCAGTTTTGAGAAGTACAAAGTGAGGTTTGTGGCGAGAGGGTTCTCCCATAAGGAAGGAGTAGACTACGAGTAGATATTTTCTATGTCACATGGTTCGGGTTCGACAATGATTAGGTTCGGTTTGTGTTCGAATTTTTTGATGAGATTTGCCATTAGGTTCGTCTATATACATTTTCTATATATGTACATACACTAAGTTTAAAATGAAAAATAGGATAAAATAGTAAGATATCAACATCAATAAACATAAAAATGCTATCACGATCATGGAAATTGCAAGGATACATTACAAGCTTGAGTTGTGACATGAGGTTATGGGTTTTGATTTATGCACTTGGTCAATGGTTATGAGGTTCGAGGAGGTTCGTCGAACCTCAAATTTTTTTTAAGGTTCGCCAAAAGTCGAACCTCAAGGTTGAAGTTCGTCGAACCTTGTGCCATAGGATATTTGCTCATGTTGCTAGATATGCATATATTAGGGTGGTCGTTTCTATTTCTTCAGGGGTGGAGTGGAGTAATATTAGATGGATGTAAAGATTTCCTTCCTCAATGGGGTGATTGAGGAAGATGTGTATACTGAGAAACCTCAGGGATTTGAGGTGCATGCGAGAGAGTCCCATGAATGGAGATTGAAGAAGACTTTATACGGACTTAAGCAGGCACCACACTAATGGTACTCCAGGATTGATGGGTACCTCCTTTGGATTGGGCTTCACTAAGAGTGAGGTGGATTCCAACTTTTACTATGTACTTGTTGAGAAGCTCATAGGGATGTGCAAGGAGGAGCTTGCTTTGGAGTTCGATATGAAGGACATTGGTTTGATGCACTACTTTTTGGCATTGGAGGTGTGGTAGCAACCAAGAGAGATTCTCCTAGGGTAGAGCAATTATGCAGTTGAGATTTTGAGGAGATTCAAGATGGGGAATTGTAGGTTGATGTCTATACCTATGATCATCAATTTGAGGAAGTTAAGTGCTTATGAGGGCGAGTTGGTGGATCTTGCCTTGTATAGACAGTTGATCAAGTCCTTGATGTATCTGGTCAACACTAAGCCAAATAATTGTTTTGTTGTGAACACACTTAGCTAGTTCATGGTGGAATTGAGGAGGGTTCATTGGGTGGAAACGCAACATGTGTTTAGGTACCTTCATGGTACAATGGAGTATGAATTGGGGTATGTCAGAATTAGAGGAGTGCAGCTGTAGGGTCACACAAATTTGGTGTGGGTAGGGAGTGCAGTGGACAGGAAGAGTACTTTAGGTTTTGTTTCAGCTTGGGATTAGCTATGATCTCATTGTATAGTAGGAAGCAACACTTGGTGTCACCTAGCTCTACAAAGGTTGAGTACATGGAAGTGAATCTGGTGAGTTGTGAGACCATATGGCTTTTCAAGATGCTCACAAGATTGTTTGGTTTTGAGATGGGGCCCATTGTGATTTACTATGACAATTAGAGTTGCATTAAGCTCTCTGGGAATCTAGTGTTTCATTATAGTTCCAAGCATATGGAGATTATATACCACTTCATCAGCGACACAATCTAGAGAGGTGTTGTGAGATTGTAGCACATCTCCACACAAGATCAGGTAGTAGATATTCTCACCATGCCTCTAGTGAAGGGGAAGTTTATGTTTTACAGAGACAAGTTGGGGGTGGTGGAGAATCCCTTGCTGGGAGGGAGTGTTGATTTTGTAACATCGGAAGGTGTTCTACATTGGCTTGGTGTCTTAGCATGTAGAAGATATTTGATTGTCTATTTAGGTAATAGCTTGGTCGATTAAGTGATTTTTTGATTGCTTTCCTATGATTAACTTAGGAAAAGTAAATTAATTATTGTGGACTATTAAGCCAAAGATCTAATGATAAATATTAAAATGATTTAAGTGGCTTAGATATAATCTTAACCATTGATCTCAAGCATGGCATATGATTTAATCCTAACAATTGATCACTTAGGAGATTAGGGTTAGGAATTTTGGCTTAGTGAAATTATAAAATAAGTCTAAGGGAGAGGTGAAGACACATCATTCTTAATGTTAAATTTAGACAACCATGGTATGTTATATGCTTAAATGCACTTTACTTCAATCTTCTTTAAGGCCCAATTCAGGTTTAGCAATCACATAAACTTGAAAGTAAAATGCCGATAGAACATAATAATAGATCAACATAAGACAAGCCAATTAATGTATCAGAATTTGTAATTCTTCTTCTCCAACAAATAGATAGATAAATGTTTGTTACAACAGCCAACAGGCCCTAGTCAACAAAGTCTTGATTTGGACAAACCAACTTCTCCAACAACCAAATCAATCTTTCTCCAAGTGTCACACACACCCCTCAAAGACAACTCCAAAAAGTCAACGCAAGTCGACAACAAATGGTTAACGCAGAAGTCAACAATGTAGTCAAAGCTGCAGTCAGCAGACATTAGTCAAAGTTAACGCTTCTCGATTTTTGTCCAGTAAATAGATAGATAAATGTTTGGTACAGAAGTCAACAGGATGCCCTAGCTAGCAATGTCTTGAGTTGGACAAACCAACTTTTCCAACAACCAAATCAGCCTTTCTCCAAGTGTCACACACACCCCTCATTGACAACACCAAAAGGTCAACACAAGTCAACAACAAATGGTTAACACAGAAGTCATCATTGTAGTCAAAGCTACAGTCAACGAACATCCGTGAAAGTCAATGCTTCTCGATTTTTGTGCCCTCAACTGTGGCCTCAAGAAATTGAAATTTCTGTCCAAGAAAGAGGGTCAAACTCCAAAAATTTACCCACAGTCAACGCTGGTCAACACTTCAACAAACCCTAGATACAGTTTGCAATTTTCAGCAGCGTAAGATTCACACGTGTGAGGGAAGGAAGCCTCTCCTAGGCTTTATGAACCAATCAGATCACAAGTAGAGTGTGTGATGAGATGATGATGAAATGAGCATCATCTCTCTCCCATTTATATCCATCAATGAGGGGGTGTGACACATCTATTGGGGTTTGTGAGCCTACATTACAAATCTAGCCGACCTTGTCAATTTGCACATTTGTGGAAAATAAAATCAAAATATAAGTTATGCTCATCCAAACAAGATGATCTTTAGATCAATATTGCACCTCTCCAAAGGAGGAATCCCACAAAAATATAATCATCATCATATGAGCAGTGCAACATGGAGTTTGGACCTAGTTGCCCAAAATTAACACTCCCTCTCAACTAGTGAGAACTCCATCTGTCCACCTGTGCCATCCTGTCATTAGTACCATCGTGTACTATGATCATCAACATCCTACAATCCCATGTCATCTAGTTGTGACATTCTTTGTCGGCTCCGAGGGCAAACAAATGAGAGTGAGTCACAAAGACATCACACTCAAGTCAGTTTAGAGAGTAAAACCTCAATTGGACTCAAGAGAGTCACACACTAACCCGAAGTTAGTTTACTGATTCGAAGTCAATTTAGAGATAAGAACCTCATCAGACTTGATCCTCGATCAAGGTGTTAGACACATCCCATCCTAGACATAGAAAGTACGACAATCTTCGATGTGTCCATTGATCTTGCTATTGGTCTCTATCCACATTTCCCACCTCATTGGCCAAATGAGAGGTACTTCCCATGAGTTCGAAACTCCATGGGTAGGATGCACGCGGGGCATAGATAAAAGAGAGGGTGAACCAACTCAACATCATGATGGTGGGGCAAAAGCACAACAAGGTTCGACAAGCCTAGCCCTGTATGTGCTTATAGCTCCAAGAAGCTATCCCCAAGTCCCCTGGAGCTCCTAGAGCTCATTGTCCAACTCAAGCAGGACCCTCACAATAGGGTCTGTCCACGATTCCAAGCTTCTCATGGAAGGTTAAGAATTTGAACTTCTCAGGGGCTTCGTGAGAATATTTGTGACCTGCTCATCAGTGCCAATGTGTTTGAACCTTATAGCGCCTCGCTGTACCATATCTTGGATAAAGTGGTACCTAATATCAATATGCTTGAATAAATTGTGGAACACGAGATTCTTAGAAAGACGAATCCCACTCTGGTTATCGAAAAGGATAACGGTGGTATCTAACACATGTCCAAACATCTCACTGAAGAGCTTTCTCAACCAAACAACTTCCCAACAGGCCATACTCGCTGCCTATGTCACACGGTTCGCCGACCCTGAAGCTTGAAATTCGAAATTTGGCGAACTTGATAAAAAAATTCAAATTCAATTAGGTTCGGCAAACCTAATGCCGAACCTTAAGCCGAACCTCAAGACAAACATTATGCCGAACCTGATCGAACCTGAAGGCGAATTTTATGATTTTTCCCATGAAGTTCGATTTTAATAAATTTTATGATTTTTTTTTTTGCTTGAGCAGTTTTTGTTAGCGGTTTTTGTAAACAATGGGCTATTCTCGCCAATTATTTTCCTGGTTTCCATTATTTAAGAATGGTGCTATGATTAATTGTTAGAAGTGAAAGAGTTTGTTGTGTTTCCACCGCTGAGTTTGCTGAGTGTTGCCGCTGCCGCATTCTGCATTTCAATTTTTCACAAGTTCCCGACTAGAACATGGGCAATTTAGGTGTTTCCAGCATTACAGTTGTGAAACCTTGCTTTCTTTGCACTTCATATCAGATCACATAATAACTGAAAACGTCATTTATGTTGACTGTAACCTTTTAAATTTGTTTTGGTTAATTTCTTTAGGATAGATTCCAAAATTTTTGCTAGAACTTCCAAAATTTGTATTTGCAAACTAATATGGTGTACCGTGTATGTTTACATTTAAGTAATG
Organism: Pinus albicaulis; assembly: GCA_034641835.2. Lineage (NCBI taxonomy): Eukaryota > Viridiplantae > Streptophyta > Pinopsida > Pinales > Pinaceae > Pinus > Pinus albicaulis. Next base: position 137,794,926 of record CM076582.1, read on the forward strand.
TCATTAATATAATTAGATCCTATTATGATTAAGTTATTCATGTGTTTTACTAATCAAAATTCCTACTCATAGTTTTATAATTTATTAATTGATTTTGATTTTTTTTATGCCATATATATATTTATTGAAAAATATGTATATTTGAACCTAATGTCGAACCTCATTACGAACCTCATCAGAATATTCGAACTTGAATCGAACTTAATCATCGCCGAACTCGAATTCGAACTCGAACCGTGTGACATAGCTCGCTGCAATGTATTTGGCTTCAACGGTGCTCAAAGCAAACAATTTCTGCTTCCTGCTCATCCGAGATATCGAAGTAGAACCCAAGCTGAAGCAACATCTTGATGTGCTCTTTTTACGATCCACCACATTGCCAGCCCAATCGACATCACTATATCCATGGAGTCTCAAACTCTCGACAATGTATCTCAACCCATGGTTGATTGTGCCCCAAAGATATCTCAATAGATTCTTGGCACCAATCCAGTGAATGTGATGAGGCTCAACCATATGTTGACTCAAAGTGTTCACTGCAAAACATACGTCTGGACAAGAGTTCACTGAGAACATGAGGGCCCCTATGAGTTGTCGATACTCAATGGGATTTTCCAGCCTGGGCCCATCAGCGCTTCCACACAGCTTCTTAAAGTTGAGTTCCATCGGTGTCAACACAGTTTATAGTCCACCATTCCAAATCTCTCCAGCAACTTCACAATATATTTTCCTTGAGACAGGAAAATCTCACTTGGCTTTTGTCAGACCTCCAAGCCTAGGAAATAATGCATCAGTCCTAGGTCCTTCATTTCGAACTCAGAAACTAGCTCCCTCTTACATTGATGAATGAGAGGGCCAACACCTGTCAGGAAGAGATCATCCACATAGAGAACCAGAATGAGAGACCTTTCTTTATCAACCTTAAAATAAAGGTTTGGATCAACATCACTTCGAGTGAAGCCGAACTTCATCAAGTAGCTATCGATCCTCTCATACCAAGCCTTGGGGGCTTGCTTCAGCCTATAGAGGGCTTTCTTCAACCTGCATACATATGAGTCTCTATCTTGGACTTCGAACCCCAAAGGTTGCTCCACATAAACCTCTTCCTTGATTGAACCATGTAGAAAGGCAATCTTCACATCCATCTGATGGAGACTCCATCCTTGCGTTGCAGCAAGGGTAATGTCGGATGGTGGTATAACGGGCGACAGGTGCGAATATATCATCATAATCTATGCCCTCCTTTTGAGAGAAGCCTCGGGAAACAAATCTTGCCTTGTACTTTTGAACACTTCCATCGGCTCCATGCTTGATCTTGAAGAGCCATTTCGAGGTGACAACAGATTTGTCCTCCGGTCTTGGGACCACTTCCCATACATCATTATTCATGATAGATTCATATTCTTCGTGCATAGCATTCTTCCAAACTTGATGCTTTACGACTTCTTCAAATGATCCAGGCTCAATTTGTACAATTGTATTCATGGTTGCTAGGTATTAGTACCTATTTGATTTCTTACTTTCACGAAATGTCCCCCTTGGGGCAATATGTCTCTCGACATCTTCGAGAGTGTCCCTAAGCCTTGAGGGTCTCCTTTTATTAGAAGGAGGTGGATCAATAGGATCCTTTGGTCCTTCAACATCGGGCATAGGTTCATCCTTCGGTTCTTCCTGCCTTTCAGCTTCTTCTACTTCTTCTTTGTCTTCCTTTGAATTAGGAAGATTTCTTACTTTCTTGAGGGCATCATCTTCATCGAAGGTGACATCATGGCATATCTCCACTTCTCTTTGACCAGGCTCATAGATTCTATATTTCTTTTAGGTTTCACTGTAGCCCACAAACATTCCCTTCTTCCCAGAAGCATCCAGATTGCTTCTCTTTTCTTTCGGTATGTGAAAATAAACAGGACTTCCAAAACTCTAAGGTGGGAGACATCAGGCTTCTTACAAGAGAAGACTTCTTCGAGAGTTTTGGAGTCTAATGCGGAATGCAGGCATTTATTTTGAACATACACAACAATGTTTGCAGCTTCTCCCCATAGAAACTTTGGAAGACCTTGGTCATATAGCACGGCACAGGCAGCTTCCACAATGGTTCTATTCTTTCTTTCAGCAACACCATTTGCTCAGGGGCATACATAGTTGTGGTCTCCCTCTTAATGCCAACTTCCCTGCAAAAGTCATTGAATTCATTTGACTCATACTCGGTCCCATTATCGGTCCTCAAAATTTTGATTTTCTTCTTGGTTTGATTTTCAACCAAGGCCTTGAAGGTACAAAACCATTTGAATGCTTCGTCCTTCTTCTTCAAGAAATATATCTAAGTCTTGCAGGAGAAGTCATCTATAAAAGTCATGTAATGCGAACATCCTCCCAAGGATGTTATAGGCAACATACCAAATAGATCAGAATGTATCAATTGCAAGATATCCGATGTCTTTGTGACACTAGAGGGGAAAGGTCCCCTTGTATGCTTTCCTTCGGCACAACCCTGACATATACCTTCATTATGACCATATACCTTCATTGATCATCTTTGAACTCGGGCATCCCTGTCACCACATTCCTTGCTCCGGGAAGGGCTTTGTAATGAAGGTGTGTAAACCTCCTGTGCCATAGCTCGGTTTGAAGAGTGGTATCACATCACATGGCCCCTAATGGACTTCCTCTAGCCTGATAGAGTGTATCAACTCTAAAACCAATAGTAAGAGTTTCTTTGAAGTTCTTCTTCCAAATGCCTAGCTTTCCACCAATGAATGCCACCTTGAATCCTTTGTCTTCCATTGCCGAAATGGACACAAGGTGTTTTTTAAAATCAGGTACATACAACACATCTTGTAAGTGGAGGACTCGACCTTGAGATAAATGAAGGGTCACAGTCCCTGTCCCTGTCCCTTTCACGAGATAGGTGGCATTGCCTCCAAGGATAATTTCTAAATTAATATCCTTCTCAATTAAATCAGAGAGGGCTTCTTTCTATCCAGTGAGGTGCCTTGAAGCACCACTATCAATCTGTTGGAATCACGATTGCCGCTAGACCAAAACTCGCAGGCTTTAGTCTCCGCTACAATCGCCAGAGTTAGGATCCACGAGAGGCGGTTAGTCCATGTTGCGAAACACATTGGGAGCGTTGAACTCAATGTCCAACAATCTCCCCTGCAACGCGAGCTGGTTGGTTCAAACTCGAGACCTGTTGCTCTGATACCAATTGTTGGAATCACGATTGTCGTTAGACCAAAACTCGCAGGCTTTAGTCTCCGCTACAATTGCCAGGGTTAGGATCCATGAGAGGCGGTTAGTCCATGTCGCGAAACACACAGGGAGCGTTGAACCCAATGTCCAACACAATCAACCGGACATCCAGGGTGTCGGGAGGAGATGCAGCAGAGAGGGCAGATACAAGAATATATTCATTTTTCTTATTATCAACAACATTGGACTCATCATACCTGGAATTTCTTGACCTCTTGACAGGTTGGCCATTTCCACTTCGATCAGAGGGAGCCTTCCTCTTTCCTTTAAACCTGTTGTTCCTTTGATTTCCATTCCCCTTGAAGTTGTTGTTGCCATCATCCCTGGGAAAGTCCCTTTTATTGGGACACTCTCTTGCATAGTGACCAAGCTTGTTACAAGTGTAGCATCTTCCCTTTCTTTCTTTGGGCCCTGCTCTTCCATTGTTTTGATTTCTCGGACCACCATGGTTCTTCTTTGCATGAATGGTAAAGGCACTAGGGTTATCCCCATTCCCATTTGAGGGATGGTCTCTTTCCATCGTTCTTGTCTCCTCTTGAGTGCAATTTGTCAACAATTCATCAAAATCAGGAATCACATTATTATTTAGAATAGTAGTGTTGAATACATACCATTCCCAAGGGAGGTAATGAGGACAAGCTCTTGATCAGCTACCTCTTCTCTTATGGGAAGGAGATCATTCTTGATTTTTGTGAACCTCATCAAATATGATTGGATGGATTCATATTTGCTTTTCTTGATATTCTTCAACTTGTTCTTGAAGAAAAGAACTTGATTAGCATTGCTAGCCCTGAACATGCTAACCAACTTATCATACATCTCTTTAGATGTGCCCAACTCAGAGATATAAGCAACCAAGTGCTTATGTATAGAATCCCTGATAATCATCTTTGCCTTGATTTCCCCTCTTCTATATTTTTTCTTTGTGGCAGCTGGTGCATTTGATTGAGGCTCATGAATCTTCCCCTGCACATAATCCATGACATCTTGATATTCTAATACCAAATCCAAAGACATCTTCTAGACATGATAATCAGACTTATTAGTCAACATCATCAGTCTTGAAACCCTTGTAGGTTGAGAAGGCCATTTGTCCTTGATAAGACTTCTTCTTCGATGATTGCTTTTTACACTATCTTGGGCTTTGTTTTCACCTCCGTTTTGATTCCATGTTAATTTAGACAACCATGGTATGTTCTATGCTTAAATGCAGTTTATTGTAATCTTCTTTAAGGCCCAATTCAGATTTAGTAATCACATAAACTTGAAAGTAAAATGTTGATAGAACATAATAATAGATCCATGGAAGACAAGCCAAATAATGTATCAGAATTTGTAATTCTTCTTGTCTAGCAAATAGATAGATGAATGTTTGCTACATCAGTCAACAAGATGCCCTAGTTAGCAAAGTCTTGAGTTGTCCAAACCAACTTCTCCAACAACCAAATCAACCTTTCTCCAAGTGTCACACACGCCCCTCAAAGACAACTCCAAAAAGTCAATGCAAGTCCACATCAAATGGCAACACAAAAGTCAACATTGTAGTCAAACCTGCAACCAACATATATTAGTCAAAGTCAACGCTTATTGATTTTTGTGCCCTCAAATGCGGCCTCAAGAAATCCGAATTTCTGTCTAAGAAAGAGGGTCAAACTCCAAGAATTTACCCACTATCAACGTTGGTCAACACTTCAACAAACCCTAGAAACAGTCCACAATTTGCAACAACTTTAGATTCACACGTGTGAGGGAAGGAAGCCTCTCCTAGGCTATACGAACCAATCAGATCACAAGTAGAGTGTGTGATGAGATGATGATGAAATGAGTATCATCTCTCTCGTATAGATATCCATCAATGAGGGTGTGTGACACATCTGTTGGGGCTTGTGAGCCTACATTACAAATTTGGCTGACCTTGTCAATTTGCACATGTGTGGAAAATAAAATCAAAATATAAGTTCTGCTCAGCCAAACAAGATGATCTTTAGATCAATCTTGCACCTCTCCGAAAGAGGAATCCAACAAAAATATAATCATCATAATATGAGCAGTGCAACATGGAGTTTGGACTTAGTTGCCCAAAATTAACAGTTGAGGAAGTGATTTTCTCAAGAGCGAGGTGCTCATTTAAATTAGAGAGAAGTGAGGAGAATTGCAGCATGGAATTTCGGGGAAAATTTCAGAGAAGCTAAATCTAGGAAAAAGAGAGGCCGAGTCAACTGAAGAGGAGGGCTGAATTATTGGAGGGCTAAAATATCTAGAGGCCAAATTACTCAACTGCGCAAGGGTTGTACGAGGGAAAGAGCGGCCAAACTGTTGGTGAGGGAGGCTAAATTTTCCAAAGGTTGAGTTTCTTCAGTAGTGTTGATTTATAGGGGCCAATTTCCTTGAGGCCGATTTTTCCCATTGGGGCAGAGTTCTAGGTTCCCAACAATTGTATTTTTCAGTGTGTTCTCTTTGGATCGAGGCCCAAATTTTCTTGAGAAATTTAATATGAAGGAAAATTTTCTTGGGCACAAATTTGCTGTTGTAGTGTGATTGATTTCCTTATTTTACTTTTGCTGCATTTTATTTTCTAAGTTAGTATACTAGTGTGGTTATTCTATTAGCAATTTCAGAACTATTTTAGATAAATGTATGTTGAGTTTTAATAAATTGTTGAAGTAAAATAAATTAGATATGGTATAAAAGAATTAACATATAAAAATGTATATCATCATCAAATCTCATTTGCAATGACAAATCTAGTAGCTGGTTATATGTAGTATAAATTGCATCTTTTCCTTTTTATAGGAAAAGTTCATGACGTGTTTGGCAGTAGAAGGTCTTGCGTCATTTGTTTGATGGCGATATCAATTTGTGTAGGAGATTGTGCTGATCTTGCCACATCACCCGTTGTGTTGTTAAAGTGCTCCCCCCACTTGTTGTTGCTCCCCAGTCACCTGCACCTGTTCTTGGTCGTCCTCTAACCACTTTGGTGCCTCATATTCCACTCTTCCCTTAGACAATATGTTAATGTTATCCAAGGAGATGACCGTCACATTAGGTGTTTATTCAATTGCCTCTCCCATTATCAAGGTTGCATGGAACAAGAGCACTTTTGAGAACAAGAGCGTCGAGAGTGTCATTTTCCAAACTTCGTCAAAAGCGAAACATCTTGGAAGCATATATACCTAAGTTACCCGATCTGTGGGTTTGGTTCGCTGATTCGCGAATCGGATCCGGTTCCGGATCTGCTAGAATACAAGTATAATGGGTGGCCTATATACACTTTAAAGGGAATAGTTTGGTGCTGTCAGAAACGGATCTCGCACATCCCAACACAATTAGTCGTCAGAACCATGCAAACAAAAAGAATTGCTGCCCGAAAATTTTAGGTTTTTGTGATGCGTCTTGGTTAAATCCTAAAGGTCAACAGTGCTTTTTCGTTCACCCATTCGACCACTATTCAAACACTGAAACCATTGTTCACCCATCGAAATGTGGTCACGCAGTGCATTCATCGATTGACCACAACTCTGAGTTAAGAGCTCACCCACATAGTTCTACCATAGTTTTGAGTTAAGAGGCATTCAACTACAATTTTACCACTATTCAATGTTCACCCATTCGACGGTCGACCACAATTTTGAGTTAAGGCTCAAGAGTTCACCCACAGTTTTGAGTTAAGACTTAAGAGTTCAAAGTTCATGTAGTGCACCCACTCGGCGGCAGTGGAAGGCAGAACCATCTCAGCGACAGTGGAACACTGAAGCATCTCGGCGGCAGTGGAACGTGGAACAACCACAACATAACAACTCATATTCACGCAATAGGTATTCTCCTTCACATAGTTCGCATCACGCCCAAATTTTCTGACTTCTGAGTTCTTCCTCTCACATTTTCTGGAAATGCATATTCCACATTTATATAATTTCAAAATCTTCTCGAGTTTATGAACATTAGGATAATGCGTTAATTTTTATTTTTCGTTTTGTTTTGTTATAATTATAATGGGTTTCTAGCATTTGGATAGAAATGCATATTCGACATTTCTATAATTCCAGAATCTTCTCGAGTTTATAAACATTTGGATAATGAGTTAATTTTTATTTTGTTTTGTTTTATTATAATAATATAATTATAATGGGTTTCCAAAAGAGTTTAAATCCAACATTTAAAATTAAACTTTTAACTTTTGTGTGCGTTCACTTGTGCTATTGTAGTGGGTTTTAACTTTTGTCACTTGTGTTATTGTAGTGGGATAATTTATAATGGGGTTTTTTAGTATTAAAATTTATTAATAATAATTAATAATTTGTTATAATGAGTTTTGTTTTGTTATTAAAATTTAATAATTAATTATTATTAATTTGTTTTTGGTTTTGTTTTTGTTTACGTTTATATTAATTTCTAGTATTTATATTAATACATGCTTTTATGATAATGAGTTTTTGACATTTGTTTTAATATTATACTTTGGCTTTCAAATTTTTTATACATGGTTTTATGATAAAACATTTATAGTTATCAGGCCCCACATTTTAGGGCATGTCTTTTGAAGTTTTGAGTGAGCGAGATACACCACAGAGCTAATATGTTATAATTTAAATTTTATATGTAGTAAGGTAACCTATAGACCATTATCAATATGGACCCATCACAACATGAGCAGAGTGAAGGGGAAATGATCAAAATAGACCCAAAATCTCCTCTATGGCAGTATGTCGAGATTATTGGAAAAAATACCGAAGGTGGTTCATTTAAATGGAAGTGCAATGAATGCGAAGATATAAAAAGTGGGTCACATACTAGAGTGAAGGCCCATCTCATTGGTCAAACTAATACAGGGGTGCAAGTATGCACCAGGCCAAAAGATGCAAATGGCAAACCTGGAAAAATGAAATTCTTTGCATCTTTGCAAGAAGCTGTTGATAGAAAGCTTGCTAAGAGATAACACCCTGTGCAGAGCCCTACAACCAGGCCTCCATTGCCATCTAGGCCTGCTACCACAACTAATAAAAGACCCACTCTAGGCCCTTTTGAAGCAGCCTTCAATAATCAAGGTAGAGACATAGCCTATGAACATTTAGCTTGTTGCATCTATGCAAATGGTCTAGCATTCAATTTGGTGCGTACCCCTTATTGGCAACAAATTATTAAGGCTGTGAATGAAGCACCAAAAGGGTACAAAAACCCTGGATATGAAAATGTTCATACTACTTTGTTGGCATCAGAGAGACAATCCGTTGATAGACAACTACATGCAATCCGGGGTACATGGGTAGAAACAGGGGTGTACATCATTTCTGATGGATGGAGAGACCAAAGAAATCGTTCATTAATTAATGTTGTTGCAGTACGTCCCCAAGGGGCAATGTTTTTGAAGGCTGTTGATTGCAGTGGAATAGAGAAAGATGCATCTTTCATATCCACAATTATTATTGAGACAATAGAAAGTGTGGGGCCACATAATGTTGTCTAAGTCATTACGGACAACGCACAGGTTTGTAAAGCTACAGGGTTGATTGTGGAGGGTCAATATGATCATATAATTTGGACTCCATGTGCAGTGCATTTATTGAACCTTATGCTTGCCAAGATTGGTGAGATTGAATGGATTAATGAAATATATGTAGCAACAAAAGGAATCCAAACGTTCATAACCAATCATTCAATGTCTCAGGTCATATATCAGGGTTTTGCAAAGTTGAAGCTACTGAAGGTACTCTTATTTAAATTTTAATCAATATTATTTGTATTGGAAATTCATAATTTTAATTACAAATTTATATATGATTCTCATTTGAGATTTGAGTTTTTGAAACTTGTAGGTTGCTAAAACTCGTTTTGCCTCCCACACTCTTGTCATAAAGAGGCTTGTGGAGGCGAGACAAGCATTATAGGCAATGGTCATTGACCCTCTTTGGGAATCATGGAAGACTTCCACTTCTGATAGCGGGCAAAAAATCAAGTCCATCATTCTTGATGATGCATGGTGGGACAAGGGCCAATATCTTTTGCGGTTTACTGAACCAATTTTGACCTTGATAAGGGCATTTGACACATATACATCTTGTTTGGGGAAAGTTTATGAAAACATTTATAGTATGTTGGAGAGGATAAGGGAAATTATTAGGGCAAGTGAAAATGACCGTTATGAAACATTCTATTATTTAGTGAAAGACATAGTTACAGAAAGGTGCAACAAAGTGACCACACCAATACACCTTTTGGCCTATGCATTGCACCCTAAATATTATCATTCCAAAATTTTGTCTTTACCTGGTAGAACAACGCCAAACAAGGATTCTGAAGTGGTACAAGGATACAAGACAACTTTGATGAAAATTTATAGAGATATGAGAGTTGCCTTGGAAGTACGCCAAGAGTTTGGACTCTGGAGGATTTGTACAGTCTACTGGTAGCTTTTTAGATCCAGTAGCTATGGATGATCAAGGACATCTTGATCCTATTATTTGGTGGGACTTCCATGGCGGGGATAACATTCATCTCTCCACGCTAGCCACCAAGTTGTTATCACAGATTGCTAGTTCCTCATCAGCTGAGAGGAATTGGAGTACATATGGCCGCATCCATTCAGTGGAGTGAAATAGGTTGGGAGCGGCAAAGGCTGAGGATCTTGTGTATGTTCATTCCGACCTTCATCTTCTATCACATGTTGAACCAGAGTATAAGAAAGTTCCAAGCAGGATGTGGGATGTGGAGCCTGAAATATCTGACCTGAACCTGACACTGAATGCCATGACTCACCTCAAACAGGTTGGGAGCGACAAATTCTGGGTATCTTGTGTATGTTCATTCCAACCTTCGTTTTCTATCACATGTTGAACCAGAGTATAAGAAATGTTCGAGCAAGATGTGGGATGTGGAGCCTGAGATCTTTGACTTGAACCTGACACTGAATTCCATGACTTACCTCAATCTACTTGAGGATATTGTTCCACTTCCAGTCCAACCTACTGATGCAACTTCGTACATTCCAGGACCCCCATCATCTATTCATGATGTAGAGTTGCAATATGTAGAAGATAACGCAGATCCATTTGAGGATATGTAAATGTATTTACTATTATCATTTATGATATTATCCTTTTTGTTACTTTGTAATATGTATTTGGGAGGATGCATCATTTCAGTGTTTAAGTCTTCCTATTTATAATATATCTAATGGTTTTAGTTCTAAAAGTGTTTGATGCTTTCAGGGAGTATTTGATTTTGAACTCTTAAGTGTTTTTTAAAATTAAAAAAATATTATTATTATTATTATTTTTTTTGTACTTGACGCATCCTTGCCGTATCCAGATCCTGGATTTTCAAAAAACTAGCGAATCCGGATCCATATCCTTTTCCGTTTTCGAATCCTGGTAACTTAGATATATACATACACAGATTCCAAAAAAACATCCGACATGTAAATTAGTTGCAGAATATATGAAAACATGCCTATTTGTACATAAGTTAGGACCAAAGAAGGCATGGAAACATGCACAGGTTCATTAAAAATGCTGTAGTAACAGAGTTAAGACCACGAGACAAGATGAACCAATGTGTTGAGTTACCCAATGCTTTATTAGATGATGTGATCATGTCTTATGTGCAACATTAAGGTGAAATACCATACCATAGTGATGAACTCATATCTAAAATAGTAAACTTTAACCTAGACATCAAACTTCAAATGATTTTAGGTGCTAAGAATGTAATAAGTTTTGCTCAGCTAATAAGTCTTTCACCTTCCTTTAGTATCAATTTTGCATAATGATATGTTCTAGGGCATAACATAGCTAAAGCATTGCAATGCATAACTAGGGAGCATATTTATTTCAAGGGACCATAGTCTCGAATTTTGGAACCGCACACTGGAGTGTGGTCCTATGGCAGTCCCATTCGGAGCAAGGTTGCGGTGTTTGGATTGGGGGTTGGGGGTGCGGTTCTTGCAATGTGGCTCACAATTGAAGATTGTAGTGGACACAAACCAAATCATTAAGACGTTGTAAATCCAACCTATAAGGTCATAAAAATGTCAGAGGGTCATAAGTTATAGTAGTTGTAATTGCGTAGTTGAAGTTCTAACCTATTGCACTTCTTTAAGTGTATTCTTTTCAGTTGCACTAATTGTGCTTGCAACCTGAAGTGTTACAGGTTTGGGTTAGGAGTCAGACTAGAATGGAAAATTCCGATAAGGGTGGTGCTTTGGCATCGTAATTTTGTCACCAAACATCTACAACTTATTAATTTTTCCTTGATAAGGAAGGCGGGTTATTAGGGAAAACTTATTAGGTAGCCCCTCAATCCCCACCTCTACCCTCATATTAAATTTTCCCTGATATTACCCCTATTAGGGAAAACTTATAGGGTGGGGGAAGAGGGTTAGGTAAAACTTAATAAGATGCAAAAGCATGGTTATATATGAATTTTGTGACACTCTTAATTTGATCAATGACCTCCTTAATGAAGGGGATTTTGCACACATACTCAAGCATAAAATCAGTACAACAACTAGTGCATGGAGTCAAGAATATTGTGGGGTGCCTCTCCATTAGCAAGTTGTCAACAACCACATAATTAGCTGCATTATTCATTATTATTGCACAACATGTTGCAAAACTGTATATAATTCTTTCGGTAATAATCACATTCAAATGAACTTTGTCGACGTGTTTCGAACCAATCAGTGTGGTTCATCATCAGGACTAGGTCCATTTGAACCACATTGGTTGGTTCGAAACGCGTCGACAAAGTTCATTTGAACGTGATTATTATTGAAAGAATTCTATACAATTTTACAATGGATCACAAAAGCCAAAATTCGAAAAACATGTTGCAAATTGATCTTTTGGATAACCCATCCAACAATTCACATAACAATGTTGCATTTTTAACATGTGTTAATGCATCAACGGATTTAAAAAAAACATTCCATCTCTAATACAATGTACCAAGAACTTACAAATTAATAAGGGTCCTACCTTTCCTATCTGTCCAACCATCAAACATCACTATGCATGAAGTGGCCTCCGATAACTTCTCTAGGTCGTTCAGTCTAGTATTGATGTTGTCCTTTTCTGCTCGAATAATTGGCCCTTGCAAATACATTTCTACCTTGGGCCAACAATAGTAATAACATCACACATTGATTGGAAAAATGGATTGGTTTTTGCAATGCTCAAAGGGGTGTTGCTCTAGATAAGGCACCTCCCAATGACACTATTTGCTTCTTGCTTCTACTTTCTTTTAGCCATTGGTTGGATGGACGGTTGTGCTGCATCTCCAATTCTTGGAACAAAGAAGGTGAGGTCCTCATGGAAGGCTAACACTTCCATTTATGGGCTGCCCACACAGTTTACAAGTTACTCCTTATTGGTTTGTCCCATCTGCAGGTTGACCATGCTCTGCCAAAATGGGTCTAAATCCTTCAGCATATTGGCAAGGCAATACTAATCTTCCAACTTCAATCTAGGGTGAAAGAAAACGTAAAATTTGAACAACAATTGCTGCTGGAAGAAAAAACAGCTGGCTTGTAAAAAATGGACCTATAAATTGTTCTATGAGCAATGAAAAAATATAATAAGAGGAAATCAGTAAGCACTTTGGAAACCCAGCTTAAACCTAGAAAAAATGTTGCTTAGAGGGTGGAATTTGAAGAATTACCTGGGATTTGAGAATATGAAAATCATACGTAGATAGGAATTGATCACTCCTCCAATAAAAGGCATTTTGATGGTGATGAGAACAATTGTTTGGCCCTCCTAGGATAGATTTTTCAATGAGGGTAAATGCCTTCCCTCTATTTCCCCAGTAGCTGCAAAGATAAATGGGTGAAAAAAACCAAATTTGACACTTTAAGAGGATAAAAATTGGCATGGGTGATTTTTCCATTGTGGTGGGATTTTTTCCAGAAAATTGTGATTTGCTGATTTTTGTTTTCTTAAAACCACAATTTTTTGTGGACTGTTGTGGTTTGGCATTGGAAAAAATGAAAAATTAGCAATGTTGTTTTTTTCATTTATGTACCAAAGTATAAGATACCAAATATGCTAAATTTGCTTATGCATAATATACGTCAGGGTGAATATATCAAAGTGGCACTGATCATGATACATAACTGATTCGAAATGCATAAATGAGTCTCTAAATGGCCTTGAGAGTCCAAAAAAGACATTATCAATCACTACAAAACTGTCAAAATAACTATCTATTGAGATCAGCCCACAGACAGCGCCAAATTAGCTTCAATCTTGTTCCAAAATCTACTTACTTTGCCAGAGCTTTGAAATCTTCAAATGCTCAGAAATAATCAATGAGAAGATGACCACATTGTTGTCTATTCAACAATTTGGTGCACATTGCTTGAGTAGCCAACTTAGACAATGTATCCCTGAAGCTGAATCACGTGTCGTGATGAGGCGGTTATGTTGGACATTGGATAAACCAGCGCTGCCCGTTTGTTTCGTGACATGTGCTTAACTGCCTATCACGGATCCGTTAACTCTGGCGATGCATCTGTTTATTAATACCTGCGGGTTTTGGTGTAACGACAATCGTGATTCCAACAAGTGGTATCGGGGCCAAAGGTCTTGAGTTCGAATCGCACCCGGCTCGCTCAGCGGGGGGGGGATTGTTGGACATCGGATAAACCAGCGCTCCCCATGTGTTTCGCGACATGTGCTTAATTGTCTCTCGTGGATCTGTTAACTCTGGCGATGCGTCTGTTTACTAACACCTGCAGGTTTTGGTGCGACGACAATCGTGATTCCAACAGGTTAATCACATTGCCTATACATGTCCTCTAGGCATTTTATTGTTTCTTACTTATAAATATTCAGTTCCTACGTTTCAATCTTAAAACTTTACAATCCCTGCAACCGACAGGATGTAGAAGACCAAGGTTGTGGTGTTTTATTTCATATAGTACTAAATGTTGAAAACGAAGCGTTTTATTGTTTTTTACATGCAAGAATTCTGTGCCTATATTTTGGACTTACATCTCTATGATGCTGCTACGTACATATGTAGAAGACCAAGGTTGCTGTGTTTTATTTCATTTCACGCTAAATGTTGAAAAACTGTTTTAAGTTTTTTAAATTAGAAAAAAGATCTAAATTTCAACTTTTGTTTTGTAAGGTTCTAGGAGTTTGAGACCATTACCAAACATCTAAAAAGTGGGTTAGATTTTTAATTTGATATTTACATTCATCAACTTCAAGAATTCAATAATAAAAGTTAAAATCAAGAGAGATATTTTTCTTTATGCATTTTGGGTGCAGTGGGGCTAGATTGGACTGATTTGGACAAAAATCGGTATGAACTGGTCCCAATTTGCTGTTTTACTGGAGTGAGTTTGGCTTTAAATTGGTTCAAATGGGAACCCACTGGTTAACATTGCTAATGTTATCATAACTGGAATTGGAAATGAGCCTACTTGAGACCCCAAAAATACAGACAACACTGGAACTGGGAAATTACTGGTCAAAACATATATAAAATATTCAAAACTTTGTATAAAGGTTGTGTGTTTGTGTGTGTACACCTTGGTGAGCTAGCTTGAGTGGTTGAGTGCATTGAGCTCTAGGTAGGAGCGATTGTGGTCGATCTCCTGGCTGGTTGCCTGATTGCATGCACTGATGGGTTTACAATGGGTAACATCCATGAAATGAGGGGAAGTGCATGGGAGTTTCCCTGTCAAGTTTTTTATCAGAGATATATTTTTTTATGTCAATGTAAATCGAAACCATTACACATAATAAACAAAGTTTTCTCTTGTATATAGCATGCAAGGGTGAATATAGCAAAATGGCATTGAGTGCAATACAAATCCAAGCCAAAATACATAAACATTGAGGCTCTTGATGGCCTCTAGAGTCCAAAATTAACACTTAAGCTCCAAGAACATATATGAATTAGTGCTTCGAATTGGTCATGTTACACACCCATTTTGGTTGAGTACTAAAATATATTTTTGGACAATGATAATAATGGTAGACCAGGAGGCCTTAATAAAATTTGTGGTGTGATGGCCAGAGTGAATTAAATATTTGAATGTGGCAGATATTGATACTTGTGATCTGCAAAAACAGTTGCTCGTCTTGATGCCACCGCTGTATTGTATGAACATGTCTCAAAGCTTGGTATCTACCCAGCTGTCAACCTGCTGGATTCTACATTCTGGATGCTACCTCTGGTCTTTTCATCTTTAGGAGAAGACCACTATAATACGGATTGTGGAGTGTTGGTACTGGGAAGCAGGAGAGTTTGTGGCTGCTAAAATTGCTCGGTTTACAGAGGTATTGTGGAGCAGCAATGATTGAAGTTGATGTGCTTTGAGAAAAGTTGTTAAGCATGATAGAAATGGCACAACGCGTGTTCAGATGTCGAACTGGTTTGATTATCAGCATTGTTTTTGAGAAGCTAGGACTGAGTTTATATGATTTTCTAAGGAGAAACAATTATAACTTATCTTCCATTGATAGTATTCAGGAGCTTGCCAAACATTTAAGTCTGTGGCATATATGCATCACTTGCATCTCATTCACCCAGATTTGAAGCCTGAAAAAGATTGAACATGTTACATGAGATTGTCAAAATTAGCTGCAATAAAGCTTATTGATTTTGTAAATGCTTCATTTGAGGACCATAGTCATAGTTGTATAATTTCTACAAGGCATTATAAATTGTTGCATACTTGTGATCCTTATGTGGAGGTAAAACTTGGGAACTACAAGGGAACTAAAAAACACTTCAACAAGGAAACAAAACTAAAATAGAATCAAGTATTTGCATTTTCCAAAGAGAGAATCCGAGCATCATTTCTGGATGTTGTGATTAAGGACAAGGATTTATTCAAGGATGACTTCATTGGACCTGTGATGTTCGATATCCATGAGATCCGCACTAGTCAAAGTCCATTGAGATCTCAATGGTATAGGTTGTAAGGCGAGGATCAAAGAAAGATAAGTAGTGAGGAAGACTATAATTACTTTGTCATCAACAACGAGAAGTTCGTATCATAAACCTGTTCCCACTAAGTGATACAACCTTGAAAAACATTTTGTGGTTGATGGAGAGAAGAGCGAAACTAAGTTTGCAAGGAGGATTCTTCGATGAATTTGTCTTGATGGTGGGTGTCATGTTCTTGACAAATCTACATATTATAACAACAATCTAAGGTGCACTACCAATAAGAAATCAAAAGGCCATAGGTCCCATAACAAGAGAATATTCTTTTAAATTGGGAGGTCTCAGATCAATGGAATAGTAGTGAAATGCAATCATTAAAAATGCTAAAGGGAAGTAAGGTAGATATCATGAGGGTAGTAGAAGTAACTAGAGACAAACCTTCCCAACAAAACCTCATCTTGGAACAACATATAAATTAGAGGGAAGTGTTGGAAACAGACTTGGTCGAAGTTATAGAACAATTCTACACAAGGTCTTGTCTTGGTATTGGGCCTTAGATTGTTGTTATAATATGTAGGAGGTCTTGTGGTCGAAAGAGACATGTCCCAAAGAACATGACATTTTGTGAAAGGGCGACTTGCCTAGTATATAAGCAGGACCCTCATTGTATCATTCAATCATTCTATCATCTTGTCAATATATATATATATTATTTTTTATATATACATATTTTATTTTTTATTTTTTTCTTTACATTACATTTACGTACAACACATATTAATTATAAACAATGACTGTTTATTTACTACATTGGTATAAGAGCTATTTGACTCTTTGGCTGTTCAATGGTTGCATAGTCCATCTGTATTGTCAAAGCCATGTTAGGGCTACCATTATATGCTCCAGGTCTTGAAATCATGGACATATATTTCAAAGAATTAAGTGAGGTTCTAGAATCATTACAAAAATGAGAGAAACAATTATAAAATCGTTGGAGAATTTTAAAACACTAGATTGAATACCTATAACAGAGGGTTAGCTTAATGTCAAACTGGATGAAATTATTGAAAAAACAACATCTGAAGATGTAGAAGGTATAGATGAGGATAAAATATTTAGTTCTCAAAACAATCAGAGAAGTGTACAATTCAGAAATGAAATCTCTTCATTTTAGGGAGAAAAACAAGATTTTATTGACCTAACAAAGTTACAAAACTCTAATCAAGATATCATATTTTAGAAAATGCGGTGAGTTATAATAGTGAATGCAAATTGGGATTGGAGGTGATTGACTGCCACCAAAATGCCATCAAAATGATGGAGTTAGATGCTTCTCCAAATATTAGGCATCAAATAGAAAACAAATTTGAGACTCAAAATTGAATTGCAGTTAATACAAGGTACTACCCCAAGTGTGGGAAGAACGTGCAAACTAATGATGGCTGCAACTACATGATCTTTGTATGTGACGAACAATCATGTTGGTTGTGTGGAAATGCCTTAAAGAAAGCATTTCGAGTAATATGCAGTAAACATGCTAGGGAATGGACAAGTGCAGAATCTCGTTGGCTACATTTTCTGAAAATGTAGCCAAAAGCAATGGCCTTAAAATCTCCTTGGAAAGGCAGTGAATCTTATTATGTATATCAACAATAAAGATCTAATGGCTGAAATTTATAGTCAAGAACTAATTCATAGATTTTTGTATCATACGAATGCAAATGAAGATAACAAATCAAGTACAATGTCGAAGCTAAAGCAACACTGTAGTCGAAAATATACATCAAAGATGGAGGTTATGCTAATAGATTTAAGCTGATGAAGGAAGGACCAAAATATATTTAAGGCCTACTTTTTTAATAACCCAAATATCCATCTCGATATAGATTTTAGTGTTAAAGACTTAAAGTGTTGATTACTGGATTTTGGACGAGCTACAGATTTTATGAAATTACTCTGCCTTTAGAGTTGGTCAAATGTATAAAGGTACTTGAAAAGTTTTATTCTACAAAAAATGAACTTTAGAAACTTACGTGGATATATTCTTTGGGCATGTGTGATACTGTCGGTTGGTTGAGTTAAAGTTGCTAACAGAAATGATAGTTACAACTTATCAAGCAACTGTGCTACTGTTGTTTAATAACTCTACAAAGTTGAGTTATTTAGACATGAAATTGCAATTGAATATGCTAGATGCCGATCTTGTTGCAGTCTTAAATTCACTTGCATGTGGAAAGTATAAAATTCTTCTCAAACAACCCAACAATAAAACAATTACTGCAGTTGACAATTTTGAATTCAACCTCAAATTTAGATCCATAAAAAGGAGGATTCAGATTCCACTAACAAAGGTTGTTGAAGAGAAAAAAGTCACTAAGCATGTTGAGAACAAGCGATGCCATGTAATTTATCCCTACATGGTTCGTGTCATGAAGAATCGAAAAGTTTTACTTCAAGATTTATTGAGTGAATGCGCCGAGCAATTGCACAACATATGCAAGCCACACATTAGCTCAATACATAAGTGGATTGAGGATTTGATTTCAACGGATTTCATTGAACGATACATGCCATATGGTACACGTTTGGGCAATCATGTGGTGGTAATTTAGGACTAAGTATTTTATATATATGTGTGTGTGTGTGTGTGTGTGTGTATTATGTATATATAATAGATTATGTTAATTTAGTTTAATATAATATATATAATATATATGTATACAAAAATAAAAGCTAAAAGTTAAAAAAAAATAATAAAATAATAAAAAGTTATTAGAATAATAATAAGAACCATAATAAAGTACAAATTAATATATATATATATATATATATATATATATATATATGTAAAATACATCTATGCACTAAACATTGGCTGATTGTTTACTACATTGCCACACAAGCAAAATTTGAGAGGTTAATTGATGCCCAAGATACCAATGTAAATATTGATGAAGATGCAACAAAAGCAAAATATGATATATCACACGGATAGATAGTTTTTGGGTGAGATAAGGCTTTTGAAGTTACTTAAGAGTGTAGGAAGAATCTGGGGAAATTGTGTGGTAGTTATAATCTTCACTTTTCTCATGGTGGCAAGAATGGACATGAAGTAATGACATGAAGGACTTCATGCGAAACAATCAATGAAAGACAAGAACGAAAGAAAGATAATGGTAAATCTCTTGAAATTTATCATTCTATTCTTGCCTACTGCAATATTGGCGTTAATGAAGATTTGTTCAAAATTATTTGCTTCTAGAGATATTATTATTGTAATGTACCACATGAATTTTCAGAGAGACTCCTTTAAAGAGTTGAATGCCAATGCAGATGGTGTAGTAATCTTTGCAAATGGTTCCATTGTCAAGCCTATGAGAGTTGGCACCATCAAGCTCAAATTGTCTAGATTCTTGGAATTCCTTTTGCATAATGTATAGTATCTACTTGAATTGCAGAGGAACTTTGCATCTCTTGTGCACATTTGATAGTAAGGCCATTCTTTTCGCATGTTTGATGGACAAGCTGAAATAAGGAGGTCTTTCTGTTGAAATTGTAGCTATGGTCGGTTTGCATAAGTTATATTTTTGCCCTTGAAATGTATAATGTATTTGTAAGACATGTTCTTCATGTCAATTCCATTGATTATTCCTTAAAAGATTTTTTCTAAGACATGCTATTTATGTCAATTTCATTGATGAGCTCTTGAAATAATTATTCTAAGACATGTTCTTCATGTCAGATTTAAAAGAGAATATATCAAAATTTTAATTTTTGGCTCTGAACTTGTCAAGTCGGTCCTCCCTCAAGTCAAGTTGGCCCCAATTAAGAGTCACACCCATTCAGACAAGTAGATCACTATATATAGATCATTCAACCTCCTCCACAAGACACCATTCGACTTCACACAAGACAAGACAATTTTTGGGCATCCAAGTGAAGGAGAAGAAGGATGAATTCATCTCTAACATTTATCTCTCTCTTGCCTTCACACGTGTGACTTTCTGGGTAGTTTTTGGGCAACATATTTCGGGTATGCCGAAATTTAAGGCAGATTGTTCTAGGCAACATCGTCGAGTTTCTGGGCATATTTTGGGAGGCCGAAATTCAACCTAGGCAAATTAGAGAGGGCTGAAGTTGAAGGTAAAAAGTTTGACTTGACAAGAGGGATGCCTGACTAGGTTTGACCATAGCATTGTTGGTCAGTTTGACCTCATAGTTGACTAGTTGCATTAGATGTATCTCTTGTTGAACTGAATGATTTTTCTAAGGAAAAGGTTGTTGGGTTTTTCCACCAAGTGGGTTTTCCCAAAGTAAATTTTGTGTTCTCTTTATGCATTGTGATCTCTACTACTCTTATGGTTTTATGGTTCAATCCTTGAAGAGTAAGTGCTTAATGATAAACATGAATTGTTAAAATATCTACATCATTTGAAGCAATTATCCATGTTTCAAAATTTTGTGCTAGTATCTATTGCAGTTGAAAAATCAACACTTCTAGCAACATGATTGTCATGAGAGGATGGGAGGATAGGAACACAATTATTGCATACCTCTCTCACCACGATGAAGGTATATTGTCACCTAATCTCATGTGGCATGCTAGAGTTTGGCACATCAATTATGATAGTTTTTATTGAAAAAAATGGTGTTTTTGGTTCGCCTACCATTCCAATGAACTTGAATCCATGTGAGACATGTATGCTTGGTAAAGACCATCAACACTATTTTCATGATTCCACTATAGGAGCACGTAGAAAGCTAGAGTTGATTCACTTTGATTTGTGTGTACCCATGCTTGTTCTATACCCCTTTGGTAATAAATATATTATGACTTTTATTGATGACTACACATGATGTGTTGGGTTTATATGTTGAAACAAAATCTCATGCATTTGAAACATTTAAAAGTTTCCATTTATGGATTGAAAATGAAGCTTAATTTCATATTGGAACTCTTCATATTGATAATGGGGGATGTTTCACTTCAAATGAGTTTGAAAGTTATCTTCAAAAACATGAGATCAAGCATTTAAACATTGTTTGATACAATCCTTAGCAGAATGGTGTAGAAGAAAGAATGAACATGACACTGACACTCTTGCATATGGTACGTTCAATGCTATTTTCAAAAATGTGAAGTTGATGTTTTGGTTGATGCAGTTCTTTTTGCAATATATATGAGAAACTAGAATCCATCTCATGCTGTTGGGAACAAAACTCCATATGAAATATGCTATGGCCACATTCCTTCCGTGAGGCTTTTGGGGGATTTTGGTTCCACTTGTTGTGTCTCGAGGAGAAAAGAAACAAACTTGGTGCAAGAAGGTATATCTTCTTTACAATGAGGCAAACCAATTTTTTTATCTTCTCAAAGACTTGTTTTTTTTTTGAATCCAACAAGAATGACAAGTTTGTCGTGCGACAATTCGATCATTTGTATAGATTCACCTATGTAAAAATATATCACGAGTTTGATGATGAGATTCAACATCTTGAAGGGGAGATCTCTATCTTGGCTCAAGCTTTGAAATCTCTTTTTGAAGTGCCATCTTGTCCTCATGAGAAGATCCAACCACTTCATTAGGACAAACATTTCAATTGGATGATGTGATTGAGAGGATTGAAAGGCTCACCATCTCAATGAGTGGAGCAACCTAGACCATCACAAAAGTGTCTAAAGTGGCTCATAAAGACACTTGAACGTGTTAAGCCTTGATGAGGTTGTAAAGACATGAACCAAAAGCTCAATGAGACAAGATGATGGAGATTATCTAGACAATTCAAATTTAGGTGATGTAAATTATATGGATGTTTCATATAATGGTGAATTGAATTTATCTCTTTATTACAAACCAACTTCTTTTGAAGAAATTTCTTCTCTGGGTGAATATAAAGAAGTTATGCAACAAGAGTATGATGCTCTCAATAAGAATTGGACATGGAAGTTGGTGGATCCTCCAATTGGAACTAAACCAATCAGATGCATGTAGGTCCACAAGAACACTTATAAATCAGATGGCTTACTTGACAATCATAAAAGGAAGCTTGTGGTGAAGAATTTCCACAGAAATAAGGCTTAGAATACGAGGAAACTTTTTCTCCTTACGAAAATGAGCTACCATTCGTGCTTTGTTGTATTTGGAAACACTAAATAGGTAGAGGATTCATCACATGGATGTGAAGTCAACCTTCTTGAACGAGAAATTAAAATAGAATATTGGATTTTAAGCACAAGCATAGGATCTAAGTGTGAATAAATACTAGATTAGCTATTGCAAAACAAGAAAGAAGAAAGAATAAAACAACTAAGAAAATTGACTAGGTAACCAAAGAGACAATTCAAATTACACTTGAAACTCTAATCTCATATTATTGTTGAACATTAATACAATAAATAGCATCTCCAGGAGAGAAGAGCAATTCAAATTAGGTTGGGGTTCCCTTATGCATGAACTTAGTTAACTACTTAACATTTCTAAAATAGCTGATAAGTTAAAAATGGAGTGGGAGACCTTAAATTGGAAAAATATCTAATGATAGGGCTAACTGAAAGTAAGTGGAGTTAAAAATTAGTTAGAATTGAGGTAATGAACCTCACATGTAATAACTACCCGTGGAAGCTGCAAAAATAAGATCAAAAGTCACATATAAGATAGGTAGGTGAGTGGATATGGTAGTTATTGGAATATTCACCAATACTGAGAGGAGAGGAGAGAAGGGGGGGGGGTTGATTCAATATTGGGAAAATTTTAACAATCTTAGTTAAACATAAGATTAACAACACCTTTCAACAATGCATAACATCATAAGACAATGCACGAGATTTTTAGGTGGAAACACTTCTGGGAGAAAAACCATCGAATGCTTTTAATATGTCTTAAAGATTACATCAACATGAAGTTCCAACTTCTTGTTGAGAAATCAAGGGCAGCTAGATTAGGGTGATTTCTCTATACTTGATAACTGCGTTTGATGTTATTTTATTTACACTAGATGTTCTTGTAATTATCTTCTTCTTCTCTTTATTATTATAATGTTCTTATCATCAAATAACTACCAAACTATGAAGATCAAGAGGAGAAGAGGACACAAGATATAAGCTGCTAGCAAGGGCCAAAACCTCTCCTAGAGAATCTTATAGAATCTTCAAGTGACGAATTCCAAGACACTTATACCAAGACCCCTCTAAGACCCAAGACAACCTTCCTTTTGATGAACTTCTCTTTCAAAAAGTCAACCCAAGTCAAACACTTCTTCTTTGGCACAACTTTGACCCTTGCAACAAATTTTGCTCCCTTCTTCAGACCTGCAATTTTCGGCCTCCTAGACTTGCAATTTTCGGCCTCCCTGCAGTCGCTGCAACTTCGCACGTGTGGGAGTAATATGGCAAAATTGGTCTCCTCTTCCCTTCGCCATACTTCTTTTCTTCTTCTAGGTGATGTGGCTTGCAAACTTGATCTCTTGTCACCAAACTTCGACATATTATGATAACTGCAATTTCAGTCTTTGTTGCGGAAAAATGATGCCCTAATTTCTTCGCACATGTGAGAGGATGTAGCCCAAAACAATCTTCAAAACCTTTGATTTTATTCCTTTTGTTTTCGTCTTATCGCTCGTCTCTTTAGGTCTCTTTCTTGTCCTTTTTTATCGAACTTCTTGGATGATCTTCTAATGAGGTCGAGTGCCTTGTATATATAAGCTTTTATGGAGCTCAAATAGCCCTAATGAGGTTGACTTCATTCTTGCAGGCCGACTTATTTCTTGCAAGCCGACTTGGTCTTGGAGGGAGAATAACTCTTTTTGACTCGTAATAGGGTCTTAGTACATATGACAATGACTCTTTGACTTTTAGACTCTATGACAAAACTTTAGAAGCACAATATGGGTGCTTGACCTAAAATAAATTGACCTTGAGCATGAAACCCATGCTTTAAACAACAATAATAAATTTTTGTTTCTCTTTTACATGAAATACATAAAATCAATAGTACATAAGACATTATGAAGACCAAACCTAGTTACATATTTCAACACTTCCAAGATTCTCTAGCATGACTGGAAGGAGGCTTCAACCAACTGGAAGGATGCTCTAACACCTTGCTAGCATTAATTTGATGCCCTAACACCACCTTGCCACCCTGAATTGTTCTCATTCTCCAACTTGAAGGAGACTTAAATCTCCGTCTTGCACCAGCCTTCCACCTTTAAATATAAGGATAAATGAGTAAGATAGATTTCATTAGTCACACTTCTCAACCACTGCACATTATCTTTGCACTTCATAACCATTGCTCCAATCACTGCTGTTAATAACCCTGGTATAATTGCTGTCAACACCACACACTGTTACTGCATTGCCTTTGCATTAGTCAAGTTCTTGTTACGTTAGCATAATACTGCCACAATATTGTAAACATTCTCATTATCACAACTTGTAAGCGTTGTCATTGCTATTACTGAAACCACTAAAATTACAGTAAAACACCGCAATGTATGCTTAAGCCTTCAAAACATATAATAGGGATTTTAATACATCAATAAGGTTTTCCATGACTTTAACAAGGTTCGTCTCCGATCTCAAATCTCAATGCTTCTTCCTGATCTCATTGACTCATAAAGCAATATGATATATTAATTGTTCTACATAACACCTTTTGTAGGGCACATTATACAAATTTGCTAAACTTTGACGCATGTTCTATAGAATGGCCATTGATGACCAACTAAGCATTTGAGAGAATGGGAGCAAGCTTCAAACCTGAAAGTTCCAGGACTCGAACACAAGTATCAACTGATATACCATCAACGAACTACTAGCAAACCATGACAATGTTACTTGAATTATATTCCTTGTAGCTTATTCATATATTCAAATAACTGATCCGGCTAGTCATCATCCAACAATGCCCCAATTGTTGATGTAGCCACGTGTTAAAATATGCAACTAGGGAAAAATTCCACTTTGGACAATTCATTTGTAGAAGGTGATTAATGGATTGAATTCCTGTTTTCAAGAGGACCAAAATTGACCTAAAGATCACTAAATTTGGACAAGGAGAAATGTTTTTGAAGTCAAGGATATACATGTGCAATTTCTCAAGGTCGAGTTGGGGTCCAGTTGGACAATTTGACCCTCCATCACATATAAATAGAAGAGACCTCCAACCTCATTTGGCACGTTCCCGAATCAAAACACATCATTCTTCTCTCTTCTCATTTGATTGGGTCGTACAAATCACAAAAACCTTTTTCATCCCACACGTGCGAGTTTTTGGAGGGTAGTTTGACTGGGTGTTGACTTTCTGTTACAACTAGACTTCACTAGCGTTGATGGAGGCTCCTTTGAATTGTTTTGACTGCGATTTTTGGAGGATTAATTCTGTTTGACCAAGCCACATTTATTGGCAAAATTTACATGGATTTTTGGTCAAGTTGACCTGCGTTCATCATAGGTCTAAAGTGACTATTTGATCAAAGAGCAGATCTTTTGTTCGACTGGGTTTGACTGTTCCAAAGTTGATTGTTTCTGTTGCTATTTGACCTCCACCTCCAAAGAAGGTAGAGCTACTTTGACTTTGACCAAGCTCAAGAGGGATTGTTTTGCTGCTGCATTGACCACCATTGACCACTGGTTAGGGTAGTTTGATTGCTATTGATAGAGTGCAGAAATTGTAGATTTCACTGGGCTGTTTGTTTGGCATTTGGACAATGGTATTGGATCATCCAATTGGCAAGTCAATTTTGACTTTGTATTATGGTACTCTCCCTCTGCTGAACATTTGATATCTATAATAAGAAGGATTGATAAAGGGTTTTCCCCATCTTGGGGTTTTTCCCTGGCTTGAGCCAAATTCTTGTGTTCTCTTGTCTTGGCTCGTCTTCTGCAATTCATTGTTTATGTGATTGATATTGGAAATTAAATGGAAATTATCATTGGGCTAATAGAAGGACATTGAAGTAATTGTTGCAAGCATAGGACATACCATTATTATCTAAAATTAGCACCATGCCTTATGTTACATGGATTAACAACCAATTACAAAGGGTGAAGCTTGGGAACCTCCACAATACTTTGGAAATTTACACCACATCAACTATAATACGTTGACCAATCAACACAACAGATATTATACCAAACCCTGCACCACATTTGATTAGTATAACTTTGACCCATGGTCGTGCTCCCATTTGGTGTTGTGATGTGTTGGTTCTTTGTATCATAACTACACCAATCACAGAACTGTCAATCACATGACTTTGAAATTGATATTTTACTTGGAATAATGCCACAAGATGTGACCATAATGTAACTAGATAAAATTCGAACGAGAATAATGAAGAAACCATTAATCAATGTATACCCAACTTACAAATTGTGATCTTTCATTGGGTCCTTGTTCACGTGCAACATGAGTGTCTAAGCCATATTCCCGTGTCAATATGTTGACAATTTTTTTCCACTGAAGCGTATTGCAATTTGCATCATAAATTATGAACCTTAATACTGTAGTGAATCAGAAAGTAGGCAACATGAAATATAATCAATCTCTGCCTTTAATAATGATTGAGGAACTGGACTTTTGACATATCTTATGAGCTAGACACCACAACCATATAAATGAAAGAAATTTGCAAGACCAAAACTAGAAACTTCCTTGTCGTTGAACTCAAACGAGAGCTTAGAACCTTTTGTTCCTCAAACTAGGACATCATTCCTTTGTGACATCATCAGACCAGAACACATAACTCTATGTTGACTTGCGTAGAGCTCAAACCCCGAGTCTGAATATAACTTATATTATTGCAATTTTCCGCTTTCAAGTTGATTGTCTTTTTGAGTGGAGCCACACCCTGTATTTATAGAGATTATGTGATCCCTGGGCCGACTGTAGACCTTGCATCATGCACAGATCATGTGTTCAGACAAGATTTTCCGTTTATTTCATTTATTTATTGTTATTTAAAAATAATTGACTACATAAAATTAGTATCATCTTTGTCCAAATACAATGGCGTTTTCCATTTTTATTTTATTTAAATAACAATTGACGAAACATTATCCATATAAAAATTTGTGCAAATTTGACCATATAACCGCTTTTAGGGCCGACCTCATGATCTATGCATATTTTAATAAATTTGGTGCTTAATGTGTTTTGCCCAATTTCTGAAATTTTTTTATTCGGTTGGGGCACCTTGACCATCACTTCGGGGCTTCATCTTTGAGAGGCCATATCTCCTCAACCGAGAGGACCCATGTGGCGTAGAACCTACTGTTGGAAATGGCATGACGAGTACAATCAAATGATGATGATATTTCTTGCAAATTCACTGATCTTCCCATTCATTTACCTCATCAAATTCAGGGCATCTTGATCATACCGCAATGACTTCTAAACTTTTGGGCTTCCTTCTCTTCCAAGGCTTCTTGTCCATTAGAACTTCCAATTAGTGCAATCCACTGACGTATATTAAAAGCTTTCAAGATAAAGCATTTATGACATGACTTTCCTTCTTTCCTTCACTGCTTCCAAAGAAGATACACTCTTTATGCTGATCACCAATTCCTTTGACATCAGTGACAACAACACTCAACAATATTCTCCCATAATAAGAGGGGGAATTCATATTAGCGACCTTAGGCATAAGGTAATGCACAGTAATGGAGAGGAAATCACCATGTCATAGCCCAGTCAATTCCCAATTATTGCCACACATCATTCTAGGCATTGTTATTAGAACAATACCAGTTGTCGAATCGGTAAACCCTTTGGACCGGGAACCGGTCAAAACTGGACATAAATAGGTAAAAAAATCGGACCAAAAAACCGATTGAGCAAAAATACATAAAATATTCAAATTTTAGAAAAACATATATATTCATGTGCCTCCATATAAATTCAAACCTTTTATACACAATTATGAAAATGTTCTCATTTATATAGCAAGTAAGAGTGCATAATATGACAATACCAAAATAGTACTTAGTGCAATACATGTCTGAAACAAAATACATCAAGATACAACTCTAAATGGCCTCTGAAGTCCAAATTACTAATCACAATCAACATCCTCAGCATCTCACTCATCTTCATCCATAAAATTAACAATAGCAGACTAAGGATTTATAGTGGGATTTTGTCTTCATTCCCTTGGCCCTGAAGGTGGAGCTGGAAGTGGGTCCATGTCCATCCAAGAAAAATCTTCATTGTCATATGTTGGTTCTTGGGTCTCCACAATCCACTCTGATGATGGATCAAAGTCATCCAAAGTTATGTTGCTTGATTCAGTTGTCTTGTTCAACAACTAGTTTCGCCTTAACCTGAGGTTGTATTGAACATAAACCACGTCATTCAACCATTTTTGCTCCAAATGGTTCCTTTTCTTGTCGTGTATTCTCTAAAAAACAATCCAATCATGTTCACACTCGCAGCCCCAACTAATAAAAATATTAAAAAAATAATAAAAAATCGCTTGAATGGGCCCCACACATGAGTTGTTAGGTGGTTGCACCGAACTGGCTGGTTTGGTACTGAACTGACCATTTCTGGTCCATTGCACAAGTTCGAACCAGTTTAGGGCTGAAAACGGTCGGACCAACCGATCTAAACTGGTTCGGTCCGGTCTTGATAACGCTTATCCTAGGTGTCAACCCTTGATAAAAATAGGTGATAACCCTGTTTGGTATATGTTATATTGTTTGCACAACTATCCCAACCACAATTTTTGGGTGGTTTTTTGTGACCATTTTTGGTGGTTTTCAACACGGTTTTCACTTTTAGCAGTTTTGTGGTCCATGGTGGTTTAGCCCATTGTTTTGTAATTCTGGTTAAGGAACTAGGGTTGTATTCTATTTTAGATTAAATGGATTGGTGGTTTATTGATGTTGCGGGATATGCATATTGTATTGTAGCATTGTAAAGAGAACATACACTGATTATTTTTTTTGTTTGTTATCGGTTTGGGTTTCCATAGTAAAATCTGTGTTAATGTGTGTCATTGCATCATTTCTATTTTTATTAAGAATCTCTTTGCAACAATTAACTGTACAAGGTTAAATTCTACATATCCCAATTGGTAGGGAATGTTTAGTAAGCGAGGTCCTGACGAACTCCTGAGTGCAATAAACCCCAATAGAGAATGTCTACATGGCTTAACTAGTGTTTTAAAAACCAGCCGAATTGAATCCGATTCGGTTGAGTTGATCGAGTCGGACCCTTGCTTGGGCCGGCTCAGTACAAAAGTTGGGCCAACTCGGCCAGTTCAGTAACAAACCGGCCGACTCGGCTGAGCCAGTTGGATCTCGGGCCGCAACGTAAAAAAGGAGTGAAACAGACTCCAAATCAGTTTGTTTGTCAGTTTTAGGTTTTTTTCATGTCCATCTAACCTCTTCCAAGCCTATAAAAGCTACCCAACCCTCTCTTCATAGTTATCTCATTGCATTTGTGTGAGTGCTACTACTTCTACAGTTGCTGCTGGAAATCTTGACGAGGAGGAGGAGCCATGGGTTTCCCCGTCTCACTCTGATTCAGAGTCTGAGTCAGATGTTGGCATCTCTAGCAGTAGTGACTAGTGATGTTTTGTTGTATAGGCCATTTAGAGCCTCCTTGGTTATGTGCTTTTCTTCTGATCTCTATCTCTTACATGTATTGGACAGTGCACTGGGTGCCATTTTGATATAATGGATATATTCATGAGCCTACTTTGATCATATGTTGTCTTCTCTCTATATTATAATGCTTTGTGTTTGGAAACATGAATGAAAATCTTCAAAATTATGTTTTTTAAATAAAAAAAATATTTAATGTTTTTTTACAAAGACTAAGTCATTGAAATCAACCCGGCCGAGTCGATTCGGAGTCGAAGTCGGAGTCGGCCCTTGGACGGTTCTGAACCCGAGTCGGAGTTTTAAACCATTGGTCTCAACCAGATCATCCATGGGGAGTGTAGTCAAACATTTTATATCTTCAACCTAGCCTATTGTGCCATGGATGAATCGAGGGCTCCTTAGATCTAGGCTGTTTTGACCAACTATAGAACTGGGCTATTCAGTCTTCTCCAAATGTGGGGACACTCCCTTTATTGCTTGTTTTTTGACCTAGTTTATTTCACTGTATTTTAGGTAAGGCATTCGTCAATGTCACATTGGAACCTGGCTTATGGATCTGGAGGTCCATTTTGTCATCTACTGTGTGATGATAGGACAGTCTGTAGGATCTGCCAACAAATCGATTTGTGATGTGTGTTCACATTGTCACTTGCCTGCTGCATTCCTTAGCTGATTTGGTGCTGTAAACCTTGCGAAAAGTTCTGCTCTTTAAGATAATCAAATCTGTAATCAACTCTGCTCGAAATGTGTTTTCTTATTTGAATTTTTAGTGCTGGAGCAGGATGGAATAGTGCCTGGTTGATTGCTGTCTGTTTCATTCTGGTAGAAAGCTGAGCTTGATTTTTGACCTAGTTTATTTCACTGTATTTTAGGTATGGCATTCTTCAATGTCACATTGGAACCCGGCTTATGGATCTGGAGGTCCATTTTGTCATCTACTGTGTGATGATAGGACAGTCTGTAGGATCTGCCAACAAATTGATTTGTGATGTGTGTTCACATTGTCACTTGCCTGCTGCATTCCTTAGCTGATTTGGTGCTGTAAACCTTGCGAAAAGTTCTGCTCTTTAAGATAATCAAATCTGTAATCAACTCTGCTCTAAATGTGTCTTCTTATTTGAATTTTTAGCGCTGGAGCAGGATGGAATAGTGCCTGGTTGATTGCTGTCTGTTTCATTCTGGTAGAAAGCTGAGCTGGTGTATTCACGACCACCATGAGATGTTTGAAGACCTAATCCAGTCCTGAGTCCTGACAACCCTATCTATTCTTGCCATTTTTGTAGATGTTTCTGGATATCATCAAGAGTTCCACAAATAAGAAGTTGCTTGCTGAATATATCCTTTGGCTGAAACTGTTCGCTGCCATCCTAAAATCTGCTCTGGAATATGTTATTTGATCGACTCTAGTAATCTCAATGTACCCCGATAGACAAATCTGCAAAAGGCATGGTCACCTGCTTCAAATCTGCAGGGTTTTCAATGTCACAGAAGCAAATGGGTTAAGCATTTCTCATTTTCATCCGCTTCTTTTATCATATGATTGTATATACCTAATCAGCATGCAACATCAGCTCACTGCAAAACTAATTCACTTCCAGCAGAAAGTCACCATGAGCATAAGGCTGGTGCTGCTGGATTTTTTTTTTTTCAAATACTTGAAAATGCAAGTGCATTTTGAGGGCTAACAAATCCAATATGCCATTTGATCAGATATTGACTATAATCAACGAGATAGTTTGTTGAATGTGCAGTTAATAAAATGTTGACTGAATTTTGATATTCATTATTTAGTGGCCCA
Source organism: Pinus albicaulis (assembly GCA_034641835.2). Taxonomy (NCBI): domain Eukaryota; kingdom Viridiplantae; phylum Streptophyta; class Pinopsida; order Pinales; family Pinaceae; genus Pinus; species Pinus albicaulis. The sequence continues at coordinate 137,826,488 of CM076582.1, forward strand.
TGATTAAAAAAATCAATGTCCATTCTTTATTTGGATGCAGTAAAGTCGGAAAGATTGGTCCAAATTTTAGTTGGGGAATGGATTTGATAACTTGATGTTGACAAATATGTGAAAGCAAAAGTGTTGGAATTACAATATTTTTGACACATACAACTAAACAAGAGGATTTAAAAGATTCTTTCTACCACGTGTTGAGTTTTCATTTGGGTAGGCATCATAAACATCACTTAACCACTTCATAAGAACATATATAGGCTCCATCATGATCCTATTCTTTTGGACCCTTCTTAATGCTGCTGATCCAAGTTGATCAAAGTTGGGGGAAACTCCTCATAACAAGATTATTATTTTCACTCCTTTTGGATCCTCTCAGGTATCTTGACTGAGGACCTATAGGAAGCAGTTGCTGGGGATGTCATCTTTGGATCCAGTCATTGCAATTGATAGATCCATTGTTGTTTTCAATCTTTCGGACATATTAGGATTTCCATGCTGCTGGCTGATGATCTAGTTTATTAAATTTCAACAAATATGACAGATTTATCCTTGAATAGGGTGGGATGTTGGGGTAAGGTTCTTTCTATCGAGGTGATCTAAGCTGGGGGAAACTCCTGATAGCCTAAGTATTCCTTTTGCTCCTTCTGCATTTCCCAAGCAGTTGATGGGGATGGCATCTTTGGAGTCACTGTCATTGCTATTGATAAATCCATTATTATTTTAAATCTTTCTGACATATTTTGATTTTTACACTGCTGGATGATGTTCTAGTTTATGAAGTTTCAACATATATAACAAATTCATCCTTGAATGCATTTTGCTATTATCTATATTGGAATCTTGTCTTGACTCTTGAATTTGAGATGTTGTCAGTTAATGAAGGTTATTATTTGGGTAATAGTATTAAATGTAGTTTTATGTTTTAATATTTAAATATTCTACTTCCATTTTCTTTAATCACATATACATATGATGCACATGCAACCTGACAATGACAGTTTTAAAAGATTGCATCCCTGTACATCCCACAGCTGCCCTCGGGAACCCAGGCATCCTTGAATCATTCCAATTAGTGTTAGAATTTATTTAAATTTCTGTTGCTTTACTTCTGCGTGTATGAGACCTCTGAAAATTTCTCTGTTGTTTTTGTTTGTATATTCAATTTTACAGCGTAGGACTGCTCAGGAAATGCTCTTATACAAGGATGAACAGTTACGTGAAGCACAGGCGTGGGCAGCACGAATACAGGAACTAGATGCTATGCGTTTAAGCAGCAGTCATACATTACAAGTAGAGCTACGAGACCGTACTGATCAGTTCAATCAGTTGTGGCTAGGTTGCCAAAGACAGGTTGGTTTAGAAAACAATTTGCGAGATACACACACACACACACATATATATATTTTAATATATGCAGTACATTATCTTATTTTTGATATATTTTCAGGAGAAAATAATGATCATGAGTAGGAAAGCAGGAAGCAAGACCAAATTTTGAAGTACTGGTTATTCCTTAGAATCAACATAGTTCAGCAATATTGCATTCTCTTTCTTTTCTATGGAAAACGTCCTCGGGAAACCCTCCAGGCACTTCTTCACTTTCTATGAATGCCACCCAGGGTAAATGCCAGTTGTGTACAAGATACAGTAATATACTTCTAACCCAGGGGGATTCTACCAGATTTGAACCCATGACCTTTCAGTTTCTACCTTGAAACTGGTTGCTTCAAACAGATTGAGCAAAGCCATCACCATATATTTGATTTAATATAGGTTCTGAGAGGATGGAATGAATAAGTCACTTTCAAGTTTGCTGCTAACTTATTTTTCTGATCTGGTTTTTGCTATGTGCTTAGCTGGCAGATGCAGAAAGATACTATCTACAAACTATTCAGCATTTGCAACTTCAGCTGGCTGAGGCAAGAGAACAGAATCAAGTTTGCAAGGAAAACACTACTCATAATCAGACTGATGCCAAAGAAAAGAAATTGTCATATTCAGAAAACAAAGGAGGTAGCCATTATGACGTCAATGGAGATATGGCTTCAAAGGCTAGTAAAAATGGGAGTTCAATAGTAATGAACCAAGCTAAGGTAGGAATGATACCAAATGGCAGTGTGGATGGAGCTGTGCCTCTTGTTCTGCTTCGTGATATGCCTGCGAAGGTAAGGTTTATTAAGTCAAAAATTTCATTTTTAATTGTTTCTTTATGTTATAATATCTGATCTGTTTAGCTGAACGGTGAAGGTTCAAGTTAAAGATTTGTAGTCTGAATCTTCTCTTTAAAACCTGCTGGGATGCTTATGGGAGTCATGTAGCTTCCGCTCCAAGTAATCTGAGATTCTGAACTTTGTAGCCAAAATGGCTCAGCATGATCTGATGCAATGAGTCTGTGTTTTGCAATGCAATCATCTTGATTTTCGTCTTAAATGCTCTTCACGAATAAAGTTCATTGATTTTCATCTTAAATGCTCCCCGTTGTTAAAACACCTTTGCTATTGAGAAGTTGTGGGTTCAATTCTCTTGACACCTTTGGGTTCAAGATCCGTGGTTGAGCCAGCAGGAAGTGATCCCTTCGGGTGGATCTGCCTGGTACAAATATTCCGTGGCCGTAGCAGTCACCCCAAAAAACAACAACAACAACAACAACAGGAAAAATTGTTTTTGGGGGGGGGGGATATGTGTATAAAAGAGATATTTTATTAATTGTCCACATGACCAAAATGGTCTATGGAATGGAAAGTTACATCAGTAATAGGCCATGCCTTGTCATCAAAGGAAAAACACAAAATGCTGCCAAGATACAACTAAAGTATGATCGAAGAGGAGGGTAATATCCTAAGTCTGCTGCTAAACAGAGTTATTTATGTGGCTGATCCTTGGGGTGTATCAGTTGCTTTGGCTGTTTCTCTCAACATTTCACTCTTAGGTGCATCATTCTTGGGGCTTTATGTGTGGCATCTTAAGCTGCCTTCCTTGAAATGCTGCTGTCCACCTGATTCCCTCTAGTCTTGAGCTTTGTTTTATGTGTTTGTATGCTTAACCTTGGAGTTGAAATTGCTGCTTGATCTCTGCCTTCCTTAAATCACAAAGTTGGCAGATCCTCTTTTCCCATTCTTCATTGGGCACCTTCCACCTTCCTATCTCATAAATTAACCCATGGGAACTTGGCGTAGTGTATCTAGCACATGTTTTTCTTTCCAAGGGACATCCAGTTTCAGAACTCAAGTAGTTTTTGATCTTTATTTTGCCTATGGGATTGAACTGATCAATGTAATACTGCTGTTGTATCTGCTTATTGTGAAACTCTGGGAGCACCTTTTTGCTATTTCAATCAGTGATGCCTTGCCCTCTTTGTGAGAAAGGTGTTTGGGCACAAATTTCAGTCTTTGTAGGTCTTGCCTTGATAGGAGGTCCTTGTGAGTATCATTTCCTATTTCTTCATTGCCTTGGATTGGAGCAACAAGTAGCGGACAGGGATCTAGGATTCTCTAGAATGTAAGGCCTTATGACTCCTCTTTACCTCCCTCCTAACTTCTAAGGGGATCAATCAACCTTTTCAAGCCCCGCAAGGATTTACTTTTCCTTATACTATTCACAGTAGTATACTACCATTTGAGTCAATGCTAGGCGGCATCAAGGTTGAGCTCCCTTAATTTTTTCATTTTTTCACGTCTGAATTTATATTTGTTGCATTAAGCTGTGTTTTAGCCAATTTTTAGCCTTACACTGTTCTTTGTGAGCTGGTTCTTGTACCTTGGCCAGTATATGTTTTTCCCTCCATGGGATGTTAAGCTTCATAGAGTCTTTGACCTTGAGTTCTAACTTTAGGTTGAAACTCGAAGTTGTCTACTGCTGCTTTTTCTAGATGTGTCCTTTCTACTTACCCATCTGATAGAGTTCCTATTTGTGAATTTTCAGTTCCTACCTACAAGACAGTTTTTTTCTACCATGTTCTAATCACCGAACAAGTTATTACATTGTACAGCCCATGTGATTTTCGTTTTCAATTTTTTTGGCTCATTTTGGCAGGTTTCCTTTCTGGTCCATGATTGCCATTATTTTTCTGTATAATATCTGCTTAATGCCTCATGGTCTATTCTGTTTCAACCTGTTTCAGTGAAGAGTGTTTTATATGGTGTGTTAATACATACCCTTGCGAAGCCGCCCATCATCAAGTGTTTCTGTTTTCACTCAATCTGATTCCATCTATTCCTGATTGTAATTGGCCTCCACACCTTAGACCTGGATAAGAGTCTTCTCGGAAAAGGGAGCATAGAATGCCCTCATCCCATGCCTCCGTTGTTCTGAATCTATTTTGAAGTCCATTTTAACTCACTGAATTCTAACCCCAAGGATTTGTAGCTTTGGGTTATTTCCAGATGCTGATTTCCGAAGCTGATTTAGGTTTGCTTTGAATTCCTTTGAGTGAAAATCTCAAAACCTTAGTCTTGTTTGTGTTCACATTCATCCCTACAATTTTTTTTTTTCTAGTGACCTGAAGTGTTCCTGCATGCTATGCAGTGTTTATGTGAAATGTGTTGAAAGAAGACTGGTATATAAGTTGCAGATACTTCTTAGTTTACATGCATTCAAAGTGAATCAGCAAAACAAAATACACTAAATGATCTAAGATTGAAGGTAAAGATGCTGTTGCTTTGGGAAAATACAGGAGTGTGCTTGTATAAGTATTGATTCCATTATATCTGCTTTTAATATCTTCAATAGCCAAGATCCTTATTTGCTTGATTTGTTTTGTGAATAACTTAAAATCTGAAAATAACTTGAGTCGTTTTAGGAATCCGCCATATCATTTTGATTGTTGCTTTTCTTGTCATTAGTTGCAGATTTAGTGTTATTCCACTATGAGAATCTAGGATTGGGATTGATGTGATCCAATCTAATTTAGGATAGGTACAGTCTGTCTTAGTCTCATATTAATGTAGGTGTTTGAACTTTGTACATATATCCACACTTTCTATTGTATAATTATTAGTTCAACTTGTAAATCATCCTCAGAAGCTTAGATTGGCACATTTTACTTTTAAACTATACTGCTTGTTCTGAGGGTGAATAGTTTCAGATTAATGATTACTGATTGCTAAATAAATTCAAATGATTTCCATCGCCACTATAAAATAGGTTATAGGGTTGTAACTTGTATGTTGTGGCATCTGATCACCCTGTTATGACATTTTGGTATAGGCGGAACATGCTGCTGGACTACCTGTTGCTCCATCTCCAGTTTTTGGCATGGGTGCTATTCTTCCTTCTGATCCGATGGGAATGATGCATCAGTTCAGCATGCATCAACAAGGCATTCCACAAAATTTACAACCATCTGGTGTCCAGGTTCCGCAACCTGCTTTTGGACAATTCCAGTCTATATCTGCTATTGTTCCTCCGCAACAGCTTATGACCCCTCAACAACATCAACAGGTATTTTATTGCTACCTTGTGGGTAATTTAAGCTTATCGATATATATCATTCAGGAGGCTAGCTTGATAGTTTGAATGCAAAAATTGTTCTTAGCAGTTTGCTGTGTTTCTTTTAGCCAATCCAAAACAATCACCAATATTTGCATCAACATCAGCCTTCACAAGCTCAGCGATTTCCATTGAGACAGCAGTCACACCCTAACTACCATGTGAATTCAAAATCACAAGTGCTGCATTCTAAGCATCAAGATTTACAGACACACTCTCAGCAAAATCATACGGGGGGTGATATAGTGGATGTACAAAAGGAACAACAGGTTATGCCCTTGTGTCTATTTGCTGCATGGCTGTTTTGAGACCATTTCTTAATCTTTTCGAAATTTATTTCATGCAGTTTTCTGTAATCATAGTTTTCGTGAGGTCGTAGTTGAATAATAAAAGCAATCATAACAGGCACAAAAATTGAAGGAAGAAGAGGAAGATCAAAATTTGTCCTCTCTTCTTCAGGAAGAATATAATGAGCATACTCCCCAACCACAGGAGGCCTTAGGACTACAACAAAGTGATCAAAATTGTCAGCAGGAATCACAGGTAAATGATGCCATTGAGAATTCAAGACTAACTTGTTTCAAATTTTAATATAATTTTGAAGCAAATATTAACTTTCAAAATCTCTCTGGACTAGGCAATGCCAATTCATCTGCACTTTCAACCAACTGAGCAGAGTAGAAGATTGGATCAGCAGCAGATGCCTTCTTTCTCTCAGCATCAGACCATGATCCAGCAACCAAAAGGACAGATAGGAGTCCAGGACAGAGAATATGAATCACAGAATTTAACAAATCAACAAAATAAATCCATTAATACGGAGCAAATAGGCACAGTGTCTCATTCATCGGTTTCCGTATCTCCAAGTCAGTCTTTTGGAGGTTCTAGTCACTTTCAGCCATGTGTACCTGATTGCAAAACTATCTCTGAAACTACTGATCTACAAAACCCTGCGTTACAATCGCCACATAAATCAGCTGCATTGGATGGATATAACAAGGCTTTGGACCCAGCCCTTTTCGATGAAAGATCATTGTTGGCATGCTTTGTTCGTGTTATTCCTGCAGAAGCCAGTGCACGTATCAGAATTAGTTCAACTGTAAGTTGAATTGTCATCCCTAATGCATAGTTGATTTCTCATTGTTAAATGGACCATATTATGACAAATGCTATTTAGTTTATTGGTTGAATACCAGATAATTGATCCATCTGTGTACCTGTGCACTACATGAGGATATTCTGTAATATTGTTTGTACTTGAATTTCTTGTATTAAAGATCTATTAGTTTCGGAATGTATTTCACACAATTTACTTGCCTTTCTAATTAATTTATCTGTTTGCAGTTACCAAATAGGTTGGGGAAAATGCTTGCTCCTCATCATTGGCATGATTATAAGAAACAATATGGCCGGATTGATGAATTTGTAGCTTCTCATCCTGAAGTGAGTGATGTCCATTTAGTTGTTCTTCCTGGTTATTGATTTCCAAATTCCCATTAATGTTCATTGCATTCTTTCCATTAAAGTTCATTGCATTCTTTCTATAGAAATGTAATGCCTATACTGTCTTTGTTTTAGTTGTTCATCATTGAAGGGGACTTAATTCACCTGCGGGAAGGAGCCCATGCAACAATATCTGCAACTACTGCTGTTGCAAAAGTTGCAGCTGCAGCTGCAGCTGCAGCTTCTCCTATAGGAACAGGACGGCTACCAACTGTAGCAGTCACTCCTGTAGCCCAGTCTCAGGTGCATCGGTTAAGGAAGGGCATACTTATCAATCCAAAAGATGTGAAAAACACTTCTTTAGATGCCTCGGCTATGGCGCAGTTGGTTCCAACTTCTGGCACTCAATACCCACAATTACATGGGGGGACATTGAAGCAAAGTCAAGGTTCAGTAGTTAATGGTAGCAGTGACCAGAAAGCTGAGGTAGCTCATGCAGGTATAGAGAATTCCTCCAGTTCCAAAGGAGATGGTCAACAAGGAGATGGATTAGCTATAAACTCTAGGCTAGATGGATTGGCTATAAATTCAAGTACTGGAGCTACAGTAAATTTTGACAAGGCAATTACAAATGGTTATAAAAGTACAGGGGCAAGTAATGGGAGAATCGGAATGTCTTTTCCAAATAGACAGGGAAGGTATGCCATCTTCCTGTAATGTGGTTTGAAAAAATTAAATATGCTTCAAAATTCTTTTGTTTTTATTCTCCTTTTCTCTATTTGTAGTGTACTCTATGAAGAAAACTCAGAAATTTATTCCCTTTTTATCAGGTTTATAGGATATGTTAAGCAGGAATTTGTCAACCGTCCCCAGACACAAGAGAGTCGTATTACCAGAATTGATGCACCTACTGCCTCAATAAGGTATGGTTTTCATTAGCAAGTTTTGCATCACTTCTCTTCATTGAATATTGAAATACTCTTTTCTTCGATTTCATATTTGTTATTATTTATTTTTGACACCATGTATGGGCTTTCTTCTAGGTAATGACTGGTACATGCTCCTCAGTTTGAAGTTTGAGTTTTTCAAGGGCTAGGAAAATTATTCTGCAGCAGGAAGAGCATATGAGCATTTAGGTGGCCTATGAATTGTACCCTTTTGGTGGTGTAATCATCTTGAAGCCAATAGAAAATGCTCAAAATGTCTTATAGAAACTATAGTTGAGTTCTGCTGTTGGGGAGAACCCTTTGCACATTATTTGCCGACCAGATTTGTTCAGAGCAAGGTTCCAATGCTGCAAGAAGCACTATTTTGCTTGTGGAATCTTGCATATGACCTGAGATTATTATCAATTGCATTGATGCTTATCACAGTCTATTTTTGCTTTCTTGTTTCTTTAGTTCTGAGTGCATTCCAGAATCTACTTGAGGGAATTCCTCCTCATCTTTTCCTCTGAAACACATTTTTTCCAATTTACATCATATAGACAGAGATTGCAATAGAATCTGAAAGGAGGGGAAGATCCAAAACAATAAGTGAAACTATACTGTATACTGTTTTTCAGTTGGTGAAATGTTGAAGTATTTCCCTCTAAGAATTTGCAATTTGGACTAAAACTTATTTATTAACTAGGTAGTTTTCAAGACATGCCTGGCTGTGAGATTGCTTAAATACTTCAGCATGCAAAAATAGGAGTGTTATCTTGGCAATTCAACAATGGCATGAGATCTGAAGCTGGCCATTCACCATGCCCTCATTGTCTATGAATAGTGCGCTTCATTAGGTGAAACTGGACCTTGTTTATACTGCAAAGATACAGTGCTGCAATGTTTTTATATACTTTATTTTAGTTGGTGATATTTGGAAGTATTACCCTCCTGCGCATTTACAATTTGGACAAAAAGTTGATGAATTAGGCAGTTATCTGGGCCTGCCTGGATGTGATATTGCTAAAATTGTTTCAGCATGCGAAAATAGGGGTGTTCTCTTGGCCTTAATTTAATAATGACATGAAATATGGAATTATCTGTGGACCATGCCCATATTGTCTTTTAAGATTGCACTTCATTAGCTGAAACTGGATTAAAGATGCAGTTTCTGGAAGTGCACTAAAGTTTTCAACAATATCCAACGAAAAAATTCAAATAATCTTAAGGTATCCGATGCTATTTTAGTTGCGATGAAAAAATTATCCCTAAACTAAGTGGTGTACCCTGACGGGTCGATGGGTTTGGATAAATGGTTTTGAAAGCCAGCAGAAGAAAAAAATAATTTTGGTTTTTGTTTTTGTACTTTATGATTTATCAAAATTTTTAGTTTTTGACCAGGAGTGTTTCTGTTAGATGGCTGAATTTACTGGGGGTGATATGATGCTTGGACTCGTGCGCATTTCCTCTTGCCCAAGGTTTGAGATTGACTAGAGTTTTCATGGAGCTGTAGATATCTTCTGTCTGGACTCTATTTATTTGGGCTCAATTTTCCTCAGATTAACTAGGATCTTCAACTTCTAATGCATATATGTCCATGTCTGATCTATGTATGATTATTAGGGTGAGTTGGGAGGAGTGTATGACAACTCAATCTTTTATGGTAAAAATAACGGTAGCTGGGAACAATTGTAAGCATAATTTTGAAATTAGAGCAAGCATTTCCATTAAACAAAATAGGAGCTTCTATACCATTGTGGACATGGTGTAACCGACAACAATTGAATTGTTGGGAAGCTGGAAACCAAGACACTCTGGGAAAGCTGGAAACCAATACAACATGGAAAGCTGGGAATCAAGGCATCCTGATTACCGTGGCAACTCTTCTGATATACATGTTAAACCATAATCATTTGAATCTTGATTTGTTTAATGGCCCTTCCAATTCACTGGGATACCCACATGGCCATCCCAACCTCAGAGGAGCATGATTTGTAAGCTCCTAAATCCAAAGGAGTTTTATCAGAAACAGTTAAGTATAAGATTGTAATTAGCACATCTGTTAGGGTCAACGGATCATGTCATAGTTGATCATGTGGATCCTATTGGCACCTCCTAATTACATTATCAGATTATGCTGTTGGCATGGCATAATATATTGCATTATGTTGCGTACTTGCATAGTAGTGCATTTAAATTTTTTATGATTTTGGATCGGCCATTATAAATGATAATATTCATTAGAATTGTGGCATGTCTGAATATCTGAATGGCAATGTGCTTCATAATTTCAAACACAGGCTTGCCAATGCTGTACTTGTGACGACCTTAATGTATAATAAATAACGTATGGTAATATATTACTAGGTGTAGACATTATGGAGAATATGCCCGTGCTCAAAACTATTATAATTATTCTTGGACTGTTTCTTGACAGTCTTTTTGGGACAATATACCTGTGCTTAAAGAGTGTTTTATAGTTATTTTTAGATGGCCTCTTGACAGCCTTCTTTTGTAAAATGAAGAGAGATACATTTTGTATATGATTTGAAGCATTGCTAGAGGGTCATTATATCCCTTATATCCGAACAAGGAACAAAAAATAAGAAACCCGACTATAGCATCACATGTGGTTTGACTTTCTTTGATGTTCTCTTGGCAAAATACCATCAGTAACTGAGCCTCAGAAATTCGAAGACTCTAATCTGTCCAGGAAAAGGAGGCATTACAATACAAACTGCCCATTTCTTGATATGTAGATCATACATCAGAGGAGCAAGAGGTTTCATATAAAAATAAAAAGTGATCAAATTCTACAATCTCAGTAGTGCCCTGATCAATTCCGTGTCCCTGTGAGACCTCGACAGTTATGTTATCCAAGGGATATTATGACGAAAGTAAATGTTGCAGCACCCACCTATATTCTTAATACTATGTTGGCTACCAAAAGAGGTATACATGCTGTAAAAGAATGTTTCCATGGTGCTTGTTTCGATGCTTGATCTGTATATGAAACTGTTTTTGAAGATTATGTCAAGTTTTGCAAGTGAATTAAAGAGGGTTTTAGCCTCTTATGTCAAATTCATAAACACATAAACATGCATTAAAAGTTCAGTTTTTAAATAGAAGACAATATCACCATAACAGTAACACAAAACAACAAGTAATGAAAGAGTTCACCCCTCTTGGGCTACAGCTCTTTCATTATGCTCAAAAAATAGTATTTACATCAAGTTACAATGTTCAAATGGCTTCAATAATCTCTCCAATGGTTCCATAACAGTCAAAAACCCCCATCTAGCGTCTTTCTGCTCCCCAAAAGACCAAAAACTGAATGACTTATATGTTCCCATGAAAATTCTGCAATATATATCTTACAAATTGCACCTTCTTGCAATTCATCCTACAAATTCAGACTTTGTTGGCCACGTGGGGCAACAAATTTGCCCCGTGCCCGTGAGATTCCCGCCGTGTTGGGTGCAAAATGTTGCCTACTTAATCATGCCAGTTAGCTGATGTCCAGCTAAATTACTGCCACTTGGCTTTCCCTCCATCAATTTTGGATGGACGTACTGTTTCATGCCGTAGTTTGACTCGACCTGGGTTTGGTGCTGGAACAATTGTTGGGTTTGAGTTATGGTCAGTGGTTAACCTAACCGCAACATATATAATAACCCTGGCATGTGACTGCTGCCTCAAACTGCTGGTGCTGTGGTTATCTGCCTTCGCTCCAGGCTTAATCCTGGCAACAAATGCTACATGTGAACAATGCTCCGGATTTAACCCACTCCAAAGTTTAAACAACCACGTTAACTGCAGCATCTGGCCAGTTCTCTGCTGATATATGTTTACAAAACTTTGGTTTATGATTGGTATTTGGTTGAAATATATCCACAGTTATAATACATGTGATGACTTTGGTTAAGTGGTTTTAATACGCTGGAATATATGTGCCAATACTTTGGCATATGCCATAACATATGGTTTGCTCCACTATGTATATAAGCCACCCAAAACTTTGGTTAAGTCACATATTACATATCTCGGGGCCGGGTTTAGCCTCTAACTCTGGCTTGTGGACTGGGGTCGGGTGTTAGACCCGGTTCCCTCTCCCATTTGCAAACAACATAAAACTTAAATATCACTTGACTCCCATAAGGGTTAAGTCACAACACATAGCAGAGATGGTCGGAAGTCTTGGTAACTTGGTGGAGGTCTCGTGCTCGAGTCCCCAGGTTGTTACTCTGGCCCTTAACCAAAATTTTAGTAGCTGCCAAAAGGCACGTGGCAGTCTCTGGTTGGCCCACGTGGTCCTCTCTCGTTGGCCAACGTGGTCCTCTCCGGTTGGTCCACCTCACCAACACACTAACTAATAGAAAACCATCAAATTCGAGCCACTGAAAATCTGAGAAGTGTCAAGTAGAGATTGGCCAATTAAACAGAGTCACCATGCCATGTCATGGTCCAGCCAGCATTACGGACCACTGATTGTGCACTATGTACAACCCAAACACAATTTTTTTTTTCTTCTGTTTCCCAAAACGAGCAGAACGCGATATCGGGAGCATCCGATGTTGGATTTGAGAAAACGAGTTGCGCCGGATTCAGATCTACGCAAGCACGTTGGTTTCAAGCGATTCTGACAATTTTGAATTTTGAGCATAAAATTGATCTTCCGGATCAATGCTATTTTTCATTGTTTCTTGAGATACTCAACAAGGGGGTGGGGAGGTACTTCCGTTTCTCTGTTCCCAAAGGCTTGGTGTTGTAGGGAAACTCCTTATTTGGAAGGGGGTGTCCCAAATGATGTGGGGACTATGCCCATCTGGATATGGATATGTTTGGATGCATCCTATTAAAACCAGGGCTGATGTAGCACCAGTTCAATAAAAATATATTCACTCATCATATCTGGACTTGCCTCGTGTATGTTTTTCCTGCCAAACACAGGGAGGTATCATAAATGTATCTTTATGTGTTTGGACATCTGGATGGTCCCTATCCAAATTGGCATCTGTGTAGCAATTTTCCAACAAGAAAAATATTCATCCATTGGTTGGACATTCAAACAGGACATGCAATCTATGTAGTACGTGGTGATATTAGGTTCTGTGTATTTTTAATGGGGGGTAATTACGATGATGGTATTGAATTCCATGTTTAATAGATTCCTTACCTTATATTGACAGTTTTTAAAGGTTTTAATCTCCATGCAGGCAAGACAAGTTCTTGCAGACCTTTCATTTATAAATTTAATTTCTATTTTTTTCAAGTTCCGTAGTATTGCTTTGTCAAAATTTTGGTTCTTAAATTCTCAACTTTTATGCACCTCCGTTAAATTTTATAGCATTTTCCAGTTATCCTGCCCCCTTGTACCTGAAAGGAGGAGCAATATAGGTATTTTACATATAATATTTTTGATTCAAGGAGAATTGGCTTTCTATTTTGTTCAAGTCATTTAAAACTTGTGCACGACAGTGCCTGTCAAATACTAAGATCCCTGTTCAGCCATAAATTATGGTTCGTGTTTTCTGGTTTCTCTTTTGCTTGGCCTCCTCTCCTGGAAAAAGGAAAAGACACCTATATGTGGTATATGCTGAAATGGGTCAGGCTATCCCACATGAATCTTGTTAAATATCTTCTCAAAGTCATTACAAATTTGTACGTCACATATATCTTGCTATGTGTCTTGTCAAGTACGAAGATACCTGGTTTTAGGTTTCAGAGATGAGTTTTGCTTCTCATTTTCATGTCGTTCTTTTCCTAAGTCTATCTCGTGAAAAGGGAAAGGAGATGCCTATCTATTCTATAATGCTTAAATGGGTGAGGTTATACCACGTGTAACTTGGCTCCATTCATCCTCCCTTGGTGGGCATCCAACAGTTTAGAGGGCAGCTCATACCAGGTTTTCAAAACCACTTTAGTTCATTACATTCTCCCTTGGCATAAACACATGTAAAGTCTTTCAACTAGTTAGGGAGGATTTTTTAGGATCATAATTGGTTATGTTTGTGCTGTATCTTCATCGCAAGTAAGTCATCAATATGTACCTTTTTACTACGTCATGACAAGCTTTGCATTCATGCTTGCTTTGCTCCATTTTAATAAGTATTGTAATTCTTTAGCCTTGGCTATTGTCTCATTTGATTTCTACCAATTCCTGTACCCTCTAAGCGTATCGTTACCTCTTATGTGTTTGAAATTTATGATCATTTTATATTTGGTTTGGTGCTCGAAAGAAGCCTCTTTGAACATTGCCCTTTTTGCACATGAAGTCAAGTAGATGTTTTAAGCGATTTCACAATAATGGTTATATTAGAAAACTATGCAGCCAAATCAGATAACATTGTAATACCAAAAAAAATAAAGATGGTGGTGGTTGCATTTCCAAAATTCAAACTTGCCTATTCAATATTCTGCTATTCTGGTCTTCCCAATTCCAATGTTTCAGGACTTGGCTGGTCTATTGCCTCACAAGTTAATTAAGCAAAAGTATTGTATTACTAAACAGAAGAAAACTTGTAAAGAAAATTACCATTTTCCAACCCTGTAAAGGGCCTCAGCTTACACATTCTCCCATGGCTCCGCTCCAGAGTCATATAGGTGCTTCATATTCTTAAATTTTACTGCAAGGTTGATATCATATATGCCATAGTTTTTTTCCATGTTTTGAAGGTGTAGCCGAGTCCCATTTCCTGTTGAGGTAGAGCAAAGACCACAGAGTGATGGATCATCAAAAGGGCTATGATCAATAATGCAAGGTGATGAAATAATTTTCGGAGGGTGGTCAACGTTTTTTTACTATTTTACCAACAAATGAGTAAAGATTTCACTTTCTTCATTGAGGTTCATGTGTTTCCATCGAAGTGTTAGAAAATCAGAAAGGCTTTATGGTAAGCTTTACTTGTGAACTTCTTATTTATTAATTTTCTTGTGTTCTTCTTTTACTCTAGTTCATCAAGCAACTACCAAAATCAGAGGACACCAGGTAAGCATTACCTGTGAAGTTCTTATTTACTTATTAATTTTCTTGTGTTCTTCTTTTACTCTAGTTCATCAAGCAACTACCAAAATCAGAGGACACCAGATGTAGGCGAATTCTTATTTACTTATTAACTTTCTTGTGTTCTTCTTTTACTTTAGTTCATCAAGAAATTACCAAAATCATAGGACACTAGATGTAGGCGAATAACCAGGGCAAAACCCCTATCTAGGGGAAAACCTAGTGAACAACTCTTCCTTCAATAGTTTCATGAGATGAGCCAAGACTCCTTTGACCTAGACACAAAGTTCCTCCAATCACCAAGTCAACCCTTCATTTGTTTTGCAGATGATAGCCTTCCAACAATAACTTCGATCTATAACTTCCATCTTACAACAATAACTAAAATTTGGTAGCAACAACTGGCAACAACAACTTTGACTTGACAATAATTGAACTTCCTAGAACCAACACTTCGATCTTGAATCAGTGCTTTGACCTTGAAGCAACACTTTGATGCAACAGTAGCTTCGACTCTGAAGCAACAACTTCAACCTAGCAGCATAAATTTTGATTAGCTCAGTAAATTGACACGTGTGAGAGAGATGACCCAGAAAACTTTGATCTTGTGATCCTCCTCCTCCTCCCTGCAACTTCGCGCTTTTCTGTGGCCTTTTCTTAGATTCGAACTCGTGAGAGATATCTTCAAATGAATTGAAATGCATTATATATAACCCTTTTATGGAGTTCGAATTACCTTCATGTAGGTCGACTTGAATAAGGAAGGGCCGAC
The DNA here is from genome assembly GCA_034641835.2 of Pinus albicaulis. Classification (NCBI taxonomy): domain Eukaryota; kingdom Viridiplantae; phylum Streptophyta; class Pinopsida; order Pinales; family Pinaceae; genus Pinus; species Pinus albicaulis. The sequence continues at coordinate 137,842,116 of CM076582.1, forward strand.
TTGGTGTGGATGTGACAAATTACATATTTGACTAAAAAATATTTCTTTTCACATTATTCAAAAGCCCAGGAAGGGTATTATTAAATGTACAATGACTCTAACAACTCGGTATAAACCCTAGAAGTTCTTAATTGGGACTTTGACCTAAAACATTATGACCCAAGCATGAAACCCATGCTTTAATATGCCACAATAATAATAATAATAAAATTTTCTTTTTCATTCTTTTCATATGTACATTTCATAGTACATGAAGATCGAACCTAGTTGCATTTTTCAACACTCCCACTTAACTAGGGAGGCATTTATATATACAAGGAAGATCTCAAAACACATGAACCATGAAGAGTTTATGGACTAGATTCTTTTCCAGGGAAATCTATTTGTTAGACCAGGAGGTAACTCCACAAAATAGGATCTGAATTTGATAGAGGGTGTACATGAATTTATACATGGAGGTGAGATCGTTGGGATTCATTTCCCAATGTATCTTAGACTATCTTATTTTCTAATTTACCCTATTATACAATTTCACCCAATCCTTTAGGATTAGGTGTCAAGATCCTTCCCCCCCCCCCCAATTTGAAGGGATGTTGGGGATTCCAAACATCGTTATGAATTTTTCAAACTTTTCTCTTCCAAGCACTTTGGGTGAAGATGTCTACAGTCTGCTCATTTGTTGAACAATAACGTAGATGGATAGTTTTGGCCTCAACATGATGTCGGATCAAATGGTATTTTGTATTAATGTGCTTTGTTTGATCATGGAATTTGGGTTGTTGGCCAACTTTATTACAGAAGTGTTGTCGATCATGAGTGGAGTTAGAATGCATTTGTTTCATTTGCAAATCTTGTAGGATTTTCTTGTGACACGCAATTTCCGTTGTCGCTTCAACCGCTGCCACATATTCTGTCTCAGTTGTGGAATCTGCTGGAACTGACTGTTTGCGTGATCTCCAGGAGACAATTCCTGATCCAAGACTCATAGTATAACTTGAAATAGATACCCCAGTTCTTTGCCCCCACCAAAGTCCGAATCAGAGTATTTGATCAAGCTCAAGTTGCCCACATGTATATATTTGATTCCAAAGTCTTGAGTCTCCTTCAAGTACTTTATAACTCTTTTTGCAACAAACCAATGTTCTTCACAAGGTTTTTGCATAAACCTGAAGAGGATTCCAACAACAAATGAGATGTTTGGTCTGGTAGTAGTCAAGTAGACGAGACTTCCTACATGCTGTTTATACTTCGTTGCATCCTCAAATTCCTTCCCTTAAATGGATGTGAGCTTCAAGTTTTGTTCCATTGGAGTGGTCAAAGGATTGCATTCATCCATGCCAAAGTTGTTCAAAAGATCTCTAATGTGCTTATTTAGAGAAAGGAATATAAATTTCGGATGTTGAGTGACTTCAATACCAAGATAATAGTGAACATATCCCAAATCAATCATTTCAAAACCTTTCTTCAATTCTTTCTTTATGAATGCAATATAACTCTCATTGTTCTCTGTCATCAAATTATCATCTACATACACCACAAGATATACAACTATTTTCCCAACTTTCTTAACAAACATAGTTGCATCATCAAGATCAAAATGTTTGAAGTTAAGTTTCAAAAGATGCTCAGTTAATTTCTCATGCCAGGCTTGTGGTGCTTGTTTGAGACCATATAAGGATTTTATAAGCTTGCATACTTTGTGTTCTTGACCCTTCATAACAAATCCTTCTGGCTGGGACATAAAAACATTCTCCTTTATATTTCCATTCAAAAGGGCGGTTTTTACAACCATTTAATGGACTTTCCAACCCTTCTGAGCTGCTAAGGAAAATAGTGTTCGGATGGTGGCCCATTTTGCTGTGGGGGCAAGCAAAAGTTTCGTCATAATTGACCCCTTCTTTCTGTGCAAAACCTTTTTCCACAAGCCCGACTTTGTGCTTATCAAGTGAGCCAACCGCTTTGTACTTGTTCGTGTAGACCCACTTGTAGCCAATTGGTTTGGTTCCCAATGGAGGATCAACCAGCTTCCAAGTGCCATTCTTTATCAAAGCATCATACTCTTTTTGCATCGCTTCATTCCATTTATCATGAGAAATGACTTCTTGAAGAAAGTTGGTTCAAGATCTGTAGACAAATTCAGTTCACAATTATAAGCAATATCCATATCAATAGGTGAATCTGAATTATCTATTGACTTCATCATAGAGACGATATCCTTTGGAGGTATTGGAATACCCTTAGAAGATACATTTTTGACTTTTAGCACCAAGTTTATTTCTTTGTACTTTAGGTATCAACGCATAACAGGTGGAACCAAAAACCCTGAAATGCTTTACCAAAGGAATGTGGCCATGCCACATTTCATAAAGAGTTTTGTTTCTAATTGAATTAGGACACCTATTCTTTATGTACACAACACATAGGACTGCATCAACCCAAAACATCAATTTTACATTCTTAAAAAACATCATGGAGCGAACCATATTTAAAAATGTCCTGTTCATTCTTTTAGCTACAACGTTCTGTTGGGGATTATATGACAGTTGTTTGATGTTTGATCCCATGGTGGCGAACATAGTTTTCAAATTCGTTTGAAGTGTAGTCTTTTCCATTATTAGTGCAGAAAGAGCCAATATGAGTTTGTGCATCATTTTCAATATATGCATGAAAATTCTTGAAAGTTTGAAAAACATCAAATTTGTTCTTCAATAAGTAAACCCAACACATTTTGGGGTAATCATCAATAAATGTCCTCATATATTTATTTCCATTTGCAAAAGCATCAAGCATGGGGCCTAGATAAATCAGAATGAATAAGTTCAAGTTTTCTATGTGCTCTGGAATGTGAATCATGAAAGCACGATTTGTTATGCTTTCTTAGAACACAAGCATCACATTGCTTAAGTTTCCTAGGAATTGTGGGCAATCCGGTAACACCATTTTTCTTCAACAATTGAAGGTTGTCATAGTTTAAGTGTCCAAATCTAGCATGCCATAAAAGACTTGATGGGAATGTACTTTCATCATAATGAGAACTGAATGCAAAGTTTTGTGCATGAGTAGAGGTACCTTGTAGCTTTAAGAGTCTTCCTTTTATTCCTTCCATGACAAGTGAGCGATCTGATGCTTTTCTGACCTCAACCTTGCCATCAAACATGTGAATGGAGTGTCCTTGCTGGTAGATGTGGACTAAGGACAAGTTTCTCCTCAACTCAGGGAAGTATAGAACTTCATGTAGAAGATGATTTGGAAGACCAGACAACTTAAGCCTGATTGTGCCAAGCCCTAATGGCTTGAGCTTAGATTTGCCTGCAAACTATACTGCTCCATCAACCTTGTCAATAAATTTTTCAAAAAAATATTTTTTAAAGTCATGTGACATGTTGCTCCTGAATCTAGCAACCAATCATTTCTCCAAGAAGTAAGTGAAGCCTCAAACAAGTCTTCAGTTACTCCAATCATTTCTCCAAGAAGTAAGTGAAGCCTCAAACAAGTCTTCAGTTGCTCCAATGTTACAATGTGGTACAATATAATGAGCAGATTCAAGTGCTTTACCTTTGTCTATGTCATGAGTTTTATCTTTTTCTTGTTTTCTTTGCTGCTCAATTTTGTCCCAAGGCAGCTTACATGTAGATGCATGAGGCCAATCTTTATTGCAACGTATGCAATGAAGATCATATTTTTCACTTTGAGTTTGTCTGCCCCCCCTTCCTCTGAAATTCCATCTTCCTCTCCCTCTTCAGCCACCTCTTCTTCTGGAAGAATCTTGAGCATGATTCTTCTCACTATGTGCGAAACATCCAACTTCTTCAGAAGACAAAGGGGCTGTGTTCTTTCCAAAATCCTCCTCTCTTTCTGCAACTTTTTCTCAAGGGAATCAAAGGTGATCTTCATGAGGTTTCCACTTGCTTGCAATGACTCAAGGTAATGTGAGTAAGTGGGATACAACTTCTACACCAATATTCTTAATGTCATGCATGATAAATCTTACTTATGATGCTAAAGCAAGAGGGTCATCATTTTTCAATTCATGGCCGAACAATTTAATCATTAATTGAACAATTTCAAGTTCTGAATGTGAGTCATAGAGTTCTTTTAATTTTCTCAAGGTTTCATAGGCATTTGAAAATGGTGTAATATGATGTCTCACTTCTTCATTTATAGAAGCTGCAATCAAGACATAGGCCATGCAATTATTTTTTTCCCAAATGGTGATCTCCTTGTCTGAGGTGGGCTTATTCGGTGGATTGTCTCCTTCTCCTTCACAAATTCCTTTCCACAACTCATTAAGACTGAGAGTGTGCTTGATTTTCCGAGACCACTCAGGATGGTTTTCTTTGCCAGAGAGAACAACTCCCACAATAGATATGAGAGAATGCATTGTGACTTTTGAAAAAAAAATCTGTTGGAAAAAAACTCAATTCTGGACTAAAAATTGCACTATGTTGTAAAAAAAAATCAATTATGGTAAAAATGTGTATTATGTTGTAAAAAAACCGGTTCTCGATTTTTTTTTATTTTTTATTTATTCATTTTTTATTTTTTAAATTTGGTTGTGTAAAAAATGAGGAAAAATATAATTTTGTGCACGAGAGGTCAGACTTGGGGAAGGTCGACCCAGGGAAGGTTGGACCTAGGGGAGGTCGACTTGGGGGAGGTGGGTTAGGGGGATGTGAGAGCGGGGAGGGGAGTTTGCGGGGAGGTGGGTTAGGGGGAGGTGAAAGCATGGAGGGGAGTGCTCGGGGATGTGAGGGCGGAGAGCAGGGAAGGTCTACGGGGACGGGGGAGGGGATGCAGGGACGAGGGAGCTGCGGGAGAGGTGAGGGGGATGAGAGAGGTGAGAGGGAGGAGGATGGGAATGAGGAGGAGCGGGAGAGGCGAGGGGGAGGGAGATGGGAATGGGGAGCGAGCGGGGAGGTGAGGGGAAGGGTTGAGGTGAAGGTGCAACCGCAGGTGGAGGGTTGCGATTAGGGGAGCGAGTGGGTGAAGGCAGAGGGAAGGTGTAACGACAAGTGGAGGGTTGCGGTGAGGGGAGCGTGCAACAGGGGCTGTGGTTGCGACTTGAGGCTACGGCTGCGGAGGTGTCTGGAGCAACAATATCACCCAAAAAAATGAATGCACAAGACTGAACTGTGAGCCCAAAAAAAATCAAATACACAGGACTGAACTGTGAGTTATGAGCAAAAAAAAACGAATGCACTGATTTTCAAATAGAGTTTGCAGGAATATGGCAGTCTGCAAAATGCAGAACATAGACAGAAGGGAGTTAAACCAAGGGTAGGAATGCCAAAAAAAGGGTTGGGTTTGATAGCATGTCAGACTAGGAGGTAACTCCACAAAATAGGATTTGAATTTGATAGAGGGTGTACATGAATTTATACATGGAGCTGAGACTGTTGGGATTCATTTCCCAATGTCCCTTTACTTCCTTATTTCCTAATTTACACTATTATACAATTTCACCTAATCCCTTAGGATTAGGTGTCAACGCTATCTAGGTCCTTAAACAATTAAGGCACTCACGGTGACACATGATAGATTCCTGACCAGGGTAATCTATCCAGGTGGGACTAAGGCGGGCTCAAGGTTTCAGCCACTCTAGGTACCATCAGGGTTACTTGCTAAACATCAACCCAGGGATCCAGGTATTGTGCGTAATACAAGGTCAGAGCTCTATGACCAATGCCACCTTCCCTACTTCGGGAACTAGACATCAATACATCGTGTCAGTTAGATAGCCTCCCAGGCTTTGTGTATCACACCCAAAGCGTCAACACTCCCGATTATTCAAATCGGTAGCAAATCCTTCCCGATCAAACATATCAGTAACAACAAATCTCTCCCAATCAAACATATTGGTAACAAGAAGCATGTAAAACATGCTTCCAAAAGTCTGAGAGATTTACCTGTACAAACACAACCCCAAACGATAACAAACTTTCAAATACACATAGGTAAACACAAACCTCTGAGTTCTTCAGACATCTTGATGTTGCTTCTCAATTTATCACAATAGGACTTAGAGGCTTCCCAAACAAGTCTTGACAAAAGTTTTCTCAATCCTACTTCACATGCAACAACATATTTTACAATCAGACCTTTTCCTTCTTTCAACAATATCTCAATACACGTTCTCCAATTCCTTCGTTAAGGTATTCATCATGACTATAATGTGCCCTCCCTCTCAACTTGGGAGATATACCCTTCTATCCAGGATCCCTCTTATCTTAGGGAGATCAACCACTTTCTATGACACTGGAGAATCTTTGATGGCTTCCATCCTTCTTATCAGAGTCTTCTTGATCATCATCATACATATAACTTCCTTCATCATGCTTTCCTATCAAGTCATCTTTACTTACAAACATCTTCACGATCTCGAAGATTATGCATCTGCACAACTTAGATAGCAAGTACAATGAAATACATAGAAGCACAAAGTTAACTATATAAGAATCATGCAATAATGGAAGCATTTGATTTTAGACATCAAATACCTAAACATAGTTAAGTTCATAATCCTCAAGAGACACATACTTCTATACTTCAACTTCTTGCTCAAGTTTTGTCATAAACCATGGATCACATCATTACAACTTAAAGTAACTCAATCAAGATATTAGTCTCAATATATCTAGGGTTTCAATATTTTCTTTAGAGATATGACAAACTCTTCTATGACATATTGCAAACCGTAGAAACAAGTCAAACAAGTAATGTGCCTAATAACTTTCAGAATTTATATGTTAGTTTTCCACTAGGATTTAATGCAAACCCTAGATTTTATCACTAGGACATTAGGCCTCAATAATCAACACCAATCACAACACAATCTCATGTTTCAACAATATGGCTAATTTTTCACATCATCACATTTGAAACAATAACATCATATCCTAGAATATCAAACTTCTACTAGGGTTTAGTTACAAACCCTAGAACTATGATTATCAACAATATACATATCTAGTATTTCATGCACATGCATATCTTAGCAACATATATCATGCATTTTCAAGACACATATCAATACACTAAATATATAACAAACTTGATCATGCTAGGGTTTTGATCATACAGAGAAACTTACACCCAGGTTTTCATTCCTAGGAGCTCACTCTAGCTATAATAAGGATTTGGCTCATAAATCTTAATTTATTAAAACCTTTAAAGGTATAGGATTACAGACATCACCATCCAACCCTAAAAGATTAGGGTTTCCATAACCATACCAAAACCCCAAACTGACATTACCATAAAATCCTTGACATCAAAAAATACCATTTTCTCAGACTTCACCAATAACCCTAAGTGGATTAGGGTTTTTCACATAAGCACCAACATACCCTTGGGTTAGGAATTTACAAAGAATATTTTTAAGGTTCCATAAGAATGATCAAAGATACGAGGAGGGTAGATTTATCTAATGATTAATCACCCTGACAAGAATCTTTATGATTCAAAGGAGCTAGACAACAATGTTAGTAATGCAGAACATATAATTAAAATGAATGAATATATCGTGAAGAGAACAAAGCTTATGCTCTGTTTCTTAACAAACCTTGAACATGAATTCCAATGCTTTGTCTTGTAAGGTCTTTTCTATAATCCTTGAGCAGATCAACATCCCTGCTTGAACAAAGAAAAATATAAAAGAAATGTAATTAGCATCTAGTTCAAATATACTTAGTCAAGAAAGGGAAACCAAATATGAAAAGGTAATACAAGGAGTAATATACTCATCTTTGGAAAATGGCAAGGGATCCTTCTTAATACAATCTCGAGGGATACCTATAACTTTATAAAACAATTCAAAAATGTTTTTCCAAATCATGTTAAACCTATAAATACTAGAAATCGAATTATAAATGAAAACAAATAAAACTTAGAGCAGAGGAAGAAATTGATTCTTCAATTTTGCTTTTCTTTGAAGATCCTTCTTCGAAAACATTTGCTTGATCCCTATTTCTCTTCATATTCTGCGGATTGTCAGGACAATCACTTTTATAGTGACCCATTTTGTGACACTAGTAACATTCTATCTTGGATAGGTCTACCTTCCTCCTTGGCCCTTTAGATTTCTTGAAGTTTCCTTTCTTGTGATGAGCGGAGTAGCCATTTGAAAACTTCTCTTCTTCATTCTCTTTGTTGGTTACTAATGAGATTCTCATTTCCTCTTGACTACATGCATTCCATAATTCCTCAAATGAAGGAGCTTGTTTCCGACTGTTGATCCCTGAAGCAAAGACACTCCAAACATGTGGCAATCCCAATAGTGCAACAATCACGAGCTCTTTTTCAGGTACTATCTCATCTATGGCTTATAGATAATCTTTGATTATAGCTATCCTTACAAAGAAGGAAGCCACAATGTCATCCTTTTTCATTTTCATGGTCTTTAGTTCATTCTTAGGACTTACAACTTGACCAAGATTCTTGATGGTGAATAATTTTGCTAAGGCTTCATACATCTCTTGGGCGGAGTCAATGCTGGAAATGTATGGGATATGATTATACTTTATACCATCTACCATTAGGCTCATAGCCAATATTTCAAACTCTCTAAACTTAGCTTTATCTGCATCACTGGATCCTTTTGTAGGTTTCTTTACTTTTCCTTTGACTAGATCCAAGACTTTATTCTTTTCGAGGATGAGATCTATCCTCTTCTTCCATGCCCTATAATTGGATGCCCCTTCTAATTTTCTCTCTCCATTTATTGTGTTAGACATTGTTCGCGAAGATAATAAAATTATTTCCTTATATGGTCCCCTTTGATGACCCCTTACTCAACTTCTTGAGATTCCTTATAGACCTTCAAGCTGTCTTTTTCTTTCTTTTTCACCTTAGCTTTGGTACCATGTTAGAAAATAAGAAAGATTTTTTATATTTTTATATTTTTATTTATTATTATTATTATTTGGTAAATGATGATAATTACTTGTGAATTTCTTATTTACTTATTAAATTTATTGTTTTCTTCTTTTACTTTAGTTCATCAAGCAATTACTAAAAATCATGGGACGCCAGCTATAAGCGGATAACCAGGGAAAAACCCTTGTCTAGGGGAAAACCCATTGAACAACTATTCCTTCAATAGTTTCACAAGATGATCGAAGACTCATTTGACCTAGAAACAGACTTCCTCCAATCACCAAGTCAACCCTTCCTTCTTTTGCAGATGATAACCTTCCAACAACAACTTCGATCATGTAGCAATAACTTTGACCTGGTAGGAACAATTCGCAGCAACAACTTTGACCTAGAAGCAATACTTTAATCTTGAAGCAATACTTTGACCTTGAAGAAACACTTTTATCTTGAAGCAGCACTTCGACCTTGAAGCAACACTTCGATGCAACAATAACTTCGACCCTGATGCAACAACTTTGACCTAGTAGCAGAAATATCGATCTACCAAATATAGCCCAGTAAATTCACACGTGTGAGAGAGATGACTCAGAAAACTTCAATCTTGTGATCTTCCTCCTCCCTGCAACTTCACATGTTTTTTTGCTGCCTTTTCTTGGATATCGAACTTGTGAGAGATATCTTCAAATGAATCACACTGCACTATATATATACCCTTTTATGGAGTTCAAATTACCTTCAAGTAGGGCGACTTGAACAAGTAAGGGCCGACTTGGTGCAAAGGTGAAAAATTACATATTTGACTCAAAATAATTTTTTTTTACACGATTCAAAAGCCCAAGAAGGGTCTTATTAAATTTACAATGGATCTAATGAATCAGTGTAAATCCTAGAAGTCCTCAATGGGGAATTTGATCTAAAATATGATGACCCAAACATGAAACCCATGCTTTAATATGTCACAATATTAATAATAAAATTTTATTTTAATTCTTTTCATAAAGTACGTCTCATAATACAATCATAAAGACCGAACATAGTTACATTCTTTAAGACAATGACTCCCCATGAATAAATCCACGTCTTTCTCCAATTCTTGAATTTCCAAGAGATGTTTTGTTGTGTCAACTACAAAAGCGTCATGTGTACAATTTTATCTTTTTGAACAAGTTTTCCGAATTCATCCTTTTCACTTATTCTAGTGGATGGTCTTGTGCATGATGATATAGGTCACTTGTATAGAGTCCTCATGGTGCTTTAGGGCTTTGCTTCATATCCCTAGTTTCACACAACACACATAATCCTTTAGCAATCTTAGTATGACATTGAAGCCTCCCTGTTTGTATGACATATGTCTTAGAACCCTATTGACGTCAACTTATTTTCATGAATAGTTTTCTGACATGTAGGAGTTATCCATGCCTCAATGCTAACCATGAATGATATAACCCCCACACAAGTCCACTTGTCCACAACATTTTCTTAACAAATTTCTTGTTCAAGTTGATGGCAAGGGACATTCAACCACCAACAATTAATATAGGTTGAGAGTTTTTTTGTTCCTAACCAAACACATTGATAAATTCAACACCCACACTTCAAGAGAGCCATGACCTGCAATTTATGCAAGTTGGTCATTCCAACACCAAATTGATGACCAACTAAATCCACATGCATCCTTTGTAATTTCTATCATACCTTCTTAAAATTTGGTGCATATGGAGTATGATATGAGATATGAGGATGGAATTGATGATATAACTCCCTTTTGTTAGTGTTGCATGCTAGGACATGCGTTATAAGGGGCTAGCTGCGAAGATCATAAGCACCAAGGGGGGGGCATAGATGGTAATCCCTCAATTTAAATCACATATGCCTTTCATCAACTTGACTCCTTCGTTGACTAGGTCATTGATGAACTTACTTTTCCCTCAAAGAAAATGATATATCTCAATCTTGTTAAGGTATTGAACTCACTCTAAGATCATTTTCACAATCTTATATAATTTAGAGCTCTTTGAATAACTATTGTGATGTAGGAACTTGATGATTATCATTTTCCCCCACACCTTCATATTTTTAGATGGAAATACCTCTATAAAGGGCTAATGATTTTGCCTCATCGATGAGATAATTCCATCTTGTTAGCGTTGCATGTTAGGACAAGTTTTATATGGGCTTATTGCTAAGATCATAAGCACCAAGGAGGAGGCATAAATTTTAATCTCTCAATTTACATTACAAATGCATTTTGTCAACTTGACTCCTTTATTGGTAAGTTCATCAATGGAATTATTTTCCCTTTGAAGCAAATAATAGATTTCAATATTCTCAAGGCCTTGAGTTCACTTGAAGATCCTTTGCAAAATCTTATATAGTATAGAGCTCTTTGGAGAATGATTGTGATGTAGGGGTTTGGTGATTACCATTGTACCCCACCTCTTTATATTTTAAGATGGAAAGATATTTAATGATTTTGCCTTATTATTGATTGAGTTTCCAATTCCCCATGCAAATTCATTTTTATTTTTATTTTTTTGAAGCCACAAATGATGCCCCCTCTAGCGCTTGCCACAAGTATAAGGATTGCAATTATATTAAGCATTGGAGTAACTTATTTCGATACAATGATGTGCCTAACCATCATCTTTGAGGTGATTGACTTCTAATTGTGTTGGATCATTGACCCATATCTTTAACAACATATCAAAAGTGAGTCTCACTCTTGTCTCACTCAATCGTGGTAAAGTACCTCGTGATATAGTTAATGCTTGTCAAGTTTGTATTTGACATTATGAAGTGGGATTCTTGGTTGTGTGCATGGAATATCATGTGCAATGCATGTGTGATACATTAAGAGAAAACAAAACTTTCATTTTCAAATTGATATTCCTTATAAGATATTGTTTCATGGCGTGGTTCCAAAATTGTTGTTGTGCAAATTGGCTTGGTGGAGGTTGAATATTTTTTCCACACATTTCTGGATGTAATTGGTGGCTTATCCAAAAGTAGATTCTTTTGTTTTATGGAGCTGACTAAGTCATTTCTACATCATTGATATCCTTTGTTACCCACGATATTTTTTATTTTATTTTTTTGAAGCCACAAATGATGCCACCTCTGGCACTTGCCACAAGTATAGGGATTGTAATTATATTAAGCATTGGAGTAACTTATTTGGATACAATGATGTGCCAAACCCTCATCTTTGAGGTTATTGACTTCTAACTGTGTTGGACCATTGACCCATATCTTTAACAACATATCAAAAGTGAGTCTAACTCTTGTCTCACTCAATTGTGGTAAAGTACCTCGTGATATAGTTAATGCTTGTCAAGTTTGTATTTGACATTATGAAGTGGGACTCTTGGTTGTATGCATGGAAGATCATGTGCAATGCATGTGTGATACATTAAGAGGATTTTTTTTTTTTGTTTTCAAATTGATATTCCTGATATTATTTCATGGCGTGGTTCCAAAATTGTTGTTGTGCAAATTGACTTAATGGAGGTTGAAGATTTTTTCTACACATTTCTCGATGTAATTGATGGCTTATCCAAAAGTAGATGCTTTTGTTTTATGGAGCTGACTAAGTCATTTCTACATCATTGATATCCTTTGTTACCCACGAGATGAGGTATTTCATTGCACTTCATTATTCTTTAACCCAATTGTGTGGATAATCCTAAGCTCATGGATAGGTTAACCTGCCCTCATGTTAGCATACTGTGGCATGAATTATACCCCAACTCTTTCCTCTTTAACCTAAGTGCTGGTAGCTTATGTTGTTTTTTATAATCTAGAGACATGGGGACATATTTAATTTTACGAAATCTCTCATGTAAGAGTGTGGATAAGAGTTTTGAGTGATAAAGGGCTTACCACCTTTATTTATATTACATTTTTTTTGGTCATGACGTTTTGTGTTGTGAAACCAGCTCCAAAAATAGAAGAAAAGAGATATCAACGCCTTAGAAATAAGCCACTTCGAGGGGGCAACCTCCAATACATTACATGAATTAACAATTCTTGGATGATACAAATGACAAAACCTCCTTTCTATATATAGGAGTCCATGGCGCCACAATATAATCCTAGAGGGGCCACAATGTAACCCTAGTCGACCTAACAATAATAATGTAAGGGCACAATAATAACAATATGAGGGTTATAGGGGTACAACAATAACAATAAAGCAGGCTACACTAACATAATAAGAGACTACACTATTAATATAGGGACTAAACATGCCCCTCTCCTTCAAACAAGTGTTGTCCTCAACGCTTGATTATTTCTTGATACTTCTGTATACAATTCTCATCCTCCCATGTGGAATCTTCTACAAGAAAGTTCTTCCACTTGCTGAGATACTCTGAAATTGATCGTACTTGTCGAGTTCTTGTTTCTGTGACTGCTTCAGAACTTCTTTCGATGTGATGTTGATCTTCCTGTTGTTTCATTAGATTCCGCACCAAAGTTAGGTTATCCTTTGAGACTTGGAGAACTTGTTGTTGATGCTCGATGTGATCTTCCACTAATTTATCTTCCATATTAGCTATTATTTTATTCTTCAAACCATCCAACTTAGCCTCCATTTATGCTTTTAAACCATCTATGTCATCTTCGGTTGCTCTTCGTAAGATCAAAATTTGTTGCACTTAGTACCGTAATTTTGATATCTCATATTGCAATTCTTCCTCTTCATGCGTCATAGTATAGCTTTTTTAGGGCTTAATGGGTATGGAATTATTTTTTGGAGGCATTATAGAACCCAATACTGATAAAAATTCTAAAATATGTCCTTGGAATCACTTCAAACTGTTTTTTCAAACAAATGTTATGCAATTTTAAAAACCAAATACACACCTTTTTCTTGCTTTTGAGACGCTCGATATTGAAACTGAATTATCTATGTGCTTTCAGATCCTCAATAGCTGAAATTCGACCCTGTACTAGTCCTCTGAAACTTCTTTCAAATGCCACAGGTCTAACTTGATTTGGATTCTTCAAGACAACGTTATGTCCAATCTCCCACAATGACCTAATTATGGACTGGTTCAATAGAGCGAACTTGTACGACTTGCCACGTGTCATTGTTTACTCCTTTGGCTCTGAAATTTATGGACAGGAAACTACAGTCTGTGTAATTCCAGTCACTTTTTATAGAATTCCAATCCGATGCTTAGAGAGAGAGAGTTATGAATATTTTCCCACGATCACCTCTTTGAGATGAAATTCGGGAGCCTAAAAAAGACCTAAATTCCACAGATCATATCTCCGAAAATATTTCGAACCAAACTCTGAAATTTTGCGACGATGTCCCTTAGGATTTCGGCTTCACTCTCTAAAAATTTCAGTGTCTGAAAATTTGTAGAAAAAACGGTATAGCGAAAATGTCGCGATGACCTTTTTAAGTGAAATTCAGGAGCCAACAAAAATCCCTAACTTCAACAGATCATATCTCGGAAAATATTGCAAACCAAGCTCTAAAATTTTGCGACAATGTTCCTCAGGATTTCGGCTTCGCACTCTAAAAATTTCAGCTTCTGAACCTTCGTAGAAAAAGAGTTATAGCGAAAATGCCACGATGACCTGTTTGGAGCAGCGAAACCCTAGAATCCAAAGCTCTAATACCAAATGTTGTGAAACCAGATCCAAAAATAGAAGAAAAGAGATATCAATGCCTTAGAAATAAGCCACTTCGAGGGGGAAACCTCCAATACATTACATGAATGAACAATTCTTTGATGATACAAATGACAAAACCTCCTTTCTATATATAGGAGTCCATGCGGCCACAATGTAACCCTAGCCGACCTAACAATAATAATGTAAGGGCACAATAATAACAATATGGGGGTTACAGGGGTACAACAATAACAATAAAGGGGGCTACGCTAACATAATAAGGGACTAGACTATTAATATAGGGACTTAACATTTTGAAAGCCCTTTTTCTAAGATGGGAGATAATTTGTTCCCTATGGATGCTTTGTGAGGATGTTTTTGACTACATAGTGATGTTAGTGCTCAAATTTGTAATGAAGCCACTTGTTTGTAGAACACTGATACATAGGTTTAAAGGGAAGGTTGATTCATTGTAGAAAGATAATAGTCAACTTCAAGATGACATCAATTTTTTATACACTTTCTTAACTCTGTACGGAAGTTATCACACTTCAGAGAGATGCATTTCCTCTCTACAACACACACATGGGTTTAAGGATAAGTTAATTCACTAGAACATTCTTTAATAAGTTGGAAACCTCAACTTTAGAAATTCAAAGAGAAGATGAAAGATAATCCACATAGAATCTAACATTGTTAGTGATAAATATCCTTGCCTTGAAGTTTAAAGAGTTGTGATGAATGTTTTAACGATGCCTTATGCCTTGGAATGATTTGCGTACTCAACTCCAAGTCCTTGCAAGAGAAGACTTGTCTCAATATCGAGTATAAACACCAGATCTACTATTGTAAAGATAAATCAATGAAATATGCAATGTAATGGATTTTGTGCCCTCATAGGGGATTATAACTCCCTTGCTCTCAATGTGAATGAACCTCACTTGAGGTTTTAGGGCTGAAAATTTCAAGGTATGAGTAGAACCTTAGTAATGAAGATGCAATAGGATGAATCACTGAAACTTGCAAGATTGAAACCAAGCTAGCCAAAGGAGTCCCTATAGAGGTACTAGATATGGCAAGTGCTAATGAATTCAAGAGCATGAGATAGGTGGAAGGACTCCTAGCATATGGAATATGATATGAGGCTATGGACTTGACTTAAGGGATACTAAGTGACCATGGATGGGGGTTGGGGGTTTATGCCCCCAACTAGACCCGTTGATGTTAGGAAATGTTCCAAGTGGATGCTCTTAGGGGTTAAATTGAGTCAAAGTGACAACCAAAAGCTAGAGTTGAAAGGGGAATGTGGACTTAAGGAACTCATCCATGACTAGGATAGGGTGAGAGAACCTTTAGGGAGGGTGGCCCATCACATAGAACATGGGTTAAGAGATAGTTTAACATCATTGGGTGGGTCACACATGAACAAGACACATAGGTGGATCATACAAGGAATTGTGGGTGTGTAGGTTTATGTGAGTACCAAACTGCAAATTCAATATGCTACATTTTTCCACCTTTGCATCAAGTTGTAAGCAAGGATAGGAGGCGTGTGCATAACAATAATCTTGATGTCCATGCAGTGTAGGCCAGTGGGTCGATGTTGTGAGGGAATCATCCATGAATTGTGCTTATGTATATCATAGAGCATGTGAAGGCCCACATGGCGTAAGCATCTGCGTTAATGAAAGTCACAAGTGGTGTTCCCATGATGTCAAGCAAGCATAAGAAAAATGATAAAGAAATATCAACAAGCAAGTGATGCACATTAAAGACATTATGGATGTCAAACAAAGTGATTGGGATGGGTGGATAAGCAAGATTCATCACTATGTAAGAATGATATAAACTAACCACTAAAATGTAAATGATAAGATAATTAGTAACTTAGTCTAATGATATAATAACTAAGCTATGAGATTAAAGATCAAATAGTTTTGATTACTAGGTAAACAAAATAATGACTAGAACATGGAAGTAAAGCATGAGTGATTCAATCTAATGATAATAATATTTCCGACTATAAAATCATCAACTTGATTAAGAGTGAGGAGCGAATCCTTGCATTTGCCTTTAGGCGAGACATGGCAAAGGAGGTGTATGACTAGCATGATCTAGATACTAGCATAAAAAATATTAACAACTTGCTTCAAGTCGAGTAGGGATGACAACAATGGTTCTCAAGGGAAAGGATGAAATATATATATGAAAAGGGGAAGACATGGAGTGATATTGTATAGGGAAATTCTAGTGAAGGAAATAGAAAGAAGGCAACAAAACTAGCATGGGCCGATGAAAGTACGAGTGAGGTGATTATAACACTAACATAGACATAACAAAGGCAAGAGAAGTGAGGTAATGGCGCTAGGAGAAGGAAATAGGAGAATAAAAAGGTGTTAGGGAGGCAACTTTGTAGCTTTAATCTATCACTTAGATGCTTCACAGAAGTGATGCAATGATTGATCTTTTTGGAATGAAAAATGTGTTGATTCGACCCCAACTTGAAATAATGACTTGGAGAAGTATTAACCACTTTGAAAGAAATCAAAGGAAATGTGAAGACCAAGAGTTGATAAACAGGGGATGGTCATTACACCAGTAGTGCTAGATGACTAAGTGGAGAGCAAATAAGGTTGAAAAATGTTGTGGTACGAGGTGGTCATAGAAGATGGTAAGAGGTCCAAGCTAGCCCCACGTATGTTCCTCAAGGATGGGGATCACTTCACCTTGATATAGCCATATTGAAACATGGGATTCCTATGAGCAAGAAATTGAAGGTGGAGATGAAGAGAAAAGGGGAGGAGAAGAAGAGGAGGTGTTACCTTGGGAATGGTGGGATGGGTGTAAATGGGAGAGGAAGAAGCAAGGGGCTCACACATGATGCCTTTGAGGATTCTTACACATTAAAGTAGGAGATGAACAAGACTAGAAGAGGATTTTTACCTAGACATTATGGCTTTAGGATGGGGAGAAGAGGAAGAGTCCTCACAAATATTGGAGCATGGGACATTGGATAACAAGGGACAAACTTTAGGAGAGACTTGAGCGAGATGAGTGAAGAGTGGGATCTCATCGAATGAAATAAGTATTTCTTTTATGAAGGAACTAATGCTTTTTTGTGAAGGAACAAGGAATGGGTGGCCAAGGAAAATATTTTATAGAGAAATGAATGCTCGTAGCACACAACCCGACCATTACATTTTATTAAATTAAATTAAAAAAATAAAATTTAATTTACAATTAAAGAAAATTTCTTTAATCATAATTTTTTACACAACAATGGTTACTTCCTACTATAATTCTACTTTTTTAAATCTTACTCTTTTTTCACAACAATGATTATGAAGAACATGTATTATTGAAATAAAATAATAAAGGAAAAATTGATTAACTATAAGATTAAGATTAAAATTGAATAACATCCATTTAAATACGAAAATGACTAAAAATATACAGTCTTTATTAAATCTCACTCGTTCACATAATTTTTTTTAAACTTAAAAAAACAAAAAATCTAAAAACCAAACCTTATTATAAAATAAACATAGTTATTAATATAAAATGTATTCAATATTGATTTTGATTTGAATGAATTATTGTAAATAACCTAACAAAGTAAACGGTTTACGATTTTATAATAAATCTGAAGCTAATAATTAACTTTATGATTAAATCTTTTGAGAGTTCAAACAATACATAAAGATGACATAGAATTACAACATAAAATGGAGAAAATATCATGAATGACACTGTTCAAACATAAATCTACGAACAATAAAATAATAAAAAAATGTCATAGATAATTGAGTTAAAATCCAAATCTATAATTGAGTTAAACTTAGAAGAGTCATTCTAGGTCCATCTAAATTTTGCATCACATGAAAGAACAATCAAATTCACTTCACTTATGTGTTTATATATAAAAAATGAGTGTGTGGATTATATGTAACGAATAGTCTTACAGAATTAACTGCCTAAAGATGCTACTACTAATTATAGTTATTGGATTTATTATTGTTAGTTTCCCTCTCCACCTACTCCAGTAGAAATCATAATACATAGAAATCAACTCAAATCATAATACATAGTATGTGATTAAATAAAATAATAAATAGTTTTGGATGTATATTTAATTAAGTTAATTAATAAATATGTGACTATGTACTTAATGTGTAAATACAAATTGGTTTTTTATCAATATTCAAAGAGGTTGGAGGTTGGATTAGAGGTGTAGTGTTGAATTATTAGATGAAAATGTTGTTGTCATGATTCAATATTTAAAAAGAGGTTGGAGTTAGGACTAGAGATGTAGTGTTGAATTATCAGATGACAATGTTGTTGTCACTATTCAATATTCAAAAAGAGGTTGGAGTTTGGATTAGAGATGTAGCGTTGAACTATCAGAGCACCATAATTAAATTTAAAAAGAAAATGTGGAGAAACATAGAGTTCTGAAATAAATAAATAAAATTTGAATGACTAAAAATATTTATTTTCATTCAAAATTATAAATTTTTTTGCTCTCACTTATAAAATAAATATTATAGAAAGTAAGAAAAAATTTATATAAATTTTGATAGTGAAATGGGAATGATGGAATTTATCTAAAACTCCTTAACATAGAGGAGGAAATCTATAATATTCAAAGACAATTATAAATCTTTGTGATGCCTAACTCTAGTTAGATTATTATGAAACCATATCCACATTTTATTGTCTTAAAAATGAGCGTCTCCTTTGGAAAATGTCATCCTCGTCTTCCTCCTCCTCTAGATATAGTAGATTTTAACACTCTGGTCGTGGCTTAGGTCAAGACTAAAAAACCCCCACCATCCAAATCTATGAAAAAACTTGCTAAAATTCCAAAATTTTTCATTCCCTCCTAGTCCTTTATGATGTCTCTCCATCTTGTTGAAAGAGTATTAGTAGGACAATTTATGGGTATTTGGCCATCCCCTTGATTGTTGGCATATTGGGTAGACAAAATATGGAATTCATTGATCAAGGGAAAATAATCATTATCCTTTTGGTGGAAATGCTTCTTTACCATCTTGTTTGAAGAGAAGGTGGTTAGGGATCTCAGATTTATAGGCGACCCATACTTCAAGGGGGCCCAAGGTTTACATCTAACACGTGAAATCCAAACTTCAACCCTGAAAATGACATCCCCTCTACAATTCTAGCCTGGGAAAAACTTTCCCATTCTCCACTCCACTATTGGAATGAAGATACATTCAGGAACGTAGGAAATGTCCTCATCAAATACATAGATAGGGTTGAGCTTAGAGATGGAATATTTGCATGCACAATAATTAGTGTGGAAGTGGGCTTCAAAAAAGGTCTACCTAAAGCTATACAAGTCTACTTATACAATTGGTATTTCATTTAGCAAGTGGACTATGATCAATATGTGATGAAAACAATTTTGAGGGTCTCCTTGTTTTCAAGCTTTTTCGGTCTCACTTTTGGACCTGTGGGTTATGGCTCCAATATGATTTTGTTGCGCTCTTTGTCTCGTGCATGCATGCAACATCAATTCCTTATGCTTGTCTCACACAATAGTTACATGCAGTGTTAATTCATTAAACAAATTCAATGAATTAATGCATCAAGACATCAAAGCATCAACCCATGATTCATTCACATAGAATTACATAAAGAAAGAATCAAATTTAATTAATTTAACACTAGAATATTACATATCATCTATTGGCGCCTTGGTTGACCAAATCTTCATTCTAATGGCCACCCTTCATATACACACACAAGTTTACAATTTATGTTAGAAAAATGCAATATCATGGATTATTTCAAGATCCATGATCTTCTCCACAAAGCACTCAACATGATATTCTCCACAAAGCCCTAAATGAATTCCTAATATCCCTCACGAATTTTAGTTTTCACGATTTCAATCCTTTACAAAATCGATATTATCCTGCCTTTTCACAGTTACATCTTCCAGAACTTGTTCTTGTTGATTTTCTCAGAGGATGGGTTGATGCTCCTGCATTAGACTCCCAAAGTATGAAAATTTAGACCTTCTGGTCATATACATCTAGTCTTCTCGTAAAAAATTCAACTTATGAGATGCAACACACCTTTTCAGTAACAAGTCTCCACCTTTCTACACGATACCTCACCAAACTTTCTATTGAGTTTGGGATTTTGGCATCTTCTTGGGTCTCTTCCTTGGAATCCTTTGAGCACTCCTTGATTTAGGTTGCTGAAAATATTCTCATCTTCCTATGTTGTCACCTTTATATAGAAAAAAAATCTCTTATCAGATCTTCAATCACTTGTACCTTCTTATGTTGCATATCCTCCACACTATATGCATAAATCTTCTGCACTATGATACCACTTGATGAAAACGATTTTGTGGGTCTCTTCATTTTCAAGTTTTTAGACCTGTGGGTTATGACTCCACTCTGCTTATATTTTTCTCTCTTTCCCGTGCATGCATGCAACATCAATTCCTTATGTGTGGCTCACATAATTGTTACATGTAGTGTTAATTCATCAAACAAATTCAATGAATTACTGCATCAAGCCATCAAATCATGATCTGAAATTAAAAAATGAAGGTTTCTTGAAAAAGTTTGCAAGCTAGTTTATGTATTGTGGGCAATGGATAAAAATTTCAAAAACACATAAACTTATTAATTTTAGTTAAGTTTTGCATATTTAAACAGATAAAAATAGACAACAAGCAACATCACAAAACAACAATTTGATGACGAAGTTCAACTCTCGTGGGCTACATCTCCGGGTTCAACATCTAATGATGGCCCTTTAAATTATATGCTCAAAATGTCAATTAAATCAGCATACAATGCTCAAATGACAAAAAAAATGTTGCCATTGTGTCCAAAACACCCCAAAACCCTTGGGTAGGCTCTTATTGGGCTCGAAAAGGCTGAAAAATGGCCAAGTTAGGCCTCCTTTAACCAGGAACTGCACCCCTAACTTCCACCCCTTGGTTTGGTCACGTGGCAATCTATATGACTGGGGGCGCAGACCAGAGGTCACACGCCTCGCTGACCCGAACACCTGGTAGCGTTTGTTACATATGGACGCGGGTAGGGTGCCACACGCTCACCCCTCCAAATATTACATCGGTGTTTTGTTTATATGTTGGAACTAGGTGTTGGGGCTAACTCCCCGCCCCCTCCACCTTCCTCTCTGGTTATGTAGTATGTAATATGATCATGGGCTAGGCTGGTTGGGCGCTGCGCCCCCCCCCACCCCAAACCATCAAATAGTTACCGTTTAAATATATGTGGCCCATGCTTTATAACAAGAACCATGGTGTGGCCTAATGTTAAGGTGGAGGTAGTGGGGCCGAACCCCATGGAGGTCGCTTGACCCATAACAAATTCTGCACGCCTTTCAAGGGCCAGGTGGCACCCTCTCATAGGGCCAAGTGGCACCCTCCGATTACCCAAAACCAAACTTCACCAACCAATAAAAAATTTCCAACCGCCTTGTACGATCATGCCACATATTAGCATGGGATTGGCCTGTTTGATCACCATACTTGCACAGTCACTTGTTGATGTCAATGCCACGTTACTCGACAACCAACCCAGTACGCTGCCTAGTCAACCCTGCAAGTTGACTCTTTATTTGTTTTCCAAAAACTTTAGAATGCTATAACTTTCACATATGGTGTGGATTGAGGTGATTCAAACATTGTTAGAATCAGAATGACGAGATCTACAATTTGGAACTAGTTTTGGGAGAATTTGAGCAATTTTTTGATGCCCTGAATCATTCCTCCCCACTGGAAGCTTTTGGACCACCAAAAGTCTATTGTTACTCAACAAGTAAGTGAGGGTACAATTCCCTTGCTTTCCCGATCTCAATCCACCTTGGATTGGTACCTTTGAGCCCCCACTTGAAGATACTCCACATTGCCTATACGTGAATTCCTTATCCTCCTGACAAGAATTGATTCTTCCTACAATATATTTAAATATTTAGGAGAAAAATATTCTATAGATGGATTCTGAACATTCTCTTCATGATCATCAATCATTGGAGGCTCTTACAATCTCAAGTTTTCCACATTCACAATAGAAAAAAATTGCATGTAAGGTGGAAAATCTAATCGGAAAGCATTGTTAACAATATTCTCCAAGATTTTGAAAAGACCATATCTGATTGGCTTGATCTTTTTACCTTCACCTTGAATTCTTTCCTTGCTGATATACAACCAAAATTGATCTCCCACTTGGAAATCATGATCAACTTGATACTTTTCATGTCTTGCTTTGTACTTGGATTTTATTTTCTCTAGCTGTTCTTGTACTCTTTGATGCACTAGCTTGATTTTTTCAATGAAATGTTTGGATTTGTCCACATCACTATGTCCATCAACTGAAATATCTTTACCAAAGATGAAATCCAAAGGAGACTTTGACAAATACCCAAACAAACTTCAAATGGAGATACTTGCGTAGATGAGTGCTTGGTACAATTGTAGGCATGTTGGATGTAATGCAAATTCTCATCCAAAAGTTTAGGATGCTTACGATAATATCCTCAAAGGAGATGCACTACAATATTCTTCACTAATTCTATATGGACATCGGTTTGTGAATGAAATGTGATGCTCTTATTCAACTTGGTGTCCATGAGTTCCCATAAACTTGACCAAAATATCCCATTAGAGGAAATTTTAGCCTAAAAGTGCCCATATAATATTCATATACATAATATGTAAACCAATCAAGATCCTTGAAATCTAAAACGAGGTACATGTAAATATTTTGGAGGGAAAATAAAACAAAAACTTTTTTTTTTTTTTGGCCCGTCTCCTTATAGATTTACTCAAATTTCAAGTGTAGACACTCGTTGGATGTATAATAAAATTCCGCATCAACGAGTACCCATTATGCATACTTTTTAGAAGACCCACATTGATAAACATTGAAGATACATTAAAAAATGTGTTCAACGTTTTTTTTTTAATGTATCTTCAATTTGTATCAATGTGGGTCTTCTAAAAAAAATGCATAATGGGTACTCGCTAGATGAAAAATTTGGTTCTGCATCCAACGAGTGTCATACTTGAAATTTGAGTAAACCTATAAGGATATAAGCCAAAATTACAATGAAAAAAAGTATTTTTCTTCTTTTCCCTCCAAAATCCATAACTATTATTTTATTATTTTCCTATTATTTTATCATTTTTCCTTGGGAGGCCACTTTTGGGTTTAAATTTCCTCTAATGCGAAAAATTGAGAATATAATAGAAGTGAGTAATCCAAAGTGAACCCATACATTTTGGAAGAACATATTTGCGGCCTGTTCAATTGTAACTTGTTTCTTACAAGGCATCAACACACATTTTGTTGAAACGATACACAAAAACATATAGATAATCATGAACTTTCTTAGACATCGATATTCCCCCTACAAAATCCATAGAAATCATTTCCCAAGGATGGGAAGGAATAGGAAGTGGAGTGTACAAACCCAATTTCCTATTGTTGGGCTTGCTAGTCGCACACATGGAACATCCTTTTACATATCTTGAAACAATTTAATTCATGCGAGGACAAGAACAATACCTATGAATTTGAGAAATTATTTTACCTACACTAAAGTGACGAACAATAAGAGAAGTGTGGGCTTCCATTATGAAATTGACTCTTTCAACCTGTGGAACACATAGCTTGCTAAGATGATACAACAACTTGTTATGAACATGATAATCCAACTCTTCAACATGATTGCCTTGACTCAAAATTGCATAAACATCTTTAAAATTTTCATCTTGATATTGCTTAATATAAATTTCATGCATGATTGAGTTATGCTTAGGAATAACAGATGCATTGACAATAGGCCTTAATAACATATCAACAAATTTTTCGTATATACCTTTCTTATATCTAATTACCAAATGAAATTGCTCTAGAAATCCCATCCACCTGAAATGTCTAGCTTGTTGTAGCTTGGTTTAAGATTGTAAATATGAAAAGGTTGATAGTCAATATGAATAATCATTTCTTTACTCATCAAATAATTCTTCCATTTCTTCACGCTTTGTACCAAATCATACAAATCTTTATCATAAGTTGGATAGTTAATTACTGCATTGGTAAAGGTTTCATAATGATAAAAAATTGGCTTACATGTTGCAACAAAATTTTTCACATAGTGATAGCGGGGTAAAACCCACAGTCCCTGTTTCATCAAAATTTCATCAAAGCTGTGTATAAATGCATTCACATTTCATGACCAAATCAATACCACAATCTGGCAACTCAACATGCTCTAATTTATTTTTAACTGGCAATTTAAATACACCTGTGTACATTAATATCTCAATCTGAGATTGAGATATTAAATAAAAATCCTCTTTTAGTTAAGAAACCGCACGCCTCCTATCCGGATTAATAACGCGGGAGATTTTCTTTCAAAGGTTATAAAACCATACAATACACCCTCTCATAACTATTTTACAGGCGAGAGCTCTAATTTCCGTTGGCCTAAGGTTAAAACCCATGTTGCATATAAACCCATCGATCTTCACACGTGGAGTTCTCATATCATGTTAACTCCCTTCTCAACCCTCGACTTATAGTCAATTTGCATATATACGCTTGTTATGTTAACAATTTGCTGTGATTTGGAACACAGTTCTTAATACAATAATACTCGACCATAAACAAACATATAATAAGGTCGGACCACGCTAACCTTTAGTGATACCATTCACTTTATAACCCGGGACTTCATATGATGCTTGGGCCACATATATATAAATAATCTTATGTCAATGTAAACAACACACACATACCTCTGTTAAACCCGCAAACCTTAGTTAGGATAGCAAAAATCAATATATATATGCGTGGGCCCCAGCGCTAATGGGCCTTCCACATCCAACGGCGGATAGCACGTCGCATTGCTTCGGATGATCCGACGTCCCCAATCAAATATCACGTTTTTATTTCTCCCGAGTTTTAACTCGTCAAGTTCACGCGATGAAAGTGGTAATCAAATACCACTTAGGGACACGTGTCCGCTAGTCTATGATATCGCGCTATTTTTGCAAAAACAACTTACTGCCTTATAACTTGCGCAAAAACCGCCTTTTGCCTCCAAACAGCTTTCATTGTTCACTTCTTGGTTCCACGATGCTCTTTGCCCTCAGGGTTCCGTCGTGCTCTTCAACGCCTTATTGTAATTAAACTCTGCCCTCGTTGTTACTCCTTCACGCGGCCATACCAACCAACTCGGGATACAACCATTGCGCAGAGACACAACGCCTTACATACACCACGGTTTATGCATTATGGGTTCGGCAAGGTCAATATCGATTCTGCAGATTGATACACCAGTCCTTGATTCATTCAGTTACGTATACATTCACAACACTTATCCCGAGGTCTTACTTATACCTAGTTCATGGAGGTTCGAGCTCAGCATTCAATTTCTCTACCAGAGGCGCGCAGGGACACCATTAACCCAATTCAACATTCTATTCACACAGATAATTATAGGGTATTTCACCAGATTGTTTTACGCAGTTATCTATGAAGTGTAAAGCCATTTCACACAGATGCGAAATCTACCAATGCTCATAAGTCCTGAGCCATTAGCTCATGTTCCACCGAGAACTCAAACAGTCTATATACACATAATCCAATCACAGGGTTTCTTAATTTCCATGGGATTTCAATTATTCTTCATCAGAATACATACATATATTCACACCGAATTAAATCAACAAACGCACAGAGAGTACTGAAATCAATTCTTCCATAACATATGCATGAGGTTACTTACAAAAATTCCTTTACACAGGCCAGATCTTCAATCTGTCGGCCTCCCATTCTCCTACTCTGCCTCTCTGGCTCTTTAACTCTATGCAGTTCTATGCACCCTATGCAGATCTCTGCCTATTATGCCTTTTAGGCCTATTTTATACAAAAACCACAAAATCGACTCAATTCCTGTAACTGCTCAAAAACTCTTCAAATTCCCAAACTCCTGACTTTAGACTAGACCCTAAACAGAAATTGACTATCTCTTCATGTGCCCACTAATCATTCGGGCAGTTACATTTTCCTCTATATTTAACTAAAAATCCATCAATTTATTCAATGATTACATGAGCAAGCAAATATAAGACCTCCTATGTCTATCTATATACAAAATATTGTCTTGGGCCTAATGCCCCTGCATCACATAGCATAATCACTTGCATTGTTTGAATCTAAAATGGTTGTTTAATATCTGGAAGCGCTAGAACTGGTGTTGTACTAATTTTCTATTTCAATGTGTTGAAGGATTTTTTCTTCTTGCCTCCCCACTAAATAACCTGTTTCACACTTGTCAAAGCATGTAATGGTGATGCAATGAGTGAGAAGTTAGCGATAATTTTTATCCAATATTGGGTTGCTCCCAAAATCTCATAACTTCTATTACATTGTTGGGTTTAGGCCAATTCACAATGACTTCAACTTTTGAGGGATCAACCTTCAATTCACCCCCTCCTACGATATGACCCAAATAAACCAATTTTTTTTTCCCAAATTCACACTTAGACATCTTCAAATACAATTTCTCTTTTTTCAATACATCTAAAACTTGTTTCACATGCTTGACATGCTCTTCACGAGTCTTACTGAAAATAAGAATATCATCTAAGTAGACTATGAAAAAATCACCAAGGAATGGTCTCAACACATCATTCATAACTCTCATGAATGTTGCAGGTGCATTGCAAAGCCCAAACGATATAACTAACCATTCAAACAATCCTTGTTTTGTATTGAAAGAAATTTTCTAAATATCATCTTCAACAATCCTTATTTGATGATGACTGCTTCTCAAGTCTAACTTGGTAAAGTAAACAACTTCCCTTAACTAATCTAGCAAACCATCAATGCGAGGAATAGGATAATGGTTCTTTACCGTGAATCATTTTGTTCAAAGCTCTAAAATCCACACACATGACCATGTACGATATAAATTTTGAACCACGACAATAGGAGACCCACAAGGAGATGTGATAGGCCTGATGACCCCTTTTTAAAGCAGCTCTTGATTTTTCTTCTTGATTTGTGCATTCTCCAAAACTTACATTTTGTACATGCCAATATTTGGAATTTTTGCATCCTGCTGCAAGTGAATCTCATGTTGGATTCCTCTTTTAGGAGGAAACCCTTCAAGTTACTGAAACATATTATTATAAGTATTAATATATTCAACCAATTCATGCTTGAGTTTAAAATCACATCTTGTGAAAGCTTCAGATTCATCAGTATATTTAGCTTTAATCATCAACAACACAAAATTTCTTACTAGCATTAACAAGCATTTTCATTTTGACGAGCACTTACAAGAGATAAGTTTATCTTCTTGCGATGTGCTCTAACAATATATTCAATTCCATATGTAAAAAGATGATATTTTTTTCTCATGACGATAGAATATGGCTTTTCAGTCATACAATTATGGACTCCCTAAAACAATTCCACATATGTCAAGTGGTACAACATCAAGCTCTACCTCATCTATAAAGTTAGCAGTGATGGAAAATTTGAGTTTACATTTTCTTGTCACTTGTAATTTGGCATCATCACATACCCAACCCAAAGCGTAAGGTTTATTATGAGGTGTAGTTTCTAGATTCAGTTTCTTGAGAATTTATTTAGAGATAAGATTGACTTGGGATCCACTATTAAACAATGTATCAACTTTGGTATGTTTTATAATGACCCTGATATGAAAAATCTCACTTCTTTCTTTATCATTTTGAGAATCAATAGGCTTGTTAGAACAACTAGTACTTGCATTAGAACCTTTACCTTTTATTCTGATGGTTGTGATTTTGGTTTCATCCCATGAATCAAATCCTAGATCTTGTTGAGTTATAGCAGTAGTCTTTTGTTTCCCGTTGTTATTGAACTTCTTTGGTCTCATTTATGGATGTAACTTACAACAATGGTCTTCATCATGGCCTTATTTTTAGAAATGTTTACAATTAAGTTTCTCTCTCTCTTTCTTGACTATAACATTCTTTTTTCCTTTGCCTCTAAACTTCACCTTCTCTTTGTCTCCAGATTTGCAAAGTTTCTTGCTAGTCACTTGAGGAACATTCTTTCCTCTTGATTATAAATGAGTTTCTTGAACACTTACTTCATCTAGATTGGTGGGATTAAACATAAGTATACTCAAATAATTATTTAAGGAGAGTATCTTGTGAATACAAGTCAACACCTAAGATTAAATATCTTCTTCTAAATTCTTGTGTGTAACTTTGGACACTCTGACCTTTAGCTTGTCTAAAATTTTGCTAATCCATAATTGCTTTTTGCATGTAAGCTAATGGATACAATTTCCTTCATAATGAAACTATAAAATCATTCCATGAAGATATAATTTTACCACTTTCTTCAAATCTTCTTGAGTTATGGCCTCCCACTAGATGAGGGCTGCACTTTCCAAAATAAGAGAAGCAAGATGGATCGTTGTAACATCATCATCAATCTTTTGAATCCTGCAATAGACATCAATTTGACGAACCCAATTATCCAACATTTAAAAATTTACTTCCCCATTGTATATAGACAATTCAACTTGACATCAAGCTTAAGCGAAGGAGTCTTAGCATGTCCTTCTAGATATGGTGGAGGAGTAGGTCTATGAGATGAAGGAGGTGAAGAAGGAGGTGAGGATGGTGGTGTAGATGGAGGAGGTGGAGGTGTAGGCTTGCTCCCATCACCACCATTTGGATGATTTGAAATTTCTCCTTTAAACCTTGTTTTCCTCTCATTATACAAAAAATTTACCATCTCGGACATATCATAGAAAGCCTTTCTAAAAGATCTGTCATCCTCAAACATCAGCTCTTGTCCTTCTTCATGTGTCATGACTGGTGGATTTTGTGACCTTCTTGAACCAATTTGAGGGTTTAGATCTTCAAGCAATCCTTCTCCTATTCTAATTTTATAACTTGTAATCATTCAAGAAAACAATTGAAAAAATGTCCAAACCTTCAAAACAACCATGCTCTGATACCAAACTAATATGAAATTAAAAAATGAAGGTTTCTTGAAAAATTTTGCAAGCTAGTTTATGTATTTTGGGAATTGGATCAAAATTGAAAAAAAAACATAAACTTAGTAATTTTAGTTAAGTTTTGTAGATTTAAACAGATAAAAATAGATAACAAGAAAAATCACAAAACAACAATTTTATGACGAAGTTCACCCCTCCTGGGCTACATCTCTGGGTTAAGATTTCAATGTTGGCCCTTTAAATTATATTCTCAAAATTTAAATTAC
Organism: Pinus albicaulis; assembly: GCA_034641835.2. NCBI lineage: Eukaryota > Viridiplantae > Streptophyta > Pinopsida > Pinales > Pinaceae > Pinus > Pinus albicaulis. The sequence continues at coordinate 137,871,926 of CM076582.1, forward strand.
ATCAATACAAAATGCTCAAATCATAAAAATAATGCTGCCATTCTGTTCAAAACATCCAAAAACCCCTATGTAGGCTCTTCTTGGGCTAAAAACTGCTAAAAAATGGCTAAGTTAGACCTCCTCCTTGATTTCTCTGCTAGCTGTCTTACAAAAATTACCCCTCTATCAAAATTGACAATGAATTTCCCTTAGGAAAAAGTTCCAAGTGATAAACTGGCATGGGTTCGATGACATTCCCCTCGACTTTGGTGCAAATTGTTGGACGTTTAACCGAGCACCACACCCCTAACTTCCACCCCTTGGTTCAGTCACGTGGAAATCTATATCACCGAGTGTGTGGGACAGAGGCCACGTGCCCTACTGGCCTTGGAACCTGGCCTTGTTCGTTCCATAAGAAAATGGGTGGGAGACCGGTAGGGTGCCATGCACCCACTGATTCAAATCTTATGCTTATTGTTATGTTTATATGTTGGAACTAGGGGTTGGGGCTAACTGCTCGCCCCCTCCACCTTCTGTTGTGGTTATACGGTAAGTAAAATGACCACTAGCTAGGCTGGTTGGGCGAGCCCGCCAGCTCACCCCCATCCCCTCCCCCAAACAATAAAAAAATTACCATTTAAATATATGTGACCCATGTTCTATAACAAGAACCATGGCGTGGCATAAAGGTAAGGCATATTGTTGCATTGATGGAGGTGGCGGGGTCGAACCCTGCCGAGGTTGGTTAAGACAAAAAATTTTGCATGACTTTCGAGGGCTAGGTGGTGCCCTCTCCTAAGGCCACGTGGTGCTCTCCAATTGGTCAAAACCAAGCTTCACCGACCAATAAAATATGCCAACTACCCCATACGATCATGCCACATGTTAGCATGGGATTGGCCCATATGAACACTATACTTACACAATAATTTGTTTACGTTAGTTCCATGTAATCGTATGGACTACCTAGTTAGCTACCAAGTCAACCCTGTAAGTTGACCTTTTAGTTGTTTTCCAAAAACTTCAGAACGTGATAACTTTCACATACAGTGTCGTTGGAATTAGAATGAAAATATCTATGATTTGGGACTATTTTGGAAGAATGTGGGCACTTCTATTTTTGAGAATATTTTTGATCCCTTGGATCAAAGCATCAACCCATGATTCACACACATATATTTACATAAATCAGAAATCAAATTTCATTAATATAACCACTAAAATATTACATAGCATCTATTGGCACCTTGGCTGATCCAGATTTATGCAAGAACGCAACATAATAAACATATAACCATAAATACAAAGATGCAGCAGAAATAACACTTCATTTCATTAATATCAAAGAACTTAAATTTGCTTACAGACAGAATGGAAATAAACTAGCTAGGGCGCTGGTAGCTATCTCTGAGAAGAGATGTGGCGGCTACAGGCCTCTGAACTGAGTTAAAATGAGGCTCAAGGGCCTATTTATTATTTATAAGCAATGGAAAACCCTAAACATCCAAAACCCTAACCCTAGGAGAGAAGTGCCAAAACTATGGGCCCCGTTTGGGTAAATTGGTGTTTCAACTTCCTGGGGACGTAACTTTGGCATACAATCTCCATTTGATGCAAACCATACCTCGTTAGAAATATCTATCTGAGGAATACAAATTTTGAGTGAGAAACTGCTCATCAGTCCATGGAGCCATGTTGCTCCCGGTTTTCCAAAAAAAATGTCGTTTAGGGCCTCAAAATGGCTCCAGAAGTTCAGGACCCGAAAAACTGCTAAAAATAGTAAGTTGTGCCAAAACTGAAAAACTGAAAGAGAGAATGGTGGGGCCCCAAGTGGAATAGGCGGGTGACCACCAATATCCACCTGGATCATTCCTCCCCCTTAGGAAGAAATGGTCCCCATTGCGTTAAGTTCCTCCATGAGATGAGGAAACTTCTGCTGAACTTGGTCCCTGGTGAACCACTTTCCTTGGTGCAAGAGTTGGCCAGATTTGACAACCCGATATAGTTGTATCTTATGTTGGCGACTGTTATTGATTTTCATGTGCATGACATAATCTATGGTGGCCTATTCCATGCAGTCTGGGTTTAACTCTGTTGGTGTGAGTTGTTCTGCAATGTCATAGGTGTCCAGTAGAGGTGGAAAATAAGGACGAAGGTGGTCCACATTGAATACTGGGTGCAGACCAAGGAATGGTGGAATAATGAGCTCGAAGGCATTGTTCCCTACAACCTTGGTGATGGTATATGACCCGTATCGGAGCAGGCAAAGCTTGTGGTGGGCTCTAGTGAGGCACTCCTTCTGCAAATGTAGCCACACTTTGTCGCCCACCTAGAAGTTGTGTGGCACCCGATGTTGATCATGTCATTGCTTGTACTTAGCATTGGCTCTGTCCAATATGTCATGAACCTGTTGGTGGACGTGTTGAATGCGCTTGATGAAACTATTAGCTTTGTCAACTTCATATTGGACATGAGCCGAATCAGCTTGAGTAGCCGCAAATGGCATGGCTACGTCAATGAGACATAGTGGCTGGAATCCCAAGCCCACCTGAAAGGGGATGTGGCCGATTGAGCTGTGGAGAGCTCGGTTATAACTATGTTGTACATAGGGGAGGCTCTCGTCCCATGTGCGTGGATGCTTTGAATTGTACATGTGCAGAATGTGTACAATCATTCTGTTGATGACCTCTATCCGGCCATCTGTTTGGGGATGGAAAGCTGTGGATTTGGTGAGCTTGGTGTCCAACATTGACCAAAGGCTGGACCAAAATGTTCTGAGGAACCTGCTATCCCGATCTGATATGATAGACTGTGGGATACCAAAGTGCACCCACACTCGTTCAAAGAAGAGTTTAGAAGTGGGTTCTGCTGCGATATTCTTCTGGTAGGCCGCCATAATGGCCATCTTTGAGAATCTGTCGACGACCACAAAAACACAGTCATTTCCATGCTTAGTAGAAGGTAGGCCCGACATGTAATCCATGGAGATGGATTCCCAAGGTCGAATAGGGGTAGGTAGTGGAGTATATAGGCCTTGATTCTTGATGCTTGGTTTGGCAATGGCACAAGCAGTGCAGGATCTCATGTGCTTCCCGACATCCTTTCGAAGGTTCGGCCAATAGAAATACTTTTGCATTACTGCTATTGTTTTCTCGACCTCGAAGTGCCCAACGAATCGAATGTAGTGTGCTTCCCATATCATCTTGGCACGCTCGCTTGAAGGAACACAAAGGTGTCCCAGGTGACATAAGAGTGCATCTTGGAGGTGAAAATTTGGAACTTGCATACCCCCCAAGAGTGCCTTGTATGTGTGGCCGAATTCTGGGTCGCTCTCATAGAGAAGCGGCCAATAAAAAGTCTCGTGCCCATAAGAGTTGAGAACGGTGGTGAGCACCACGATTGGTGGTCGGCTAAGGCAGTCTGCAACATTATTGGTGCTACCCTTCTTGTACTTGATGTTCAAATGAAATTGTTGCAGATATGTGAACTACTTTTGATGGAAATCATTCTGCAACTTCCCTTGTGTCTGCATGAATTGCAGGGGTCGGTGGTCTATGTGGATGATTGTTTCCTTCCCCAAAATGTAATGCTTCCATTGTCGACAAGCTTGCACAATGGAATACATTTATTTGTCATAAGTGGGATACTTGCGAACTATGTCAGACAATGTATCACTGTGATATGCCACTGGATGTCCCTGTTGAGTAAGAACTGCCCCAATAGCATAGTCAGAGGCATCTATCTCGATCTCAAATGGTTGTTGTAAGTCTGGTAATGTGAGCACTAGGGTAGAACATAGGCGATTTTTCACTTTTGTGAACGCCTTCTGTTGAGATTATGACCAATTTTTTTTTTTCTCTCGCCCCTCCCTTGGTGACTTGACTCAAGGGCCAAGTGATATGAGAGAATCCCAACACGAACCTAAAATATAAATTAGCAAGACCCAGAAAGATGCGAAGCTCTGTTATAGTGGTTAAGGCTGGAAAATCCCGAATGACTTGGATCTTGGATGGATCCACATGCACCCCCCTTTCATCAATAATGTGTCCCAGATATTGAACCTCGGTCATGCCAAAAGTGCACTTCTCCAAATTGGTACAGAACTTGTGTTGCCGCAGTGTTTGGAGGACTTGTCGGATGTGGTGGAGGTGCTCTTCCCAAGTCTGGTTGAAGATCATAATGTCATCCAAGAACACCACTACAAATGAGTTGGTGAATGGCCGCAAGATGTCGTCCATCAACATCATGAAGGTTGCGGGAGCATTTGTCAATCCGAAAGGCATGACCAGCCATTCGAAAAGGCCTTTCTTGGCTTTGAAGGCAGTCTTCCACACATCGGAGGGTTCAATTGGTACCTAGTGATACCCATACTTCAAGTTGATCTTGTTGAAATATTTCGCCCCTTTAAGTTGGTCCAGAAGGTCATCAATCCATTGGATCGGGTACCTATTCCAGACAATGATCTTTTTTAGTGCCTGATAGTCAATACAGAGTCTCCACGTCCCATCCTTCTTCTGTATCAACATGATCGGGCTCCCACAGGGCGATGAACTGGGTCAGATGTGACCTTTCTGCAACAGCTCCTAAATCTGCCTCTTGATTTCATTGTTCTCCAGAACAGAGCGCCGATAGATTGGTCCATTGGGTAGCGACGCACCTGGGGTTAGATCAATTGGGTGCTTGACCTAACATTGAAGAGGAACCCCTATGGGTGAGGTGAAGATGTTCCCGTATTCCTCCACAACCTTGTCCATTTGTTGTTGTCGTGCAGAGGAGCCCTATCTGGAGGTTGTGGCCACAGTATTCTTCTTTCCCTGGGGGTGGATCATTAGGAAAACAAATTTCCTGGTTTGGAAAATAAGCTTACTGCATTGTTTTACAGTAACCAAAGAGATAGCGGTAAGAGGTGGTACCTCTGGTATCCTGTACAACTTATTTCACAAAGTAACAATAATAGCACGAGGCCGTGATTCATACACAGCATGACGCTTCCACAAGTATGGTTGTCCTAATAATACATCAGAAACATCAATAGGAGAAACGTCACATAATATCTCATCTGTGAAGGGTTTGATGGTATAGGGAAGGTGACACTGCTAGTTGACGTGGAGATCTCGTCCTTGGTGAAGCCACCCGATGGTGTATGGATGTGGGTGAGATGTGGTTGGAAATCCCAACCGCTTCACGACATTTTCTGAAATGAGGTTCTTTTGGCTCCCATTATCGACAATGAACTGTACCGGGGAGCCCTTTACCCACATTTGGGAGTGGAAGAGACATTCCTCCTCCTCTGGATCTTCCGGTTCCTCCTTTTGGATCTTCGTAGTGGCAACAGTGGTGTTGGGCTCCACATAAATAATCTGTTTCCCTTTGTCATTCCCCTTGTCAGGTTCTGATTCAGAGTCAGAGCATGCATTTGAATCAGAAGCCCTCATCTCAGCCACCAGCGAATGCTTGGCCCGACACTCACTTGTGTTGTGAGTGGAGCTCTTATGGAACTCACACCACTTTCCCCTGTCCTTCTTTAGCTTTGCGGTATTGTTCTTTGCTTATGTCTTCGAAAGGTTGTCTTGAGCTGCCATGCCTTGGCTCTATCCTTTGTTCTGTGGTTTGGGAGCACCTTTCCCTTGCTTTTGATTCGCAGATCCAAAGTCTCGCTTCTTCTGTTTGAATTTTTTCTCAATCTTGGCAGCATACCGGTATGCGGTACCAAGCAAGGGGATGTCGAGGAACTCCATTTCCTCTTGAATTTATCTGTGCAGAAAACTACGATACTTTAGCACCAGATGTTTCTCTAAATATTTGATACCCAACTTTGTGCACAGGGTATGTAACATATTCGTCAGCTCATGCACATCTTGATCCCTTTGTTGTCGCAGCGTGGTCCATTGTATGTACTTGTCCTCATAGCTCCCGACAGGATAGTATTGTTCCTTGATGGCATCTTGGAAATAATTCCAGGTAGGTACGGCTGAGAATGGAGAGGGTTCTGTCTCGTCCTTTTTCTCACAGTAGGTTACCCACCAGTCCTTGATATGGGGGGTAGCTTTGAGGAGTGAAAAAATAATCTTCTCCTGGTCGGCAAAGTCATGAACCGAGAAATATCCTTCTAATAGATTCAACCATCTATCTATGACATCTATATCTATTTGACCCTCAAATATGGGAATGTCAAAATTTACTTGTACCTTAAAAGGAGTCGCACCTCTAGAGTGCTAGATGCAGATGCGCCGCCGATGGGTAGCCGTTGAAGGATCTAGGCAAAGTTATCCATCATCGCGTTCCTTTGTTTTTCGAGGGACTCCTCGAGTAATATTTTGATAGGATCTCCTGCTCCCTCATATTTATTTTCGTCCCCCATGGGCGTCCGTCAGGGTTTGCGAGGCTGATCTTGCAAAGGTTCCACCAGATCCAGCCCTAACTCCTTATACCCTGACCTCGTTGGGGACATGCAAAGAAGGATTGAGAAAAATCAAACTGCTCTGATACCACTGATCCGGATTTATGAAGGAATGCAATAGAATAAACATATAACCATAAATACAAATATGCAGCGGAAATAACACTTCATTTCATTAATATCAAAGAACTGAAATTTGCTTACAAACAGAATTGAAATAAACTAGCTAGGGTGCCGGTAGCTATCTTTGAGAAGAGATGTGGCGGCTACAGGCATCTGAACTGAGTTACACTGAGGCTCAAGGGAATATTTATTATTTAGAAGCAATGGAAAACCATAAACATCCAAAACCATAACCCTAGGAGATGAAGCGCCAAAACTATGGGCCCCCGTTTGGGTAAATTGGTGTTTCAACTTCCTGGGGACATAACTTTGGCATACGATCTCCGTTTGATGCAAACCATACCTCGTTAGAAAGATCTATCCGAGGAATAAAATTTTTGAGTGAGAAACATCAGTCCATGGACCCATGTTGCTCCCTATTTTCCCAAAAAACATTGTTTAGGGCCTCAAAACGGCTCCGGAAGTTCAGGACCCAAAAAATTGCTAAAAATAGTAAGTTGTGCCGAAACTAAAAAAATGAAAGAGACAATGGTGGGGCCCCAAGTGGAATAGGCGGGTGACCACCAATATCCACCTGGATCATTGGCCAACCAAATATTCATTCTAATAGCCGCGCTTCATACACACACAAGTTCACAATTTATATTATAAAATTACAACATTATGGATTATTTCAATATCATGGATTATAAATAATAATATATTTCAGATTAATCACATCATCATATTTGGTTGACGTTTCAAACCAAATAACATGGTTCATCCTTAAGTCAAAGGGGAAAACATCAATCGATCCTATTTATTCTTTAGGATCAATTTATTTTTTCACCTTTGTCTTGAGGATGAACCACATTAGCTGGTTCAAAGATTCAAAAAATCCTAATGATGTGATTAATCTGAAAGACATTATTATTTACAATATGGATAAAAAAATTATAAGATCTAACATCATGGATTATTTCAAGATTCATGATATTCTCCATAAATATTTCAACATGATCCTCTCCACAAAGCGCTCTACATGATCTTCTCCACACAACCCTAAATGAATTCCTAATATCCCTCATGAATATGTTTTTTCACGCTTTTAATCCTTTACAAAATAGATAATATCCTTCCTTTTCATAGTTGCACCTTTTATAACTCGTTCATGTTGATTTTATCGAAGGATAGGTTGATGCTCCTACATCAATATGTCGATTTTTATAGAGATGGTCCAAAGAGGGTATCAGAAGAGGCACAAGCAGAACAAAGATATCAATGGAAATAACCAAAAAGAAGAAAGAAAAGAAAAGTAATATTGAAAAAACCAAAGCAACCATATTTCCTCCCTACCTACTCCATCCCCTCATCTTCCCTCCAAAATCCTCTGTTTTCAATCACCTAAGAATTGGCTGGGCCTTCCCCTTAATAAGTACAAAATCCTCTATCAAGCTAAAAATCACGAGGAGGATTCCCTAGGAAATACCAAGGAAAAAAAATCAAAAGAAATTCCATCGTTGGAAGATGCCCTCTTAAAACTTCAAATACCTTTATTCCCTCTTTTTAAGAAGCAAGTACACTAACTTACAAGAATATAAGGAATCCTAGAGCTAGCATAGGGTTGGTGTTAGAATGAATTCTTAACGCAAGTGTACGAAAATAGATCACGTTATTTGCACATGACAAACAAACCTAACACCAAAGATGGATGTCTAACTTCTTCAGATCTGCAATATACGGTCGAAACAAATGCAAAACAAACCCATATCTATGCAAATAAAACAACTAAACAATAAAATGAAATAAGAGTTTCTCCAAAATATTCAATGGACAAGACAAGATTTATAAATATTTTTTTTGTATTATATTAACACCTGGGAAGGGAACAAAGAATGATGCTACCAGTCCCCCTCAATGGGATGGGTTATTGGCTATCCTCAAACGCTCCAGCTTCAGAGTTTCTCTCTCAATGGTGTAGAAAACCCAAGAAGTGTAGAACTCAAAGGGAGCTCAATAAGAAAAAATAAAATAAAATAATCAAAGTATGACAATGATAAGAGGATCAAAGTTTGACCATGATAAGAGGATCAAAGTCCGACCATGATAAAATGATCAAGGGTAAGAAGTGAATTGAAAACCCTCCTATTTATAACAAAATATTGAGTTATCCTTGATAACAGTGCATAATAAAATATTATTAACCAAGATCTAGATCTAACTACTTGGAATATTTTATTATATTTTGTTGGAGGGAAAAGGAATTTAAATTGGTTAAATCCATTCATTTAGAAACAATAAACAAATAAAATATATATTTATCATTTCAAGGGTGATCAAGGAATAATTTAACAAATAATTATTTATTTTATTATTCCTAAATGATTTAGTCAAATTTAACAAATAATATTAATTAAATAATAATTTAATTAATTATTCCCAGAGAATAATAAGTTAAATAATGATTTATCTAATTATTTCTCATTAATTAGGTTAAATATGACCAGGAATATTATTAAACAGAGGTTTAATTAATTATTCCTAGAGGAAAATCAAATAAATAAGGATGCATTTAATTATTCCTCATGGGGTTTTCTATTTGGACCAGAAATAATTTAATAAACTATGTTAAATTATTTCTTATAGTGAAATAAATTTTACTATTGTAAAATTGGTATTACATGGTGTATTTTGATCCATCTAATCGTAAATTGTTAGATGACCAAAAATTGGTGTAACATATTTCCCCTTAATGTGCGAGCGTTAGGAGCTAATCGTATGACTGAAGTACGTTGTAAGAACACAATCACTACACACCGAAGGACAGTCATAGAGAGAGAGACATAGGCAAAGTGAAGCATGAGAGAACAATAACCTTGAGGGGGTGAGACCGAGAAAGGTGAGTGTTCTTTAATGTTTGGGTACCTGTTCTCAGTGAGGCGGGGGAGGCATACCTATGCCCACCGAGATGTCAAAGTACAAAGAATAATTGTTCGCCCAGTAAAATGAGACTGAGATATAAAGTACATGATGTGCTAGCGTAATCATGGGCTAGAAAAAAATATAATGGATCCCACATGCATACTGCGCCTAGGACAACATACAAGACTGAATATAATAATATATGAGTACATGAGATATAATAACAACCAGAGAAGCCCTGATAAACAAGAAGGGGCTCTGAAAATATAAATGGATCATCTAAGTGATACATGCATGCTATAGGAACTACAAGTAGCTGGGGCCGAACCCATCAAATCTACGAAGCTTCATCTGAGGGTGTAGAAGAGAATGAGGTAATTCAGGCATGTGAGGGGCTACCTGAAGGGCCACCCCCTCATGAGGTCTGAAACATCTTACACATGCCTGGGAATCACTAGATCAATCTGCTGGATCACCGAACTATCGAGTATACAAATCTTTATCATGATGAAGTGGACCGGATGAGAAAAAATCAAGTCAAAGGGAAATATGGAGTCCCTTTTCCTGATCTGAGGCACCAAACAATGATGGAAGTTGGAGCCAAGATACACCACCCTCTAGACTTGTATTCTGGAATGAATGTGATGATGTCGACAGAAGGAGGTCCACCATAGGTGAGGCAATGAGGGTCCTCAACTAAGGCACGAGGGAACATAGTATATTTACTGATGAACTGACACTAGGGATGATGATGGAATGGGGGATACTGAGTAGCAAAAAGACAACTTCCCTTGTCAGAGCATAGAAAGCCTGGATTTCCTAGCAACGACTAACTCGACTCTTGAGGGGATGGGGGACAATGATACTGGAGGCCAAAATGGGCTACACGAGAGAGTGAGAAGGCATAAATGGATGGGATACTATACAAAAAGGAAAAAATGGGGTTCTCAAGTTGGTTGAGAACCCCTTGATGAGGGCAGGAGAGCCCTTGTTAGCCAGGATAGTCAGCGATTGCGACCCAGACCTAGAGGTCTCTATAGTGTAGGGGCACTAGATTGAGCTGATTGTTCTTGAAATTTATTTCCTGACCGGTCTCCCACAATTTGGGATGGTGGGAAACATCCAACGAGTATTACTAGAAGAGCAGAATATATCTGAGTTTGTGGACCACCATTGTCAACCAGATGTTCATGTCAAGGGCTTGACTATACCGATCAGAGGTCTAGAGATACTAGAGACTCGGGCTGTCACCGTAGTAGTGCTACGGATATTGGGAAACCAAGCCTTCAAACACATCACCGGAGGGCAGATGATGCTTTTTGAGAGTGTGTTGAGTGAGAACTACTATGGGTGGGCCTAGATGATGCTGTTGTCACTGAAATGAAAATTGTTGCTATGCCAGCAACAAGTGAACCATGACTGTGCTTTTGGGACAATGTTGTGATCATTCTTCTTCAAGAAGATCCCCACAGTTCGAACTTGTGTATAGATCCAGGATGGGGGCCCAAGAGAGCCCAGGATGTGCTGCTGGGGGCGACTACTGAGGAGAGGAGGAATGATGGAGCTTAGTGAAATGAAGTCGCCTTCACTAAGTGGGCCCGCAGGCAAATTCTGGCGCAAAGTCTATTTTTAGACTATGTCTATTTTTAGACATATGGAGCATGGTCCAGTGGTTGCAGTATGTTATTCTTGGAGTATTGGTCATGTTGGTAAAAATAGATGGACCTCTATTTTTTTGACCTATAGGTCGAAGTCTATATTTAGACTGCCTATCCTAAAAATAGGGAAGTCAAATATTATTTACCCTTAATAATATTTGGACTCTAAACAACAGTTTACTCTCTTGGAGCACTTCAGTTCGAGCTACAGAAGTGGCTCATGCATCTGACAGAGGAATTACGCTATTCCTAAGGGGTTTGGTGAGCTCATGCATGGTTGACTTCAGTTAGGACTTCAGTGGCAGAAGTTTGGTGGAGTTAATGAGACAGCTAGTGGAGTTGTGTTCGGTTTAACTTAGTTGAACTAGTTGAGATTAGTTTAACTAGCTAATCAGCTAGTAATGAGTGGAGTGAATTAAATATTATTTAATTCATTAATTAGTAACTCATTACTCAACTCAAGAACACATTAGTTCAGTACAGTGCATGGACAGTTCAGTGGAGACCAGTGAAAGAGGTAGATGAAAGGGTGGAGTTAGCTATCAGTGGCGACATCAATTGTGCATGAGATTTGCACCACACTTGGAGGAATTGCCCATGATGATCGCGCTGTCAAGCCAAGGAGATTCAAACCTTGGATCTCTATTTAGACAGGCCATGATTACACAATAGAGGCAAGGAAATTAGTGGTGAGTTTTGAACCAGTAACATGTTCAAAACCAAGCTAGTTTGTGTGTAACTTCATGAGATAGTACTGAGTACTTGTGAGGAGTATTGTACTGATTTTGTTACATGTTTTCTCCATTATAATATACACAATAGCTGCGGGGTTTTCATCTATAAGCTTTCCCCATACATACTGTGTTAATGTGTATGATGATTTGATGTGTTATCGCTTGATTTATTTTCCGCATGTGTGATGATCTGAGTGGAAGAGATTATGTGTTGCATATAAATTTGAATTGTATGTGATCAGGATAGTCTCGGTGGATAATTAATCATTATTCAGCAAATTTCTACATGGTATCGGAGCTATTGAAGCAGAGATTGATCATCACAGTGATTACAAACTTATTTTGGTAGACAGAGTCTGCATGCGGGCCAGGTAGCCTCCGGATTCATCTTTCTTCGGAAAGTGAAAGGTCTGGTAAACGCCCCTTGCAGTCGATCTCTGTGCTAGAAATAATTTTTTCTCACGATCTAGAGCAGTTGAGCTTTGAGGTGGAATTCGAAGTTTTGCAGCAGTTTTGTTTTCTTGGTGCCAGTGTTGAAAATGTCTTTCAACGGTTTGCGACTCGAATATGCTCTTGAAGGCAGTTCGAATTATGTTGCATGGAAGGATCGCATGGAGGCAATATTAGAAGATAATGGTCTGAAGGAGTTCGTAGATACGGATGTCCAAAAGCCCACTGATCCTGCTGAAGTCGAAGCATGGCAAAAGAAGATGGCGAAATGTCGAAGGATCCCGTTGGAGGGCGTCAAGGATCATATTGTATCCAGCCTGCATGGAAAGGCTACTCCATATTTAATGTGGAAAGCTTTGACGGATCTATTCCAGAGTAAGAGTGACCAAAGGAAGCTGGCGCTCAAAGATAAGCTCAGGAACATCAAGATGGAGAAGGGCGACAGTATCGCCAAATACCTCACGAAGTTCACTCAATGCAGAGATGAGTTGGGAAGTGTGGGAGTTACTGTCGATGAAGAGGACATGGTCGACCTGGCTCTCCTTGGTCTTCCAAAGGCTTGGCACTCATATCAAGATAGTGTCAATGGTTGGGAGAAGCTGCCGGGATGGGAGCGCCTTTGGGCGGATCTCATGCAGGAGGAGATAAGGAGGACTACTCGAGATGGATCTTCATCAAAGGGAGCCGATGAAGAAAACTGCGCTTTGGTTGCCAAAGCAAAGAAGGGGAAGGGTAAGAAAACCTCTCATTCTGGTGCAAAGGGCAAGAAGCAGGATATGGCGAAAGTGAAGTGTTTTCACTGCCATGATCACGGACATTATGCTACTAATTGTCCAAAGAAGAAGAAGAACAAGCAAGCGGGAAGATCTGCAGATGGAGAAGCTTTGGCTTCACAGTTCGAGCTTGACTTTTCACTGATTGCATGCTTGGTTTCAAGTGTGATGGGATCTGTGTGGTTCTTGGACAGCGGTGCGTCATTTCATATGACGGGAGATCGGGATTTGTTCTCAGATCTGGAGGACAAAGATTTGGGTGTGCACATCGAGATGGGCGATGATGGTAGATATAGTGCGACTGGTATCGGTACCATATCCTTTCAGAGGGAGTCTGGTAAACCCTTTGTATTGAAGGATGTCATGCATGTACTTGGATTGAAGAAGAACTTGATCTCTGTGGCGATGTTGGAAGATAAGGGGTATGATGTGGTCTTCAGCGAAGGAAAAGCCTTCCTGCACAGTAAGACTACTGGAGAGACCCGGAAGATAGGGGTTCGAACCAAGAACCTTTATCAGTTGCAGGTAGATGGCTGCGCAACAATGGCATGCAAGGGGGGAGAAGTGGTGAGCCAGGATGATGAGGGTGAACTGTGGCATAGGAGATTGGGCCACCTTCACCATGGAGCTTTGAAGATCCTGCAGCAGATTTCTACTGGGCTTCCTAAGGGCACTCTTGCGCAGTCAGATCAGTGCAAGGGGTGTACCTTAGGGAAGTATGTGAAATCCACCTTTCACGAGAAGGATAGTTACGCCACGACGATCCTTGAGAGAGTTCACACAGACGTGTGTGGTCCTTTCTCAGTTGCTTCGACAGCAAAACACAAGTATTATGTGATCTTTGTTGATGATTTCTCTCGAAAGTGCTGGATCTTCTTCATGCAGAAGAAGAGCGATACATTCACGAAGTTCTGTGAGTTTAAAGCACTGGTCGAGAAGGAGTTGGGGAAGAAGGTGATTGCTCTAAGGAGTGATAACGGTGGTGAATTCATCTCGGCTGAATTCAAGGAGTTCTGCAGCGCAGAAGGGATTCGGAGAGAGCTCACCGCACCCCATAACCCACAGCAGAACGGGGTGGCTGAGCGGAAGAACAGAACGATCGTGGGTGCTGCATGGGCGATGTTGCATGATCAGGGCCTACCCCTTCACTTGTGGGCCGAGGCATGCAATACAACAGTGTATGTGCAGAACCGTTGTCCTCACAAGGTTCTTGGCATGAGTACACCGGAGGAGGCTTATTCTGGCAAGAGGCCTGATATTTCCCATTTGCGGATTTTTGGTTCTCCCGTCTACATGCATGTGACGAAGGATGCGAGAAGGAAGCTGGATCCAACTGCTGAGGTTGGAATATTTGTGGGGTACACTGATACACCTCACAACTACCGGGTATATTTTTCAGATAGTCGAAAGACTGTTGTGCGACGGGATATAAAATTTCAGGAGGAGAAAGCCATGCAAGGTTCGCTTGAGAGGGAGCTACACTTGCATGCAGATGAGGAGTTGTTAGTTCCTAAGGAGGAGCTTCCGGATGTGGATCAGCCACAAGAGGAGGTTCAGGAGGTGGAAGAAACCACCCAGGCAACGCCAACCACTGGGAGAGGGCACATGCGCACCGCGTGGCCGAGCGACTGCCAAGATGCGCAGAAGGTTGTAGGACCGCCCTTACAAGACAGCCACAGCATGTGAGGCAACACCGGATCGGCATCGGATACATGGCTCTGGGAGTCACGGTCGTGACGGAGGCCATCCCTTGAGGAAGCTGGGAGAACAACTCGTATGGGTTGATGCTATATGATCGATTAATATGATTCGATCGCAGAATGGTGCTGCATGGGAGATTGTCCCAAGACCCAGAGGGGAAACTGTGGGTATTGCTATGATCACAAAGTGAAAGAGCATGGGCTGACGGAGTGTGGAGAAGTACAAGGCGAGATTTGTCGCCCGTGGCTTCTCACAGATCGAGGGGATTGACTATGAGGAGACTTTTGCACCTGTCGCAAGGTACTCTTCCATACGGACGATCCTTGCTCTCTCAGCGCAGATGGGGTGGCACATTCATCAGATGGATGTGAAGACTGCATTCCTTAATGGAGTTATTGAGGAGGAGGTGTACATAGAGCAGCCTGAAGGTTTTGAGATCTTCAGCAGTGAGTCGCATGTGTGCCGACTCAAGAGAGCACTGTACGGGCTGAAGCAAGCACCTCGTGCTTGGTACACTCGGATAGACAGCTACTTCACCGGCTTGGATTCTCCAAGAGTGAGGCGGATCCAAACCTGTACCAGATTGTGGTGGAGGGGAAGCTGTTGATCATCGTACTGTATGTAGATGATTTGATTTTGACTGGCGATGAGCAGTTGATACTTTCATGCAAGGAGGATCTTGCACGAGAGTTTGAGATAAAGGACTTGGGCATCCTTCATTATTTCCTGGGATTGGAGATTTGGCAGCGCAGCGGAGGACTGTTTGTTTCTCAGGGCAAGTATGCCCGGGAGATTCTGGAGAGGTTCAACATGCAAGGCTGCAAGCCTGTTGACACTCCTCTTCCTGGTGGTTGGAGGAAGGAGGATACTACTTCAGCGGAGGTAGTGGATGCCACTGTCTATCGACAGTTGGTGGGGTCGCTTATGTATCTGGTCAATACACGGCCCGATATATGCTATGCAGTTAACCAGCTTTCGCAAGCTATGGTTAAGCCTACCAAGCTCTTTTGGAAGGCGGGCAAGCATGTATTGCGCTATATCAGAGGCACATCGGGATATGGTCTATGGTACAGACAGGAGGATGGAGCTAAGCTTTCTGGCTTCACTGATGCAGATTGGGCAGGGAGTCCAACGGACCGGAAGAGCACTTCTGGAGGAGTTTTCAGCATTGGGTCGACAGCAGTTTCCTGGTACAGCAGGAAGCAGAGATCCGTGGCACTCAGTTCAGCAGAGGCCGAGTACATGGCAGCTAGCTTGGCTGCATGCGAGGCTATTTGGATGAGGAAGATCTTCGCAGGATTGTTCAGGTTGCATTTGGAGCCTACAGTGATCTACTGTGATAACCAGAGTTGCATTAAACTCTCGGCTAATCCAGTATTTCATGATAGGTCCAAACACATCGACATCGGGTACCATCATATCAGAGATTGTGTTCAGCGGAGAATCATGATGCTTTCATATGTTCCCATGGAGGATCAGGATGCCGACATCCTGACGAAGGCGCTCACCAGGAGCAAGTTTGAATTCCACAGAGGCAGGATAGGGGTTGCAGATAATCCATATCTTGCTGAGAGGGAGTGTTGAGAATGCAGAAAGATGATGGAGCTTAGTGAAATGAAGTCGCCTTCACTAAGTGGGCCCGCAGGCAAATTCTGGCGCAAAGTCTATTTTTAGACTATGTCTATTTTTAGACATATGGAGCATGGTCCAGGGGTTGCAGTATGTTATTCTTGGAGTATTGGTCATGTTGGTAAAAATAGATGGACCTCTATTTTTTTACCTATAGGTCGAAGTCTATATTTAGACTGCCTATCCTAAAAATAGGGAAGTCAAATATTATTTACCCTTAAAAATATTTGGACTATAAACAGCAGTTTACTCTCTTGGAGCACTTCAATTCGAGCCTTGGAAGTGGCTCATGCATCTAACAGAGGAATTACGCTATTCCTAAGGGTTTGGTGAGCACATGCATGGTTGACTTCAGTTAGGACTTCAGTGGCAGAAGTTTGGTGGAGTTAATGAGACAGCTAGTAGAGTTGTGTTCGGTTTAATTTAGTTGAACTGGTTGAGATTAGTTTAACTAGCTAATCAACTAGTTATGAGTGGAGTGAATTAAATATTATTTAATTCATTAATTAGTAACTCATTATTCAAC
This sequence comes from Pinus albicaulis, assembly GCA_034641835.2. Lineage (NCBI taxonomy): Eukaryota > Viridiplantae > Streptophyta > Pinopsida > Pinales > Pinaceae > Pinus > Pinus albicaulis. The sequence continues at coordinate 137,888,800 of CM076582.1, forward strand.
TCAAGAACACATCAGTTCACTACAGTGCATGATCAGTTCGGTGGAGACCAGTGAAAGAGGTAGATGAAAGGGTGGAGTTAGCTATCAGTTGTGACTATACTGTTGCTATTTGCAACACACAGATAGGTGGAGTAAGCCCATGAGGATTGCGCAGTTCAGGCTGGTGGTTTATCTATATAAAGAGGCCATCCCATAGCATTGAAACAAGCAATAGAGGCAAGGCAATTAGTGGTGAGTTTTGAACCAGTAACCTGTTCAAAACCAAGCTAGTTTGTGTGTAACTTCATGAGATAGTACTGAGTACTTGTGAGGAGTATTGTACTGATTTTGTTACATGTTTTCTCCATTATAATATGCACAATAGCTGCGGGGTTTTCAACTATAAGCTTTCCCCATACATACTGTGTTAATGTGTATGATGATTTGATGTGCTATCGCTTGTTTTATTTCCGCATGTGTGATGATCTGAGTGGAAGAGATTATGTGTTGCATATAAATTCAAATTGTATGTGATCAGGATAGTCTCGGTGGATAATTAATAATTATTCAGCAAATTTATACAGACCCAAGATCTTTGTACATTGGGACCAAATGTCGTCGTATATAGATGACTATCCATACAATGGGATGAACTGTCAAGGAGACCCGGACTTGTCACTTCTGCCCAACTGAGCATGGGGACCAGATGGTAAGTGACAAGTTTTTATATTTCATGATGCATTTAAAGTTTATAATGATGTATATGGTACTGATTCATTACTTTTTGTATGCATATATAGCACCGGTGAAACCGACTGGGTATATGGGATGACCCGCAGCGCCAGGGGCTGCAGAGTCTAGTACAACTAGAGGAGTTGACAGAGTTGATTTAGAGGCACTATTGGAGGATTTACACCACATATGTGAGCTGTTGATGACTGGAGTATTAGAGCGCAACTGGCAAGATCTAGATGACCACTACATTGAGGCATGTGTCGGTCTACCCTCGGAGTGGCGAGGGGTCATGCGGCGCATGGAGATGGCCGGGCAGGGTATGTGGGATCTACGGACTGTAGGAGCTAAGCCATTGGCTTGGGACCCTCCAGATAGTAATTAGATTTTTGGGCATGAGGTGCCACTAATTTTGATTTTTGTAACATGCTATGGGCATGTCTGATGTATTAGAGTAGAGGACTCCAAAACATTTATGATTTTGTGGACACATATAATGGATATGCATCTTTTTATATATGAAGAGTATGTGGCTCACCATTTTTTTATTGTTATTGTCTTGTGTTAAATGCATGTGATAAGTGTCAATCTAGAGTATTGTTTGCAATGCTATCTACATAGTGATTTTTGGCTATAGGTACATGATTGAATGTAATGGATTCAAATTCATGAATTAAGAGTTTCACTTGTAAATATATTCTAAAATGGACATGGTTATGCACACGATATACACCATTCAATTGTCTTACAAGAAGCAAGGAATCTAAACGAACATGAAGATGAAGGACGACGGTTAAGGGAATCAACTAGCAAACCTATCACTGCATCAGATTCAACCTGATTTTTCGTGACAGATCCAATACATACGCTGTTGGAAATTACTGGCAAATGTACGGGGGTAAAAATGGCCGAGGCTGATGAGGCTAGATTCCATGAGTAGCGACTTGCACCGTTGGCATAACCGATGTATGGTGTGGATGAAGGATCCATCTAAAAGGTGTCACAAGGCAACAAAGGATAAGATGATGGACAATGCAAGAAACCTGAATGCATGGCAGAAATAAAACACGCATGGGGGATGCTATGGGTAAAATTTCTATGCCCCTTACACTTGTTAAAGAAATAGTCAATACATGGTGTAGGGAATTTGTCTCGGGGACAAACTTTATTCAGGTTACAAACATCCATACAGACACGAATGGTTCCTGTTTTCTTGAGAATGGGATAGGAACTACCATCCTGCTTGATTTGATTAATTGCGGTTTAGAGAGCCTTTCGTCGAGAAGTGTGTATCAAATTTTAACGGAAAGGGTAGGCATCATGCCATGTGTCGATATGGTGTTTGAAAATGGCTAGATCAATTCCGAGCATCTCTGAATAGGACATGGCAGAAATATTACAAAATTATTTGAGTAGCTTAGAGTAAGCCTCAATTTCTTCTGGGGTGCTATGTGCCCCCAAGGAAATGTTTTCTGCATCAAAAGCATCAGGTGTAGGAATGGGATTTCTAAATCGATCAACCACAACCGAGATGAAGTCTTTATACTCCATAGAATATTGGTCATGGGACTGTTGAGGAGGGAAGTATGCATAGTGGTGCATATCATCCCAAGGAAATTTAGGGGTGGTATTTTCTTCCATAATGTCTTCATCAGAGTGAAATATGGGGGGACTGGAAAAGGAAAGACCACATGACGTGGAAGTGCTACCTAACACATCATTATGAGAGATATGGTTCACATACGCATCGGGTAGACGAAGAGTTAGTAGATGAAAGATCTATCGATGTTGAGCCCAAGGTGATTGCCGAAGGAGGTTCAGTCGAAATAGAAGAGAATGCCCCAGAGGGTTTTGCTACCAAGTATCTCATGGATGATGACATATAGAGGATGGTGGCCGAAGGTTCCGTCATCTCGACATCGGAGGAGGTATGAAAATGTCCTCTTTTTTAGGTTGAGCCAAACACATGAGTAGAGGAGTAGCGAGTTCGCTACGTTTGACCTCAATTCGACGGATGGATTCAAGGGTGTCACGAAAATATTCGAGACGAGGACATATGTGAGAATAGCAACCATAAATATCACACAAAGGACAAGGGTGATTCATGTGAAATGCTTTTAGTTTCTTAGCTGAATTAGGTAAGGTAACATGGACCTCCAAGATATCAGATTCAGGAAATGTTTCGTTGACCACACGTTTGAGAATAGGAAGTTCAAGACAATTTTGGGTGGCATGCCCAACAAAATCACACAAAGCGCACGAAGGTGACTTCTTTGGAGGCTTAGGAGGACCAGGAGTTGTTTTGGAAGCCTTATCCTTAGGTTCCTTATTTATGGATTTCCCCCCTGACCAAATTCTTTCGCAACAAGAGTAGAGGATTCCTCTTGAGGTGGCTAAGGCATTGAAGCAAAGGTAGGGGCCGTGGCGATCGGTTGGACTGGGGTCAAAGTGGTATAAGGTTGAGATTTTAGGCAAGGTTTTGGTTGGGGGGTCGATGTACCAGACTGGGATCCCCAAGGTAAAATTGGGAAGACTCAATGTAGCCATTACAGGTACCGAAAAGACTCCAAAGGGGGGAGAAAGAAACTGTATCTGACCGGAGGGGTAATGGCCTGGTGGAATGCCTCCCAACTGGTTAAGGCTAGGGGGAACCATTCATGGTTTAAAAGGAGTGGAAGATACACCAACATAAGAGGAAGGTCCTTGAAGGGAAGGCCTGCAGGCTTCGTCGAGTGACCACCAACAAGTTGATGAGGCATAAGCTGATGGGTTGTTGAACCAGACCGTCTGTGGCTAGTCCGAGATGATTTCATCATGCAAACATTCGACAAGGTGGGATCTACGACAAGAGGGGGGGACCAGGGAAAGCACCAAACAAGGTGGAATATTTATAGACTCTAGGTGAAACATTGGTAAGAGGTGCGGCTGCTTGTTTATCGGGCAACAAAGATATGATAGACTCAGGGGAGATATGAGACTTCGGTTCATAATATGTAAACTGATAAATGGTAACAATCTTTCCATTTTTGGGAAATCACATCTTATGGTGAACTGCAGATGCAACAACATACATCGCATAGGTGTAGCTACGACCCAAAAGGATGTTGTAATCCAAAGGGGCATCAATGAATTCAATGTCAATACAAACAATATTTCCCTCAAGAGTGACATGAGGGGCTGAGAAGAGTGACCATGCCAAGCACACAAAGTGATGGTGGATGCGGATAACTCAGGTGATCCAATTTTATTCCAAACAGAGGTGGACATCACGCATGTGGATGTGCCCTCGTCATTGATACATCACGAAACATGGGGGCTACGAATCTTGACTGGTATTTGGATGGCGACGGATGAAGGTAAGGGGGAATGTTCTGACTTTTCAACATCAAAGATGATCAAACAATCATATGAAGGATACACATCACCTAGAGCAGATAATGGAGCTTTACGTTGTGAAGGGTATGAATAGAGGACTGCCAACGTTGACATAGCAACAAGAGATTGTGCTAAGTCATCTATTATGCTGTAATTATGGGTGGCTTTGGCTGAAGAAAAAGTTTGGCGTAATGGCCCTTTGGGGATCTTGGGTAGGACCTTTGCTTGTGGCTGAGGGATCTGTAAAGGGGAATTCAGTGTCCAACTGGACTCTGTGGAAACTTTGGTTTGAGACTTGGTTGCAGAGGAAGCATGTGGCTTGCCATATTGGCACGACTGATTTTGAAGGTTGACATCAGCGGTATTAACCACTTCAGAATTCATCATGAGAATCTGGTTATCAGAGGTACCAGATTGTGAGGGTTGATGGGCGGCCTGACCTTGAGGGGGTTGGGCAGCCACATATCCTTGCTGAGGGAAAGGATCAATAAAAACAACTGTTGAACATGCGTAGTATTTGGAGGAGCTAAAACCATGGCTTGTTGTCCTCTAGATGTTTCTTGTGCTTCCCACAATTGACGAATTTGGGGTAAAAGGGAGAAATCATGAGTATAATGGCCATAAACACCAGAAGAATAAAAATGCTTGTTCATATGAAAAGGCCTGTCCTGCTTGGGCTGATGGCCCTATTGCTAGTTTTTAATGTTTGGCGGGTTCCCTTGGAACCCTTGATTACCTTGCGCTAGTTTATTTTGGTTGCCTTTCCTATTTTTCTTGGAATTTGGAGGACCGGTTGCACTCTGATGCGCATACACCTGACTTGGAGGGGGAGGTGGATGCTGCAACAGAGGTTGAGAAGGAATAAGAGGCTAGGGTGCTAACGCCGGAGGGGCTGGAGCACCGGGCTGTTGATACAGATAAAAAGGAGGTTGAGCAACATTGGGGTAAACAGGTTGAGTGCTCGCAGGCCCTGGAATCGGTTGATGTAATGGGGAAAATTTTCTTTGTCCTAGATACATGTTGCCGGGAGGGGGATAAGTGCTAGACGAGTTGGCCCCTCCCTGAGGGAAACCATAACCCATGGGAGGATGAGTATACAGATGTCAAAGAGATCCAACAATACCGTAGGCGGCATGAGATTCCCTCAGTGCATTGGCACCGCCGGGTCTAGGAAGATCCGGTAAAACGGTATAAACATAACTAGATTGGGTGTAGATCAAGTCATATTTCAATGCGATTTGGAGAGCTTCTTCCTCCTTATGAGGAAAGTGAGACGTGAAATCTTTACCAATAGAGGGAAAAAGCGTTATGAGAAACCAATCCATATAGACACGGTCATCGAATGTGGGAGCTTGAGATAAGCTCCTCCTTCTATGCCATTCTTGGACATGGTCAGAAAGTCAGGTAGAAGAAGTTTGACAAAATGTGGTCAAAAAATTGGTACCGATATAATATTGAAGAGGTAGTTGGAAGTAGGACATAAACACTTTAGCAAGAGTCGCAAAAGTGGAATGAGAGGCAGAGGCCTGGTCGACATACCACTTTGCAGCATCTCCAGTGAGCGTGTGTTGGAATAACCGAAGACAGATAGAGTCATCGGTGATAAAATTGGATGAACAACACATGTGGAAGGAGAAGACATGATTAGTAGGGTCCTCTCCAGTGTTTCCTTCCAACTTATGGATGTCAGAATGAAGCTTAGTTGGCATAACAGGCCAACTTGGATCATGGTGTATAGGGGCATTAATTAATTAGTTGAAATCGGGGAGGCTCAAACCTGCCATAAAGGGTAGCAAGGGAGTAGCCGAGATAGTTTTGGTATTGGTTCCACTACTAGAAGTTCTAGAGTTAGGGTCGGGGCTACCACCAACATTACGACCAATACCTATATTGGCACCTGAGATGGTGGGAGAATGAGGTAGAGAGGAACCAAGTTCAGAATTAGAGTGAGGGCTCGATGGACCAGAATCAAAGTCTGTATAAGGACTCGGCGGAGGACTAACTAGGCGTCTATGAGGTGAAGTAATTCTTCCTAACGTAAACTGAGGATGAAGGCCTAGGAGTCTCCGGGATAAATTCCTTATAGGTGCAATGATCGCAAGACAAAAGTAACCCAACAATGAAGAGAGATAAACAAAGGATCAGAGGGGCAGCTAAATAAATTACGATGTTTATGTCTTGGCTATGTGGTGTAAACCAATCACTCTTCGGTTTAGGTGTGCGTGTGTGCAATCTATGTGTTAATTTTAATCAAGCCCAGTCGATTGTGTATAAATAAAAAGAAAAAATGATGTATAACTGTAAATAGAACTGAAATAACAGTAAAATAAACAACTAAATATGCATAAATTCAACCCAAAAAGAAGGGCTCCCAAAAAATTGTTCTAATAGGTGGGAAAAATTGACTCAAAACACACAAAGTGGTCAAAATATCTAAGGTCTAAGGGACAGGGATCTAATGACTCAGATCTGCTGAAAATAGGTGTAGAAAACAACAAGAAACCAGAGGGATACTTGCTGCAAAATAAGAGGTGAAAGGTTAAAACCCTAAGGGAAACAAGAGGGACCTGAAGGGAGAGGTCAAAAAATACTCAAGAGAGAGTTTTGGATGAGATAATAAATGATCTAAATGGATTTAAAAGAAAGAGAGATCAGAACCTGAGCAATGGTTGAAAGCACTGCAAAATCTCTGTCTACCTACTCAACTAAACCCCTCCTAAAAAGGTGGAAGTGTACTGAATTCATAAGGGGCTTGTTCCCACTTCAAAGAGAAAAAATGAGCATATCTAGACCTAAGAAGAGTGGAGATAGAGGTCAGAAAACCCTGAATAGTGCTTCGGAAAACCCTGAAAATTACAGAAAAAACCCCGCAAAAAGTTGCAGCTCGTAGGTACTGACCTGTAGGCTGCTGAACTCACAGTTTTTGGCCCAAAAATTGCTATATGAGCCTGAAATCACAGGTTATGGGTTGAAAAGTGCGAGTTGTACTTCTAGGAGTCTCAGGCGATAGGTTGCGGAAAAAATTGTCGTCTGTGGTGCGGCTGATACCTGTTACCTACGGAAAACACCCAAAACATGCAGAAGTTAGATTTTTTATTGTCTTGGGGCATAAAATGTAAAAAAAAACATTAAGAGGCTAAAAAAAATCGCTGAATAAAAACCCTAGGCACCAAAGCGTATGGTAGTGCAGTAAATCTGAATAAAACCCTGTGGAGTCGCCAATTGTTAGAATGAATTTTTAACGTAAGTGTACAAAAAGACATCACTTTAGCTGCATATGACAAACAACCCTAGGAACAAAGATGATTGTCTAACTTCTTCAGATCTGCAATAGAAGGGAGAAACAAATGCAAAGAAAACCCAGATCTATGCAAATAAAGCAGCTAAATAGTAAAATGAAATAAGAGATTATCCAAAATATCCAATGGATAAGACAATTTTATAAAGAATTTTTTGTATTATATTAACACCTAAGAAGGTAACAAAGAATTATGTTACTAGTCCCCCTCAATGGAATGGGTTCTTGGTTGTCCTCAAATGCTTCAGCTTCAGAGTTTCTCTCTTAATGGTGTAGAAAACCAAAGACGTGTAGAACTCAAAGGGAGCTCAATAAGAAAAAAGAAATAAAATAATCAAAGTATGAAAATGATAAGAAGATCAAAGTCCGACCATGATAAAAGGATCAAAGGTAAGAAGTGAATGGAAAACCCTCCCATTTATAACAAAATATTGAGTTATCCTTGATAATTGTGCATAATAAAATATTATTAACCAAGATCTAGATCTAACTGCTTGGAATATTTTATTAAATTTTGTTGGAGGGAAAAGGAATTTAAATTGGTTAAATCCATTTATTTAGAAACAATAAAAAAATAAAATATTTATTTATCATTTCAAGGGTGGGATCAAGGAATAATTTAAGAAATAATTAGTTATTTTATTATTCATAAATGCTTCAGTCAAATTTAACAAGGAATATTAATTAAATAATGATTTAATTAATTATTCTTAGAGAATAATAAGATAAATAAATATTTATCTAATTATTTCTCATTAATTGGGTTAAATATGACCAAGAATATTATTAAACAGAGGTTTAATTAATTATTCCTAAAGGAAAATCAAAGAAATAAGGATTTATTTAATTATTCCTCATGGGGTTTTCTATTTGGATCAAAAATAATTTAATAAACTATCGTTTATTATATTTTTTCTTATAGTGAAAGAAATTTTACTATGGTAAAATTGGTCTTACATGGTGTATTTCGATCCATTTAGTCGTAAATGGTTAGATGACCAAAAATTAGTGTAATAGATTGCCCCCCAATGTGCGAGTGTTAGGAGCTAATCGTATGGTCGGAGTACGTTGTAAGAACACAATCACTAGACACTGAAGGGGAGTCATAGGGAGAGAGACGTAGGCAAAGTGAAGCGCAAGAGGACGATAACCCTGAGGGGGTGAGAGCGATAGAGGTGAGTGTCTTTCAATGTTTGGGTACCTGTTCTCAGTGAGGCGGGGGAGGCATATCTATGTCCGCCGAGATGTCAAAGTACAAAGAATAATGGTTCGCCCAGTAAAATGAGACTGAGGTATAAAGTACATGATATGCTGGCATAGACATGGGCTAGAAAAAATTATAATGGATCCCACATACATACTGCAATTGGGACAACAGCTAGGATTGAATATAAAAATATCTGAGTACATGATATATAATAACAACCAGAGAAGCCCTGATAAATAAGAAAGGGCTCTAAAAATATAAATATATCATCTAAGTGATACATGCATGTTATAGGCGCTGCAAGCAGCTTGGGCTGAACCCATCAAATCTGCAGAGCTGCATCTGAGGGTGTAGAAGAGAATGAGGTCATTCGGGTATGTGGGGGGCTACCTAAAGGGCCACCCCCTCATGAGGTCTGAAACATCTTACACAAGCCCGCGAATCAGTGGATCAATATGTTGGATCACCAAACTATCGAGTATACAAATATCGATCATGATGAAGTGGATCGGATGAGAAACAATCAAGTCAAAGGGGAATAAGGAATCCCTTTGCCTGATCAGAGGCACCAAAAAATGATGGAAGATGGAACCAAGATACACCGCCCTCTATACCCGTCTTATGGAATGAATGTGCTGATGTCGACAGAAGGAGGTCCACCATAGGTGAGGCAATGAGGGTCCTCAACTAAGGCACGAGGGAACATAGTAGAGTGACTGATGGACTGAAACTAGGGATGATTATGGAATGGGGGATACTGAGTAGCAAACGAACGTCTTCCCTTGTCAGAGCATATAAATGATGGATGTCCTAGCAGTGAATGACTCGACTCCTGAGGGGATAGGGGACAGTGGGACTGGAGGCCAAAATGGTCTTCAAGAGAGAGGGACAAGGCATAAATGGATGGGATACTATAGCAGGAGGAAAAAGGGGCTCGGGATAGACTCCATGAATGCGATGATGACTCAACTCAAATGCTTTGAATAAGGGTGAATCGATGATGTTTCCACACATAATAGGCCTGGTGGGGACCATAAAAGTATGAGAAAATGATGGTTACTCATGACGAAAATCGACACAAGCATCAACAAGTATCAAGGCTAAGTGGTGCCCCAAGTATAAGTGGCGCAAGTGCAAAAATTTGATTTTGAGAGGTGGCGAAGTGACCCTTTGTGGAAAAGAGGCTTCCAGATAAAGTATAAAATCACCAAAAATGAACAAATACCCATTTTAGAGCTCGGTGAGAGCTTTCCAATGGTCCTGACAGTTCGTCAAAAAGAGGTTTTCTCGCAAATGGCGAAATAAAAATTAGGGTTTCTATTTTAATATGGTGATTTCCCCCCAATTTGATTCATTTGCAAGTGTAGCTGCGGTGAATGTGGAGAGGAGGAAAATGCCGTAAATCTTGCGACGTTCGTAGCGGACAAACCGACGGTCGAAATCGAGATCCGTTAGTTTCAGGTAGGTGGCCTAACCATACTATTCAATATGAGTGGTTTAGAATTTCTGATTAGGTGCCCAGAGCCTAGGAACAACACTCTGCCCCTCCTTACGACCAATCTGCACCTTCTGGGGCCTGTTCTACGACTTGGGTAGCAGGTTTTAGAGGAAAAAATGCTACCTCGCAGGTACATGGCTGAAAAAAAGTGTACAGGGAAGGATATGGGGTTCTCAAGTTGGTTGAGAACCCCTTGATGAGGGAAGGAGAGCCCTTGTTAGCCAGGATAGCTAGCTATTGGGACCCAAACCTAGAGGTCTTTATAGTGCAGGAGCACCAGATCGAGCTGATTGTTCATGACATTTATTTCATGACCGGTCTCCCACCATTGGGGATGGTGGGAAACATCCAACGAGTATTACCACGAGGGCGAAATATTTCTGAGTTTGTGTACCACCATTTTTGACCAGATGTTCATGTCAAGGGCATGACTATACTGGTAGGATATCTAGAGAGACTAGACTCGGGCTGTCACCGCAGTAGTGCTGCGAATCTTAGGCAACTAGGATTTCAACCACATCACCAGAGGGCAGATGATGCTTTTTGATAGTGTGTTCAGTGAGACCTACTATGGGTGGGCCTAGATGACGCTATTGTCACTGAAACAACAACTGTCACTATGCAAGTGACAAGTGAACCATGACTGTGCTTTTGGGATAGTGTTTTTCTCATTCTTATTCTAGAATATCCCCACACTTCGACCTCGTGTATAGATCCATGATGGGGACCCACAAGAGCCGAGGATGCGCCGTTGGGGGCGGCTATTGAGGAGAGGAGGAGGCGGGGGAGTCAGACGGGTGTTCTGACCTGAGTTCTTTGCATATTGGGACCAAATTCCGCTGTATACATATGACTATCCATACAGTGGGATGAACTATCAAGGGGACCTGAATTTGCCACTTCCACCCAGCCGAGCATGGGGACCAGATGGTAAGTGACAAGTTGTTATATTCATGATGCATGTAAATTTTTAGAATGATGTATATGGTACTGATTCGTTACTTTTGGTATGAATATATAGCACTGGTGAAATCGACCGAGTATATGGGACGACCTGCAGCGCTAGGGGCTGCAGAGTCTAGTACAACTAGAGGAGCTGACATAGCTGATTTAGAGGCACTATTGGAGGATGTCCACCACTGATGCGAGCTGTTGATGACCAGAGTATCAAAGCATGACTGGAAAGATATATATGATCACTACATTAAGGCATGTGTCAGTCTACCCTCGGAGTGGCGAGGGGTCATGCGGCGCATGGCGATGGTCGGGTAGGGTATGCGGGATCTACAGACTGTAGGAGTCAAGACATTGGCTTGGGACTTTCCAGATAATGATTAGATGTAGGGGCATGAGGTGCCCCTAGTTTTTATTCTTTTAACATGTTATGGGCATGTCATATGTATTAGAGTAGAGGAATCCAAAACATTTATGATTTTGTGGACACATATTATGGATATGTATATTTTTATATATGATGATTATGTGGCTCACCATTTTGTTTATTTTTTCTGTCTTGTGTTAAATGCATGTGATAAGTGTAAATCTAGAATATTATTTTCAAAGCTATCTACCTAATGATTTTGGGCTCTAGGTACATGACTGTATGTAATGGATTCAAATTCATGCATTAAGAGTTTCACTCATAAATATCTTCTAAAATGGGCATGGTTATGCACACGATATACACCATTCAATTGTGTTGGCTCGAGGGGTCCTGACCCATGTTTGGAGGTTAAGGTTTGCCAACAAAACCCTATACTAACGACCCTTTAGGTAGTAACCTGATTGCGCAGGCTAAAGTCTCACTTGAAGCAGTATGGGAGGGTGCTGAAACTAGGTTTCTGCACCCTGAGAGAGAGTAGGTAAATCAAGCAGTTCCACATTCGAAACTTATCAAGTTCGCACCGAACATATCTATTCGCAGGGTTGTTAACAATATAATCGCAATATATAGAGCTATTATCGTGCAGAGATCTAGTTAATAACTCCACATCCACGTGTGTATCATCAGTTATTAGCACACATTATCATAATGCATCACCAACAGGTTACAGTTATACCATAACATAGACAGATTCGCAGCATAAACAGATAACACAACAGTAATTACAACAGGTCCCAATAGTTCGCATCAACATTAATACATCAGATGATATAACATCGAAATACTATAACCATATCCACATATACTAGCATCCAAAACCCAATACAATTCGATATAGCCTGCGCACATAGCTAGCAGGGTCCGCACACAACAAGACTGAGGATCTCCGCGCACACAGCCAGCAGGAGTCCTTACCCAAACAACCCAACAACAGATCTAACAATTCGCACTTATCATCAGACCTAATTCTTTTCTACCTTAAGACTCAAAATGCTCATCTATTTATATCGACTTAGCTTATGCTTCCAATGGTCCGCAAACCATGGTTTGTGGACTCTTGGTGTACCATTGACCCATTACAATGCATTCGGGGCTTTGACCCACCCCAAAACCCCCGTGTTAGACTAATTAATACCAAAAATATACAAAATTGTACAAAGTTCGCAGCTTTAGGGGACCCTGTTCCAAAAGTCCCCCAACACAATCTTGTGACTCGTCCCGAGTCACTACGGCCGTGGGGTCTCCACCTACTCCTGTAGCAGCCTGATCGCCTCGACCAGTGGGGGTAGCACTCCTTCAATCTAAGGCAGCATTCTGAGAAATTTCTACCAACTTCTGCAAAGTTAGTCGTTATGTTGCAGCTGTGACGCTCTCCAGAGTCTGGTTCAATTGTTTAACAACGACATCAGTATCTTGAGAGAGCTTAAGGGCTTCATCAGCCCATGGCTTAAGGTGGTTGCTGAGGGTCTTATTCTTTTGGTGGAGTTCGTCAATATCATCCCGAAGGGTATGGATGGTTCGCATTCGTGCCAATCGTTGAGTAGGAATGAGAGTGGGCATGGTGGCTTCCAACTGCTCGGACGCTTCTTCCTTCTGCCGCAAATCCTAGTTGATTTCACGTAGGAGAGGGTCCAGCTATACCTTGGTCCATAACTGCATGGCTATATCCAATAATTGGGCTCCCTGAGAAATTTGTCCTGTAATCACATTTGTAGCTGTGGTAACTAGCGCAGCTCGCTGGGCCCGTACCTCCAGTGGTGTCTCTGGCTGCAACTTGGCCTGCAAGTTTGCGATCTGCTGTTCCATCTGTGTTTTGACCACCTGAATCTCCATATTGGAGGCCTTTAATGCTGCGACCGACCCCTCAATATTGGACTATGGGTGGCTGTGTCCGGGATTTATTTGATAACATATGTGCAACATCTACTAATTAAGTATTCCAGCTCCGTTTGTTGTGCGGTGGCGAGAGTACATGCAGCCTGTACCTGGGAAACTTCAACATTCTTTTCCTCAATTGTATGCTCAACTACACTGAGCTACTGGTGCACTTGATGATCCTTGTGTTGGATTTCTTTGAACAAGGAGGTGTGGAGAACCTGCAATGCTTCATGTTGCAACCTGGCCAGATCCAGCTGTACCTCTGCACACACTCCTGGACCTACGCTCCTAATTTAGGTGGAATTATCGCGAGGGCTGCACCTGGCAAGGAAAAAAGGTGACTTTCTGCTGTTATAAGTGCTACACTACTAGTTGCTGAGGCCGTTCGTACCTGAACCATACTAGTTTGCAGCGTGTCCATATTCAGCTATAGAGCTTGGAGTTCGGCCTGAAATGTGTCGACCGCAGCTTTCTGTTTCTCTTACAAAAATAGCTATTTTTCTTCAGCGGCCAAGGTAACTACATCTGCAATTTTCTCGAGGCCCCCTTCAGTTAGTGTAACCGCTTCGTCACGTTCGGGTCGTTGGGAGCGTTGCTTCTTTTGTGGCCCCTTAGCAGGGTCACCCGTTCACTTTGTTCTCGAGGGGAGTCAGCACCTCCTGCCTCTTGAGCTTCAGTGCCAAGGTCCTACTGTGCATCCTTCTGCGCTGTTGCTTTCGCGCCCTTCCCTGTACTCTTGCTCATTCCTCCAGTGTCTTTGGTGATGGCAGGTGAGGTAACTTTCATGGTGCTTTTTCCTGCAGTGCCCTTCACACCTGTTTTGAAGGAAAGCTTCTAGTGAGGAGGCCATTGCACAACTAACCGATCAATCTCTTCGTCGGCAGCCATGTAGGGGAGCGAAACCCACACAGAATCCTTGTGGCCTCGAATTTTGACATTATGCATAGTCACCTGGAAAGAAACAATGATTTTATATTTATGATAAATGGCTGGCGACAGACACGGCCGAGAGTTGATAGCTGCTGCGAGCCCACTCTGAAACAATACCTAGAACATTTGGTTGTCTTGCTGTGTTCTGAACATATGCCTCTGCCTTTGGTGCACCCCTCCGGGCTTCCAATTTTGCGACTGCTCCCTGCGCGTACCATGGTTACTGCCGTGTTCTCTTCCCTTGGTGGGTATGCCCCACTTCATATAGCTACTCCTGCCATATAGTCATTTGATCCGATATGGTTTGAGCCGACTGCCATTGATATAGCCAAGTAGCATATCGCCAGGTAGGGTGGCTAATCGAACAACTCCGCCATCTGTGATTTCTTTAACTGTATAGGGCTCGAGCCAGTGCTGTCAGAACTTCCCCAGGTGTTTCAAAAATTGGCTATCATATAACATGACTAATTCGCCCTCCGCAAAGGTCTTTTGACGAATATGTCGATCATGCCATGCATTCTACACCTGCTGATGGAAATTAACAATAAAATGGTCTTCCTCCAAAGCCACAAGTTGTGTTAAATACTCCTCCATGATATCAAGCTCTGCCATATTTGTAAAAGCTGCAATGCACAGGCTAGGAACAATATATTCCATGGGAATAATGGCCTCCTTGCCATAGACCATCCGAAATGGTGTTTTCCCTGTTAACTTCTTACAGGTGGTGCGGTAGGCCCAAAGAAAAAACGGGATGAGCACGTCCCAGTCGCTGCGATCGGCGTTACAGACCTTATTCAGTGTGTGAACCAAGAATTTATTAAAAGCTTCGACCACTCCATTTTCCTAGGGATGATACAGAGTGCTTTTCGCATGACGGATCCAGAATTATTCCGTCAGGGCCTGTATTGTTTCATTGACAAAGTGCGTACCTCTATCGCTCATCAAGATTTTCGGACATCCAAATCTGGTCAGAATGTGCTCAAAGATGAAGTGTGCAGTGGTATCTGCAGTGAAATCCTTCACTGCTTGCACTTCAGCCCACCTAGTTACATAATTAGTAGCAGTTATAATGTAACGCGCACCTGTCTTCTTTCCGGGTGGGTTTGTAGGTCCTACAAAATCGATGGCCCATTTGTCAAATGCTTGCAGGGCCATTTGCGGTTGAAAGGGAATTTTATCTTTGCGGGATGGCCTTCCGGTTCTAATTTGGCATGTATCGCAGGCCTTACAATAGTCGTGAGAGTCACTATGTAGTGTAGGCCACCATAATCCAACTCTCAAGATCTTTTGCATCGTTGATTTCCCTGCGTAGTGACCTCCTGATACCCCATCATAAGATTCTGCTAAGATAACATGCCGTTCATGCTCCAAAATGTACCTTCGTAGCACTTCATCAGCCCCCATCTTATATAGATGACCTGTGATGATGGTAAAATCTGTAGCGTGGGTTACCAGCTCTTTCTTCTGTTGTACAAAATATTCTACCGGTGCTATGCTTGTAGTCAGGAATTGGATGATGTCGGAGAAGTGCGCATCAACGACCTTAATAGCAAACAATTGCGCATCAGGAAATCCTTCTTCCAGGTTGGTTGGTTCCTTGCCACTCTTGATTCGGGACAAGTGATATGGCCCCACATTCAACTTCCCTGGCTTGACAATGATCTCAAAGTCATATTCCTGAAACAACAGAAGCCATCGGCAGATTCCCCCCCTCCCCCCCCCCCAACACAGGCTTATTAACCAGGTATTTCAAAGCCAAATGATCTGTAAAAATTTTTAAGTGTCCTCCTAATAGATAGTGTTGATACTTATGTAATGCGTAGACCATGGCCAGTCCCTCCCGCTCCGTGGTGGAATAGTTGTGTTCTACACCAGAGAGTTTCCTACTAGAAAATGCAACCGAGTGATCAATGTATCCATCTCCATTTTGCGTGAGGACCGCTTCCAGGGAAATTCCTGATGCGTCTACGTGAACATGGAATGCCTTCTTCCAATCAGGAAAGATGAGAATAGGCGTAGATACCATATTTTCCTTAAGTAGCTCGAAGCTCTTCTGACACTCGTCATCCAAAAAAAATGAAACATCCTTCTTAAGCAACTTTTCCATGGGCGCTGTGATCAGCATGTACCCCTGAATGAACTTTCTGTACTAGACTATGTGTCCGAGGATCGAACGCAGTTGTATTTTAGTTGTAGGTGCTGCCAAATTTATGATAACTGCAACTTTCGCAGGGTCAACCATCGACCCTTGTCGACAAACTATATGCCCGAGAAGGATGCCGAAGGGTACACAAAATATGCACTTCTTGATATTCAGGGAAATTTGGTGCTTTCTTCAGGTATCCAACATCATGCATAGGTTCAAAACGTGCTTCTTTACTATGCCAAAGATAGTCCAATCATTAAAATAAGCCTCCAAAAATTTGTATATGAACTCCTTGAACACTGCGACTACTACTAGTGAAAATATGGCAGGGGCATTCTTGAGTCCAAACGGCATGACCATATACTGGAAGGATCCCCATTCAGTGGAAAACGTAGTTTTTCTTCGATCTTCAGGTGCGATTATGATCTGATGGTATCCCGAGAACCTGTCAATGAATGAGTACGCTTCTTTCCCTCCTACGCTATCAAGGATTTCATCTTAGAAGGGTGTGGGAAAGGGATCATGTACGCAAGAATCATTCAATTTGCGCAAGTCCATGCAAATTCGTATCTCCCCCTTCGTCTTTTTCTCCTAAACCACCATTAGACTTACCTAGTCTGACTGTTCGACCGGTTCAATGATACCTACGATGAGCATTTTATCGATTTCTTCCTTAACCTTTCGTTTATATTTAGGATTTAGCCAATAAGGCTGCTGCTTCACAGGGCACACATCTAGTTTTAGCGTGATGCGCATGAACCCTAGGTCCCCTGTGATTCTCTTAAGCTCCGAAAAATTCATCGAGAATAAGTCTTGATATTATGTGAGCAGTTCGGCAACTTGGCCTACTGTATTGTCATCCCAGTAATCCCCAATTTTAGCCAACTTAGGCTGATATTCTGTGCCAATGTTGACTTCTCGCAGCTTCAGAGGATTTTTAATATCCACAGTTTATAGTGGGGGTCCAACAACTGTGCACTCTCCCTCTGACTCTGGGATAGTGACATTGCGCGGATCCTTATCACACTATTCTATGGCTATATTGCGGCAGTTGGAAATATCTTGAATTTGTGTTTCCCATGTCGGTATCCCAAGTGGTGCGTAGGGGCGTGATTCATCAAATACGAAGGTATCTATATCCTGCAAAGCTTCGTAAAGCGCCTCTATTCCCCCTGTTAACCCAAATTTCCTTATAAATTCATCCTTTAATGTCTCCCAGTGGCGGGTAGGCTGATGTAGCTCCGCATCCAAGTACCGTGCGGTGGGAATCAGTCCCAAGGCATGAATAATAGGTGAACCCATTCTTCTATATTTCGGTCACACCACTTTTCCATCCAAGCAAAAAAATGCTCACGGGGGTCCCCTGGCCCAAGGAATGTCTTTACACGCAAGTGGACTAGAGGTAAAAATCACAAGATCATGTAACCGGTTCTGCCAGTTTTCTATCTCCTTGTCGGAGTCAGAAAAAAATTCTCTATCCCTTTCCTAGCAAAGTACACCATCTTCTGTAGGATTGATCCAATCTTCATCCCACATATTTAACTTATAGATGTGATCCACATCCTCTTCTTCACGCACTGGCTCCATATACCGTTCTCCTTTTGCCAGGTCCAATGGTAATATCACCCACGTATCTTCATTTTCAAACACCATGCTTCTCTTATTCAAATTGATAATACCTCCCATATCTATGGTCCAGTCCAATCCTAGGAGCGCATGATAGGGATCCGCATCTTCCACAATCTGAATAACCTCAAAATTAGCCTGGACCTTAACTCTTGCGATGTCTACCACGATCTTTGATAGCCTTCCCAACGATATGATCCTCTGCTGATTGGCCATCCGTAGCTGGATAGTAGACCATTCCAACTTAGGTTCTCCCATTCGCTACCAAGTTTTCTTGGGAAGTACGTTCGCATCTGATCCCAAGTCCAAAATAACCTGATCCATTTCATAATCAACAATTCGCACTGTTAGCCACATTTCCCTACTAGTGCGTTTCTTATGTTTGTACAATTTGTGCACGTCCTTAACTTCCAAGGGTGGATTAGCTCTTTCTACGTAGCTGTCTATTAGTACCTGGAGGTTTTCTATGGCCCATTGGTTGTGCAACAGCTTCATACATGCCTGCAAAAATGGTTTGACCTCGTCCTTTGCTTTGAGGTTAGCGGGGGCTTGAGAAGTAGATGCCTCAGCCTTAGCAAAGTCTTTTCGGGCTGTGACAAAGGTTTCATTTTCCTTCTGTAGGTCCAAACCTTCTTGTTTGATGGCCACTTTTTAGATAAGAGGCTCAGCCACAGCTTTATCCTTAGCTCCCTCAGTGGCCATGCCGCTGTGTGTTATGAAATTAATGCTTGGTCCTTCATCTCAAGGTTATGCATTAACCCTTTGTATATTTTGCGTAGGTTTCTGCTGCTTTTCATGCATCTTTGCGATCAGGATTAGACAATCTTCAATCACATGGTCCAACTATCTGCAGTACCTGTAGGATTGCCTTGCAGGGTTTGAGCAGTCCCTCGCAAAATGCCCTATCTCTCCACAGTTATAGCAGATCAATTGTCCTCTTCCCCTACCTGCACTTCCGCTTCGCCCTCCTCCCTTGCCCCTAACTGGGGAGCCACCTATTCCTGAGGGGGATCTTGGTGAAGAAGGGTCCGATTTTACCCAATATAGGTTTCCTCGGTCTACCATCAGGTTATAAGTTTGACAGTTCTACTCATCATGTCCTACTGATCGGAAAAACTTGCACCATTGTTGCTTCAGTTCTGGGACATACGCACCTAGACGGGGGCAGTGGTTAGTATCATGCAGGCCAGCTACGCGACAACCATCACACCATAATGCTAGTCCACTTGGTCCCAGGCGCAGTGGACTGGGTCCCCTCGCCTATAGGTAGTCTGAAAATAGTGGGCACTGATCCTAGGTATGCCCAGATATCCTACATCATATGCACCATACGTCTAGACTAGCTTCTTTCCCTTGGTCCTTCCGCAGGCTTTGGATCTCCATGTGCATCGCCTCCATCTGCCCTTGGATTTGTTGTACTCCAAACTAGGTATCATATCTTAGCGCAGCTTCGAATTTCATAGGGATCTCCAAGGCCTTTTCCTGGGATTCAATGGCTTGATGACCCATATGTACGCGTAGGTGAGGTAGTAACATAAAAATTAACCATTCCTTGTGCTGCCTGTCATCATACAGAAATACCACTTCTCTAATTACCTTTTTTAGCCGTTGGTCAGCTTTCAATACAGATTTAGAGGGTCCTAGCTTGATATATTTCAAGTCATTCACTATCTAAGAGTAGGATTTAGGCTTCTTGAATTGGTTTTTAGGGCATTTTTAATACTTTGAATGGTTTCATTCACATGTTGTGCTATGTATCCCATATATTATCAGTCTAGGGCCCTTCCTTCAAAGGCAAGGGATAACTGCACCCTTTTCACCGCATCGCCGGCCACATTCTGCACAGTCCATACTGATTCTGTGACAAACCAGAACCGATCCATATCTTCGTCCCCTACACCCTTGAAGGTAGGTAGCTTCATGTGCGAGGCCATCTCGTCTTCTAGTGGAGGAGTTATGGGTGAGTTCTTACCCCTATGCTGATTTGAAGGTGGTGTAGTTGGAGGGCTATGCACAATTGAATCCCTTACTGGACTGTAGATAGATCTATCTCCTTCTTGATTAGTTCTATAGAATTTTCCACTTCGTGTCGTACCCTCGCTCTGATCAGAGCTCATTCACTCTGTATGACTACACAAAATGCTCTATTCGAACAATAATATCTTAATCAGTAATGGTAAGGTTTTCAGAAACTTACCCCGGAAACCCTTGAAGAACCTCTGCTCTGCCTTAGAATAGGAAACGAATTGATCGATCACAAATTTCATCATAAATCCTCCCAGCACACTATCCACCCAGTGATCTACCATACGAGTGATGGTATTATTAGTTTTTTCTAACTGTTGGATCAACTCTGGAGTCCACTGCATGATCGTTTGTCCTTCCAACATGTCTGGAAATCTACAAGCCTTGCGAGCCACTCCTGAATATCGGTCGCAAATGTCACAAAGAATATTTCATAGACCTCTGTAAAAATGTACTTATTCTTCCACTTCTCTGCTGTCATCTTTGCGTTGCAATTTTCTTTTATTGCAAATTCTTGAACCTTTTTTTCAAACCACTCTTCAATTTATTTCTTCTTAGGTCTCCAATGTTCTCTTTTCATTACCCGATCCCTCTCTCAAAATTCTCTTAGTCCCGGCAACAGAACCATTTTTTGGCTCGAGGGGTCCTGACCCAGGTTCAGAGGTTAAGGTTTGCCAACAAACCCCTATACTACTGGCCCTTCCGGAAATGACCTGCTTTCAAGGCCAAAGTCTCACCCAAAGTGCTGGAACCAGGTTTCCACACCCTGAGAGAGAGAGAGAGTAGGTAAATCAAGCAGGCCCACATTCGCAACTTATCAGGTTCGCACCGAACAGATTTATTGGCAGGGTTGTTAACAGTATAATTGAAATATACAGAGCTATTATCATGCACAAATCTAGTTAATAACTCCGCATCCACGTGCGTATCATTAGTTATTAACACATATTATCATAATGCATCACCAACAGGTTACAGTTATACCATAACACAGACCGATCCGTAGCATAAATAGATAACACAACAGTAATTGCAACAGATCCAAATAGTTCACATCAACAATAATACATCAGATCGGATAACACCGAAATACTATAACCATATCCACATATAATAGCATCCAAAACCAAATACAATCCGATACAACCTATGCACATAGCCAGCAGGGTCCACACACAAAAATACTGAGGATCTCCGCACACACAGCCAACAGGAGTCCTTACCCAAACGACCCAACAACAGATCTAACAATTCACAATTAGCATCAGACCTAATTCTTTTCTACCTTAAGGCTCAAAATTTTCATCTATTTATATCGACTTAGCCTACGCTTCCAATGGTTCACAAACCATGGTTTTCGGACTCTTGGTCTACCCTTGACCCATTACAATGCATTCAGGGATTTTACCCACCCCAAAACCCCTGTGTTAGAATAATTAATACCAAAAATATACAAAATTGTACAAAGTTCGCAGCTTTAGGGGACCCTGTTCCAACAAATTGTCTGACAAGTAGCAAAGAATCTAAACGAACATGAAGATGAAGGATGCGAAGGTTAAGGGAATCGACTAAAAAACCTATCACTCCATCAGATTCGATTTGATTATTGGTGGCAGATCCAATACATACGCTGTTGGAAAGGACTGGTGAATGTATGGGTGTAAAAATGGTCGAGGCTACTGAGGCTAGATTTCGTGAGTAGCGACTTGCAAATTCGTCATAGCCGATGTACGGTGTGGACGAAGGATCCATCTGAAAGGCATCACAAGACAACATAGGTTAAGATGATGGAAAATGCAAAAAACCTGAGTGCATGGAAGAAATAAAACATGCATGGGGGATGCTATGGGTAAAATTTCTATGCCCCTTACACTTGTTAAAGATATGGTCAATACCTATAGGGAATTTGTCTTGGGGACAAAATTTATTCAGGTTACGGAAGTCCATACAGACATGAATGGTGCCTGTTTTATTGAGAATGGGATAGGAACAACCATCTTGCTTGAGCTTATCGATTTCAGTTTGGAGAGCCTTTCGTTGAGAAGTGTGTCTCAAATTTTGACGGATAGGGTAGGCATCAGGCCATGTGTCAATATGGTGTTTGATAATGGTTGGATCAAGTTTACATATCTCGGAATAGGAACTGGCGGAAACATTATGAAATTATTTCAGTAGTTTGGAGTAAGCTTCAATTTCTTCTAGGGCGCTATGTGCCCCCAAGGCAATGTTTTTTGCATCGAAAGCATTTGGTGCAGGAATGGGATTTCTAAACCGATTGACCACATCTGAGATGAAGTATTTAGACTCCACAACATATTGGTCATGGGACTGTTGCGGAGGGAAGTACGCACGGTGGTGCATATCATCCCAAGGAAATTCAGAGGTGGTAATTGCTTCCATAATGTCTTCATCAGAGTGAAATATGGGGGGATTGGCAGAAGAAAGACCACATGACGCGGTAGGGCTACTTGATGCATCATCATGATAGGTATGGTTCACATACACATCAATACAGAGGGTAGACAAAGATCTAGTAGATGAAACATCTACCGATGTTGAGCCCAAGGTGATCACTGAAGGAGGTTCAATCGAAATAGAAGGGAATTCCCCAGAGGGGTTTTCAACCAAGGATCTCATGGATGATGACATATAGAGGATGGTGGCCGAAGGTTCCATCTTCTCGACATCGAGAGGAGGTATGAAAATTTCCTCTTGTTCACGTTGAGCCAAACACACGAGTAGAGGAGTAGCGGGTTCGCTATGTTTGGCCTTGATTCAATGGATGACTTCAAGGGTGTTATGAAAATCTTCGAGACGAGGACATAGGTGAGAATAGTGGCCATAAAGATCACACAAAGAAAAAGGGTGATTCGTCTGCAACGTTTTTAGTTTCTTATCTTAATCGGGTAAGATAACATGGACCTCTGGGATATTGGATTTAGGAAACGTTTCGTTGACCACAGGTTTGAGAAGAGGAAGTTAGTTGACCACATGTTTGAGAAGAGGTTTCAAGGATGTGATCAAGGAATAATTTAAAAAATAATGATTTATTTTATTATTTCTAAATAATTAAGTCAAATTTAACAGGGATTATTAATTAAATAATGATTTAATTAATTATGCCTAGAGAATAATAAGATAAATAATGATTTATCTAATTATTTCTCATTAATTGGATTAAATATGACCAGGAATATTATTAAAAAGAGGTTTAATTAATTATTCCTATAGGAAAATCAAATAAATAAGGATTTATTTAATTATTCCTCATGGGGTTTTCTATTTGGACCATAAATAACTTAATAAAATATGGTTCATTAAATTATTTCTTATAGTGAAAGCAATTTTGCTATGGTAAAGTTTGTCTTACATGGTGTATTTCGATCCATCTAATCGTAAATGGTTAGATGACCAAAAAATGGTGTAACAGTTGGTATTACCAAATCTTGACCCAAAAATAGATCAATTAGAGGATGAAGCTATCAAGGACTCTGTAGTCATCAAATCAATCAAAAAACTAGGAGAAAACAAAACAAATTTAAGAGGGAAGAAAAAGTGGATTCAGATAAAGGAATGGGAACCCAACATACAATAGAAGGTTTTTATAGTAGAGGCGCTAGGAATTCAAAGGGAAACATAGTTCCTCCCATAAGGGGGAGGCCTAAAAACAATCTGTAAATGATGAAATTCATCCCTTTGAATTGTAGAGGTTTGGGGAGTGAAGACAAATGGAAATTAGTAAAAAAACTTATGAAGAGAAGAAGACCCTCAAATTATTTTTCTTCATGAGACTAAGATGGAGAAGGAAACAACCCTCCAAAAATGTAAGAAAATATGGATGAACAGTTAAGAAAAATAAATTAGCTCTAGAGGAGTGTTAGGAGGAATTTTCATGATGTAGTCATCAAATCATTTTTGAATTTTGCAAGAGTTAGCATCAAAACACTGGATTAAATTCCACCTTCTCCATTTTCAGTCAGGTAAGAGAATCAATTATGTATGTGAGTTTGTGCGTGCCAAACATATATCATGAAAAAATTGATTGTTGGAGCACTATTTCAAAATTAAAGGGATCCATCTAGGAGTTCAATAACATTTTTGCAGGATATTTTAACACTACATTCCATGGCTGGGAAAAAAATGGGCTCTCTAGTCATGAGATCCTTTGAGGGATAACCTAGAATATCTTGTTGAAAAAATGTAGCAAGAAAGCCTAAATTTGGCTTTAGCCTTAGTCAAATTGAGTAAATCAAATTTCCACATCAGTAGGAAAACTTGGAGGCATTTAACTAGTGTAACATGGATTTTTTCACTCATTTAGCTCAGTAAATACGAGTTAGTGGGCTTGGAGTTTAGTCATGGATGTGTGATTGCTAATTTTTAGCAATCTAGTTTAGTTATTTTAAGTTGTATTCAGTTAACTGACCTCTAATTATTGATAGAGTCAATTGAAGGTCAATTGTGCAGTGGGAAAACATTCTAACTCTGAGATCTATTAGTTAACTAGTTAATTAGACCTAAATTGCTAATGCATGCATGTAATTCGAATTGCTTAGTTGAAGTGGAGATGAAAAGGCAATGTAACATGAGTTGTATACTAGTTTGAGTGTATAGGTGTTGCATGAAGTCATGAGATGAATCCTTGGGAATTCCTTGGGAATTTCACAAGAAAAGAGGAGGAAATTTCTATATTGTAGGAGTTAATTTCCTCAAGAATTGTGAAAGGATATAGGAGGCTAGATGAGTAGATAATTGGCTCAGTGTTGGCCAAAGTTTCTCGTTCAACAGTGAGAAAAATTATTCTATCGTAGGTTGAGCTCAAAGATGGAGCTAGAAATTGCAATCGTTTCTCTATTAAAATTATTAATCCAAAGAGTCTTGAGGGGTTTTTCCCATTTAGGGTCCCCTAGAAATCACTATTTAATTGTGGTTTTTCTTGTTGCATGTCTATGCATGTTGTTCTAAATTGTGATTTCCATTTTGATAATCAGTAGAGAGAATTGTGTCTCTTGTTTTTAAGTTTGAAATATTGAGTAGTTGCAATTTCTATCAAATTTATACAGATCTTATATCCTCTCTTGACTTGGTTGACCTAAAAGTTGTGAAAGGAAAATATAATTGGTCAAATAGAATAATATATATTGGACACATAATGTCCATATTAGATAGATTTCTTGTTCACAATTCTCTTTTGGATGAAAACATCTCTCCCCTCTCTTAGATTATCTTGTAGTTTGGGCCTGATCATAAATATATATCCATAACTCCCACTCTTATATATAACCTTGACCTCCTTCCATTTTGATGCAACCCTCTATGGATGCAAAGCCCTCATTTCCTTGAAATCATATCTCAAACTTGGAATCAATGGATAGTAGGATTGCCAATCTACATTTGGGAAGAAAAGATTAAAAAGGTAAAATAGGCCCTAAAAATTTAGGCCAAATAAAATCATGTAAAAGGAAGGGAATCCATCCAATATTTAAAGGGCCAACTGAAAGAGATCTAAGAAATTAATGAACAAAAATCAACTACCTAGAGCACATTGCTAGCGAAAATGTTTATATTCCAAAAAATACAAACATAACTAGGAAATGAAGAGGTAATGTGGAAAGTTAAATCAATAAGTATTTGGATGAAATTAGGGGATAGAAATACAAAATTCTTCCACAAGAAATCCAAGCTACGAATATGGAAAAACAATATCAACAAAATCTATATTAGAAGGGGAGACCTTGTCTTCTTATGTGAAAATAAAAGAGGTGGTTGTCAAACACTTTTCCAACCTATATCAAGAGCACACCCTATGGAACAAAGAGGCAAGAGATAATGTGTTGGGACATATCCATAATATAATAAGCCAAGAAAATAGGAAATTGACTAAACCAATATCAAAGAACAAATTATGGGAGGTTCTGAATTCTTTTGACTTGGAAAAAACACCCAGACTAGAGGGATTCTCGACAAAATTTTATAAGTTAGGATAGAATATGTTTAAGAAGGACCTGATTAGAATGATAACATATTTTTAA
Organism: Pinus albicaulis; assembly: GCA_034641835.2. Lineage (NCBI taxonomy): Eukaryota > Viridiplantae > Streptophyta > Pinopsida > Pinales > Pinaceae > Pinus > Pinus albicaulis. The sequence goes on from CM076582.1 coordinate 137,914,910, forward strand.
AAAATGCTCAAAGAATGCCGGTGGAATAACCTTAGCATTTATATCCTTAGTCCCAAAGGAAGTTAACCCCTCCACCTTTGATATATTTTAACTCATTTATTTATGCAATGTATCTTACAAAATCATAAAAAAATCATTACAAACAGAATAAATCCCCTTCTCCCCAAGCTGATTTTAGATAACCAAAGAGGATTCATTCAAAAAAGACAAATCATAGCTAATATTATATTGGTTCAATAGGAAATCCATTCTAGTAAGTTGAGAGGGAAAAAAGGAATGATAATCAAACTTGACATGGCCAATGCCTATAAAAGAGTCATACATAGCTTCCTCTTTGATGTTCTTCATAATTTTGGTTTATGTGTTGAGTTCGTAGCTTGGATATCAACTTGCATCAATTCCCCTTGGATCTTTCCGTTAGTAAATGGTCACTTGATAGGATTTTTTAAATCCTCTTGAGGTATGTGCCAAGGATTTTATATATATACACTTCTTTGTTTTTTTGTATTTTGATGGCTACCTCTCTAAGTAGGAAAATTAAAAACGAAAGAAGAAACAAATTCCTTTAGGATTCAAACTATTTAGAGGAAACGATACTCAATTTGTTGATGACACCCTTTTCCGGGGAGGAGGATAAGATATTATTGCAGATAGGTTCAAATCCATTGTACAAAAAACTTTTCAATCATATGGGGGCTTGATAAACAAGAGGAAGAGTATTCTTCTCTCATGGAACACCTCCCCTTCCAGAAAATCAATAACACAAAGAAAGTTACAAATCCCCATACAGGAAGAATATAGATCATTTAAATATTTGGGAATTCCAATCAATCTAAAACCTGCCCCCCATCGCTGGTAGCTATTCATAGATAAAATAAAGACACATTTTCTGAAATTGGGTGCTCAATGGTTAAATATGCAGGGAGAGTAGTCCTTTTAAAATTAGTTTTTACTACTATGCCTATATTTCAATTCTCAACTTCCCTTATTCCCAAAGAAGTAAGAAATATAATGGCTCAAGAGCTTAGAAATTTTCTCTGGTGAGGCGGAGAAAGAAAATCCAAAATATTTCATATTGTTAATTAGACAACTATTAAAAATCATATGAAGCATGTGGCTTGGGTTTGAAATACCCTACTTTTATGAATTTCCAATGGTGGGGGGGGGGGGATTATTATGGAGACTGATTTTTGAGGAATGCAACTGGTGAAAGAAGTTAATACACCAAAAATATCTCACAGGGACATAAGAAGATTATTATACCAAGTAAACCATTCTCAAGGAGGCTCTCAAATATGGAAATTAATGATAGCAACCTTCCATGTATTATTGGAAAAGTTTACTTATATATCTGGAAATGGGAAGAGAAACTTAGTCTAGAGATATAGCATAATGGGTAACCCACCTTTGGACTCACTTCCACCTCTCTTCCCTCTAAATTAATGGTTAATACAAATATATAGACACACTATTCATGATGTATCCTTTTGGAACCATTGTAGGAAACAGTGTGGCTGGAATCCCTCTTCATCCCCCCTCATTTAAACTATCTAACATGTGAAGTTAAGAAAGATTTGGTAGGTTGTGCCTTTCGATATCTTTGGAAAAAATGATAAAAGAAGTGGGGAATTCCATTACATAGTAAAATTTCGGTATGAATCACAATTTTATACTCCAACATCAAGCTATTGTATTTGGGTGCATATTTGAAATTCAAACAATCTCCCTAAGATAAATATATTTTGTTGGATACTTGCACAAAAAAATATTTTGACGTATGAAAATATTTGCAAGTTATGAATTTATATTTTATCAATATTTTCTCTATGCAAGTCTGTAGCTAAGTCCATTAATCATCGATTCTTGTAATGCAAATTTATGAAGCAAGTTTGGGGGGCAATTTTTGCAAGGAATTAAACACCATCTAAAATGGCCAAAAATTCATATCTTGGAAGATATGGTAGCAAAAAACAAGGAATTTTCTAGGATTCTCGTACACTTCTAGAGGTGGTAGTAGAAAGAGTGAAATATCTTTTGGTTGAACATTTTGAAATTAAAAATATACATCTCTCCAACCCCCAAGCCATATATAAATATGGAGATTGATGACTTTCTTAGTTTAATATTGATTGAAAACTTAGCCCTCATCCTAAGAAGAATCAGTTTTGACATTTATTAATATCAAAGAGCCAATTTCAGGCATGATATTTTAATTAAAAAATAAAGAAAAAACTCATATATTGTACTTTGATGGAGCATAAAAAAAACCCAGGGGTGGTAGGAGTGGGAGAGGATTCTCTACATGCCTAGAGGAAAAATCGAATATGAGTACACATGGATTTTGAGGGAAGCATATAATAATCAAGCGAAGATGTATGCTCTTCTCCAAGGTTTACTCATAGCATTGTCAATATCAATTAGATGTCTCTTCATAATAGGTGAGTCAAAGAATACAATAAATCATTTTTCTCTTGGAACTAGTCCTTCAAAAGGGAAAATTTCACGTTTGTATAAAATAATCAGTAATCTCCTAGCTTCATTCTTAAATGTTCAAGTAAAACATGTATTAAGATATCTAAATCGTACTCTAGAGAAATTATATAATCAAGTTATACAACTATCCCTTGGAACCTTGTCAATAAATGGAAATTGGAGAGAAGCTCCAATTCCATAAACAATGTTAGGGAAAATTAAAGAAGGTGGCACGAGTGTTATGGTTGTTGCATGTGGCAAATGTGGAGTAGCTTGAATTCATTAGGGGATCAAAACAACATAACTTATGCCCTGGTGACATCTACATCATATGATTACAGTAGGCCCATATCATGTATGAAGGAGTCCATAAAATCGCTTCCTCGCAAATTGATTATGGAACTCAATCTAAGGACTAATCAACACATCCTTATCGTGAAAATCCATCATGGGAAAATTTTGAATCAAAGCAGAAAACATGTGAGACCGAATGGGAGAGGAAGCCCATTAAATGGGTCTTGATGTGGGTGGTATATAACATACGTCAACTATGTCAAGATAGACTAGCATAAGCACCCTAATCTCAATCGGGTAGCCCCATAATGGAATTTTATAACCATAGATGAATATGAGTCAATTTCATTTTCATTTTTTATTTCTTTGAAATGTGACTATTTTCTAGATATTTTCTTTTAATTATATCCATATAGACATAATTTTTGTATTGTTAATGGACAAAGCAGAGATTTGAAGGGCCATATCATATTAGCCTTTTAATTTTTCATCTCTTTTTATTTCGGGAAAAAGTCGATGTATCTCTCATGTGCTTAGGCACATTTCTCTAATAAAAATATACTATTATTGTTAAAAATAAATAAATAAATAACTCCTTAACCTAAAATATATAAAAGTAATGGAAAAAAGAAAATATTTTTTTAAAGAATGTTGATTTTATCAAAGTATGAAATGTAATAAATTATAAAGATATATTGTTTAAAAATATTTATTTATAAACAATTTAATTATAAAAAAATGATCAAAACAATTTAATTTAATTTAATGAGGCATCAGAGGAGGGCGGAGCTCTAGCGATGTCGATGGAGGGGTCTAGGTTTTGACCCACTTAGCGGTTCTCTGAACATATGGTCGGTTGAGTCGATGGTTTAGTCGGCTATCGTTTAATCTATCATTTGTGTGTTATCAGAGTGTGGGTTTCTGTTAGCTTGGTCATAGGGTTTGAGGTTTGTTTTTATACATGCTCTGGACTGTCATTTTAAACTTAGTTTATTCTTGGAAGTATTTATGTTTTCTACGGGGGTTTCTTGGGGAGAATATTGTTTCCACCTGTGATTTTTTGTGTCAATATGATAGGTTTTTGTGGCGTTGTCAGATTTTCTAAGGGATTCGATGGAATATTTGGGGTTGGTCGATTATGATATTGTTAGACACATTATTTCTTGTGGGGTTTCACAGTCTATACCAGGTGTTTTGGTCTCGGGTCCAAACATAGACCTTTGGTTATCATGGTGTCCAAATATTCCAGTCTCCAAGGCTTTCCATGTGGTCTTCTCATGTTCACCCGGTGGTCCTATTGCATCATGTGTCGGTTTATTTTATTTGGGATTACATCCCTTTCCTCATTACCATCAATGAATTTTCTCAGGATTTCTTTAGTGAGGTTTTCATGGATCTGCAACGTCCTTTCTCTAGGGGTTTAAATGATGGGTTTTTACTCTTCCCGGTTCAAGTGTGTTAGAAAATATAACTAGTTTTGGTATTCATAATTGTCAATGTAATCAAATCATTATGTATATCTTATGTTACAAGAAAATTATTATTTTAAGCATGGGTTTCATGCTCCATTTTGATGGTCATCTAGGTTAAAACATGTTCTTCATGCTTCTAGGGTGTGTCATGTTAAAATAATATTTTTCACGAGTCAAGTGAGTATTTATCATTTGTATAAGGCCCTATTGGGAAATATGTAACTTGTAAAAGATATTTATTTTCAGTCTAGAAAGTGATAGAAACATTTAAGCACAAGTCAGCCTAGGAAATGAAAACTTGGCCTATAATCCATCAGATGTGTATAAATAGAAGAAACATCGATCCCATTTGATCACCAATTCAATATCTCTCATCAATAATTTTGATCTGAAGTTGGAAGCATCAAGGACGCAAGTAAGAAGGTCTAGAAAGAAAGGAGAATTTGAGGAGAAGAAGAAATATATGCTTTGGGCTATTTTTGTCTCACATGTGCGAAGAAGCTAGGGTTTCTACAAGGTCGAAGTTGTAGGTTGATGTTGGGGGCCAAAGTTGAAGGCATATGTTGGTTGGAGCAGAATTGATCCTTGTTGTTTTGGTTGATCTGTGACCTAATTGGAAAGGCTTATTGGAGGGCTGACTTGGTGCTTGGAGGGGGACTTGGTCTAGGATTTGGGTCTTGGTTTTCTCATTTGAAGTAGATTCTATAAGAAGAGAAGAGTTTTTTTAGGTTTTCCCGTTGGAGGGATTTTTCCCTGGCTTGGATCCTAATTTTGTGTTCATTGTATTTACTATTTTGCGCTTGATATTTTTTTGATGAGGAAGATCTAATAAAGAAACACAAGAAGATAAATAAAATTCACAAGAAATTATTAATATTAGCGATAAATTGAATTAATAGCTACCATATTCCATTCTCCAACATGGTATAAGAGCTAAGGTGAAAAAGAGAAGGTAGTTGGAAGGACACAAAGAAGGGTTTTCTTTTCAAGGGGAATCAATTGCAAAAGGATACAAGGAAATACAAAGACATATTGATATAGAAGGAGGGTTACTACATCAAGCCTTCATTGGAGAATACCTCATCATCAAAGTCTCATTAAAGAAAGAAAGGACAAGTATTTGTTAAAGATCCTCTAGTTCATCATCTTGAAGAAGAAAATATCAAGGGATCTTGATATCTTGAAAAATAAGGAAGCAACATGAAGTTTTGGTATCAGCATTCAATATTATTGTTTAAAGAAACTATTGTTGAAGGAATCCTAGAAAATATCTAGAGCATCTTTGAAGTCTCCTTAGAGGTTTTGAAAACTTCAAGATAATTGGGGATATCATCAAGATATAAGACTCTTGGTTAAAAACAAAATGAATTCATGGCGTATGTCCTTGTAGAAGTAGTTGAACCAAACAAATATAAGACTCAAGAGTTTGAAAAGTAGAAGAAGGGGGAAGGAAGAGCACAAATAATAATTGTGTAATCAATAAAATATCATCTTGTTCCCTTTGTTTCTTATTTGATGACACCAAAGGCTATGTATGGTAAGTTGGTAAAGTTGTACTTTGTAAGTACACAAGGTCAAAATATTTCCTTTAGGAATCAACTATATACACTAAGGAAATCAAATAATGGAGACATGACCACCTATGTAATAAAGATATCACAAATAAGAGACAAGTTGCAAGGGCTTGGAGAGACTATTACATTTTATGAGATGACTATATGTGTACTAAATTCTTTACCACCTGATTGGAGTATTTTTGCAATTAACATCTACTAAATGAAAGATACCACACCTTTTGATGAATTGTGGGATCAATGTATCTTAGAAGAATCTAGGATCAAGGAAAAGGATGATACTGAATCAAATGAAATATCTCGAGCCTTCATTGCAAGAACCAAGAGTTTGAAGAAAGGGAATTTTGGAAAGTCCAATAAGAAGCCATATATGTCCAAGATTTAATGCTTTGGATGCAATGAGTATGGACACTTTAAGAGGGATTGTCCAAAAAATTTGAACAACAAAAGAAAGGAAAGAAGTGAAGCTCATATAGCTAAATAAAACTGAGAACTTGAGAAGAAGCCGAAAGGAGAATATATCGAGGATCTTTACAATTGAAGGAAGCTTCATCACTACTAGGTTCTTTATACAATTTGTCTTTCTTTTCTTAAGTAGAAAGTAGAGAAACATGCATTGTTGAATACTCTAGAAGGGTCTTGTTTTTTCTTTTGTAAAAGAATGGCATCATAGATAGAAGCATATGATAGTAGAGAAATTAGAATCTACTCAATTAATTTCTTTGGGAAAGATCATCTAGTTTAAAATGAATGAGCAGAGTGGGACCATATTGCATATTATTTTTCATCCAAGCATTTTCTAACATCATGTTAGAGGTAGTAATTTTTGCAAATAAGGATCATCAAACTCCTATAAAGAATCATAATTTGGAAGATTCTTAGAAGAAGCATTATGACTAGTGTATATTCCATTTAGTATGGAAACAATACTCTTAAAGGCTGAAGGAATGCATATGGTTAGGTTATAGTATGAAAGGAATTATGCAAATTCTTTGCCTTCCTGGAAAAGGAAAACCATCTTTGATAGGTATAAGAAGTGAGCCCGTTCAAAGGATTACTATATGATTATATGAAAATAAAATGTATGAATATTTGAAGTTATTATTCCCTAGAGCATGGTTCATATCTACAAGAATCATAAAGGAAGATTTATTTATGAATGTGCTTGGTAAGTCTTCCATATGGTTGCATGATGCTCAAAATAAGAAATTTGGCATACTTTGGAATGAATGGAGAATAATAATATCTCACAAAATTGCATGGAATATTAAATATATTGATCAAAATCAATTATAATCTCTGGAAGAAAGAAAGGGAGTTAACAATGAGAACTTCGAGGAAGATATTACAGCTTGGTAATCAAGCTCGATCCATGGACACTCTAATGACTGCATGGATAAATATTCAAGGATATGTATCATGCAAAAGGACGTTGATCTCAAAGAAATCAAGTAATATTATTCTTTTATTATAAGGGCCATCATGAAAAGGTAAGTCTGATATTTAACATTTTTATATTGGTTATCTGGTTAACGTAGTTTTTTTCTACATAGTAGGATATTGAAAATGCATGATGATAGTTAAGACAGGTTCAACTATGGGTGTTGAACTCAATTCAATGAACATATGAATGATTATATGGTTTTGTAAATCAAGAAGTCAAGGTGTTCACATCATGTAATGCCTCTCACTTCACCAATTTTTTATTTTATTTCATCACATGTTGACGAGATATGATTTACATTCTTAGATACGTCATTGATATGCTCCAGTGTTGCATTATTAACTAACATTTAAGACACTTGTATAATTGATTGCCATCATAGTTTCCTACTTGAACTGTTCTTTTAAGGACATAGTTTGTGAATTTATCTAATTTTTAACTTTGGTATTAAGTCCATTTAGGATTGATGCAATTTGATGATTTCACCTTACCAAGGCTTTTGATACATCTATTATAAATTTTATAGATTTATTTCTTTATTCTTCTCTACAAGAACTTTTTAGAGTGTATATATATATATATATATATATATGATACCTCTTCACTTATTATATCTATACACCTCATTACATATCATTACTTGATCCCTACTTCACTATTCATTTATTTATCATTCACCTAGAACTCATTTAGTAAAGGGGGTCTATATAGTATCAAATAGGTTAATCACTATACCTATATACTATATAACTATATTATACTTCTTCGACCTTACTTTAATATTTCCCCATCCCTTTTTATGTTACATTGGGTTGATCTCATAGTTAGAGGTTAATCATCTTAGGGCCTATTCAAAGTTAACCTAACGATAGCCCCTTAATATATACACGTTAGGTTAATGCTATTCCCAATGATCAATCCTTACATATCACTTTGGAAATAGTCCTATCAACATTTATAGGCACCCCATTAACCTGTCATCGGGCTTGAGAACCTCAATGCCAATTTAACTCCAACGTTTACATTCCTTTACTCTTCAGTGTTTGAGGTGATTCGTGGCATCTTATCTGTAAATGTTATGAGACAGGTATCACCAGACCTCTTAATTTTTTTTCATCACATCCCATGTGACATTGTACCATCTCTTTAATGTGTAGATTTGAAATTTACCCCTCGGGATTTTCTACAGATATTGACGTGAAATTCGATTCTATTTTTGAAACCCATCTCATCAAGAGTAACGTTCCTCCTCCCATATTTTGATGCATGGACGGTGTGGATTTTATGCAATTTAGGGTTTATTCATGGTGTATATTAGTTTCCCTTTTAGGTTTCAAGCTTTATTTGAACTTACAGTTTTGATTTTCGTAAGGATGGCTTACTACTTCTCCCCTTTCGCTCATCTAGAGGAAAGCTGAGAAGAACACCGCACCCTCTCTCCTCAGTCATGTTTACATTGCTCAGGTAAATCATTTTTTTTCTCACGTTTGTAGCTATTTCCGGTTCTGGAGCTCTTTATTCCTTTGGTTAATGATTTTTGTCATTGTGCTATTTCTAAATTGAACGTGATTGACGGTGGCCCAAATCGTTGCATTTTCTATGGCATGCTCGGGTTCTGTGACTCTTATTCATTTCCGGAAGGAGCTGCGTGTTATGATGTGCTAATATGGTAATTTGATATGAAATCATATTGTAAACTTTCATTTGCTCTGTTCACTAGACGCTTCCCTTGTGAAAAGGGTGCAGTCTCTCTGCGTTATTCTAATAATTACGAGACTTTGGATTTTTCCCCATTATTGTATATGCTTTGTCTCTGCCAATACAATGTCTCAATTCGTAGTTATGAATACAAAGTTTATTGTTGGTATCAGTGTCTGGTTGAACGCTTTTATCTCTCGTTTGTATATTTAATTCCCTCAGGGATTTTCCATTGTTTGTAAATCGTATAACACATCTTTCTTTGCCTCAGCGCTTTCCTCAGCGTTTTAAATTTGTCACGTTCTACTTGGGTGAGGGATAACCCAACGCAAATGGACCAGTTCATCTTGAAATTTCCTCAAACGTTTCTTTCTGCCACCTAAGGTTTCAAAATTTCGTTCCAACTACTTGCTACTGGTTCAAGGGTTTCATTTCACCCCTGTGGTTTCCACAGGTATGCCGTGGGGTTAAATTTAAGTTTACGAGGGTTTCTTTATACCATTTATCCCTACGTTTTATTTTATTTTCTAACCTCAATACACCATCTCATCTCTTACTTTGATTGTTGTGGCTACATGTGTGGGTTGCCATGAAGGCATAACCTCTCTAAGGTATATTGTTTAACTTCTGGAACACGACTCCTCAAGATTATCATTGGTTGTAAGTTTATTTTATTTCAGTATTTCTAATCAATTTGTTGGGGTTATGCAGGTACGTCCACGCTATCGTTCATTTAATTTTGGACTAGGAAATTTTGTAATACACGCGGCCCCTTTTCTTGAGACTGAGTTCGGTTTTACACAGGTTGGTATCAACATACTGAGTTCCTCTACTACGTTGGTCATCATGCCCGCATTTCCAGAGACGTATATTATGGTTTTACAGTGACCATAGACCTTGATAGGTCACTGTACTTAGGTGTATAATTAATTTTTTCTTTGTAATATACATAAACATGGCCGGGTTTATAACTCACGAACTGGACTGTATTAACTTTTATATATATTTTCTCCAGACAATTTTAAATATAAATGTCTTATGTCACTACGTTTATGCTTTCTCTACTGTCTCCAACATAATTATTTTGTTCTAGTTGGAAGTTAATGATGATAATTGAATATCGTTTAATTTCTCATAATAATTATCTTGGCGACAATATCACCTAATTTCGCATAACTGTGATTTTGATGGTGATATTTACATGTGTTCTCTTCTAATACTATATAACAGAACTTAATAATATGTTTCCATCCTCACCGTCATGTATTATATTTTCAAATTTATACATAGAACTTTAAATATGCTGTCACAATAAGTATTTATGTTTTTATACACAGAGCTTCATATTTCTGATGTACTAAATTAGCTCATCTTTGAATATACTACTACTTTTCTTATATTCCATTCTGGGTAAATTCTAAATTACTTAGGACAGAATTGTATAACAATCAAGTAGATCAACATGTTACTTTACGAAACTTATTCATTTCTTAGCTGTGCTTAAATTTCATTTCAGTACTTTTGGACAACTACCTTAGTGTCTATATCTTATGTATAGCTATTTCTATATGTTTCCAGAATAAGAAGACTTTGATATTCGCCATTTTTATTTCAAATTTGGGGCTAATAATGGTCGGCTACTCTTATGCTCTGACTGTCCCTCTATCATTCATTTATGAAATAATGTTCTTTATTTAATACAGTATTATGGATTTGCACAATCGTCTCTAATTTCAACTGTATAGAGTTATCTATATCAGATCTGAATTTTAATTAAAATTACACTTAGTGATATTTTTCCTTGAGATCACAGTCAATGTAACAATAACAATTTATTTGTTTAACTAGAGTAGAGAAATTCTCTGTTAGATTCCTAACCCCAGATTTAAACTTGTCACTAGGTTTAGACACTCTAGGAGCTGGATCTAAGCAGGCTTTGTCCATACAACCATACAGATTTCAGTATTAATACTGTAACAAAATATGTTAAATGTATGGGTCTGTTCTAAATCATTATACCCAATGCCAATTAAATATATGTGAATGCTACATTTTTTAACTTAAACAAATTCAAATTAATCTTAGCAATTCCCTAATCAGGTGTCAAGCATCACACATGAAAATGTAAAATCAAATATTTCATTTCTAGTTTAGCGTGCATACCAATTTTCTCTTACTAGTTTCCACCCAACCGTAGAGTTCTCTCTCCGTAACTCACCCTCAAGCAAAGGTCTCAACTCCAGTTATAAACAACCCTTTGTATATCTTGGAACTGTTGTGATCATGTGATTTGGCAGATTGGCATACCAAGTGACAAGGCAACATCAAAACCAGTCTCTAGGACCTAGCCTTCCTAGTCTTAGAGAGGGATCTCTCAATTGTTTGCAAAGATATGAGCTTGTTTGCTTTTAAGGGTTGATTTTAGGCTAGTTATGAAGCATGAGTTTGTTTGATTGTTTGGTTGGACAATATGATATAGACAACATAGATAGGAAAGGGAAATCTCTAAGTCATTGGGCAATAGAGTCAAGTGGAAGTTGTGACAAGTTTGTAAATGGATCAGGGGTATCAAAGGGAAAATCTAACTTGGCCTGTGGATCTACAGAGTCTTTGAGGTGGAATGAAATGGACATCAAGGGTTTATAATGAAAATTAGAACTAAGGGAAAATATGAATCCTTAATTATATGTACTTCTCAACAAAGGTACTCAAAACATTTATTTGAACATGAAGAGGCATTTCATAGATAGGGCTAACCATAAATTATAGAAACCACACTTCAACAAATAGTAATTTCAAGACAAACTTCTCCAATGAAATATAAAAGGCGAGAAACTCATTTAACTTCTAGGGATTTCACCTTCAAGGATAAGAAAACATTCAAGATTCACAAATAACTGCATTCGTAGAAGATGGAAATCCTAGACATCTTTGATTACAGCTATAAAGGCCTTCAAAAAAATTATTTGAGCAAGTACAAAGGGTATGATTGGAGAAAAACCTCTTTGGCAGACTTTGGACAATGGTACTTTGAAGGGAGACTTCAGAGACAGTTTTTAAGTGGCAACAAGTAAGCAAGGAAAACCATAAATCATTCTTGAGACCAACTGTATTGAACTATTTAAGAAATAAATAGGCATGAGGGTTTTAGAGAGAAATTAATAATTCTCTAGAATATCTTAGCAGAAGAAAACATAAAGACAGTGAAGAGTAAACATAACTAAGGTTCTTTCAAAAGACATTTCTTAGCCTAAAATTTTTACTCTACTACAACAGAGAATGGTGAAACATAATGGAATAGGAAATAACAATGACAAATTAAGAATACTTCACCAATAGCCAAGCTAAGGGATCCAATGACAGAGCTTTCTCCATCAAAAAACATGTCAAAACATCCACAGGTTCTAGAACATCAAATTTCTTTCAACTTTAGTAGAACTATGTATTACTTCAAAGAGTCACCAAATTCCCACAATACAATGAGTTCGAATGCAGTATTTATGCTGCAAATGAGGAGGTGGAATTGATCTAGGGTTCAAGTGTCATTAATTACAGAGTAAATGCATTCCTGACCTTGAAAACCATGCAAGGCATAAGGTAGGAACATGTGTGTGGATACTTCTCTGTTTAATAACTTTGTCTTAACTTTCTAAGGAAAGATAGGTGAAAAGTTTGACTTTGCAGTCTATTTTTATCTTTTACAATAACTGCTTGACAGCTTAAAATATCTTCTATCTATGTAATAACTGCTAATTGGTCTTTGTAGGTAGAAAGGAAGCTACAAGTGGCCTTTTGTAGACATTCTGAGTGAATAACTGCTGCCTTGATTCATTCGAAGCCTTTTTAAGCCTAATTTGACTTGATTTGATCACAAAGATGTGCTTTATGGCCTGATTCTGCTAAAGGATTTTATAATTATTTATGCTATCTTTATCTCTTTTCGTGATTGATTTGAACCTTTATTTGTGTACCTTTAACCATGTCTTTATCCTTTAATCATCAGTTTAAGCTTTAAATCTTCAACTTCTTCCTTTGTTCTTTGTCTTTCACTTGATCTTTATGCACAGGTGTCTTCAATCCGCGCTGGAGGGTTTGACAATTAACCAATGTTCATGAGGCATTGGTTAAAAATTAAATGACAACCCTGAGTCTCCCATCTCTTCATTGCTTTGGCCTCTGGATCGTCATCCTCAGCCCTTTGCCATTGATATTTGGCTGTGGGAGGGCCTACAGATTAAGGCCATCATTTAAGAATATACACACTAAACAAAAATGTCATAAAACCTGCGTTTATTTGGATAAACTGCTTGCAGAGGCGTTGGTGAGGGCGAAGGAGCTATGCAGAGGTAAATGGATATGCGGGAGGAGATTCTCTGGTCGGAATCGGAAGAAATAGGGTTTTGAATTTGATTAATGGCGTGAGAATGGCAAGCGGTTTGCGGAAAACCAGAGGTGGTTTTCATGCAATGAATGGGCGGTAAGTGGTTTTGCCGCAATCGAACGCGATATAGTTCGGAGGACGATGCATGTCCCTATCAAAACCACTTATTTCACGCGGAAGTTGCACGGCGGAAGGTTTTGGGCAGAATGGGTGCGAAAAGGAGTATAGGCCGTTTGATCTAGGGGAGCTAGATCGATGGCTCAAAATAGGCGCGATTGGTCGAAAACGCTTGACACAGGGATAGGTGGGACCAAGGGGGTGACGTCAGTTGTTTTGTCACATAACGGATGTGCTGTGGGTGGGGTAAAGTGGTAAGATCTGAATGGGAGTCATTAGATTGTGAGGATCAATGGTCGAGATCATATTGGCGGAGCGCGTATCGGTGGAAAAAGGGTAGGCGGAAGTGACCCACTGCGATTTGTGATGAAACGCGGACCGTCCGATCTGGGGGAGATTAATGGTTACTAATCCATCAGTGGAGATAAACCTCAGCGGAGATTTGGGAAAGTGGAAATGGGAAACGTCAAAATGCGATGCCGATGGGGGCTTAAAACTTTCAGCTGACGGTTTCGGGCCTCGGTTTTATGACGAATGAAGGGCTAGGGGTCTAAAACCGAAAGGCGCTTAAAGCCTTATTCTAAAAAATGAGCGGAAAAGGCCAAAAACGAGGTTTTTAACCTTTTTGAGGGGTTCCGATAGGTATAAAGAAGGAGTTTTAAACTTTATAAGAGGGACTTTACAAGATTTAAAGGGATTTTTGAGGAAATGGAGGATAAAAATGGGAAAAAGAAAGGGATGTAATGAAGGGAATATTTTGAAATGGAGAAATGATGACTTTTGAAGGAAGTTTTCTTTTCAAAACAACAGGGTTACTTGAAGGTTTTTAAATGAAGATTTATAGTGAAAGGGATAATGAAAACAAGGAGATTTTCAAAAACTCACAGGTTTTCATGAAAAGTTTGTTTTTTGGAAATCTATGGACTGATCTAGCCATCATTGAATATAACATAATTTATAGATGGCTAACAGTGGCTCCACTTGGGGAGGACAACTGTCTTTCTAGGTGTCCAGAACCTCAGTTTATCAATCCTCTGGTTTTTAGAAGACTAGTGCCTGATCCATTTGGGCAGAATTCTTTTCTTTCCTTTGTTGGATTTTCTTTGAATTTGATAATTTTTCAGCAATCTGCAACATGTACTCTCTTTAGAACAATATCTCTACCTACCCAATCCTACTTTCCCTAGCATTTTTTCTTCTTTTTGAGTGCACTTGATCTGGCAAACTCTTTTGACATCAACATTTTATTCTTTTTGAAAGAAAAAACTAATCTATTGCTACTCTTATTTCTTCCTTGAGTTTAGATTAAACAGTTGAACTCATTGTTTCTCTACCTAACTATTATCTGTCAAGATTATGATTTTTGACAGATTTCATTCTCTACATTCTAAAACAGAAATTAAAAATACAGTCAAATTAGGATTAAACTGTTTGATTTGCTGTGATGGCTATGGCATAAAATACAAACTCCACATAGACCTTTATTTTGCAGAAAATTTAAAACAAAACTGTGAAGGCTTAAGATCTAAAAATAATGAATATCCTTCTTTTCTTTTTTGAGCTCTGATTTTAATCTTTTGAGAGCTATTTTTTTCTTTTATCCTAATCTATTCTATTTATAAGCCAAGATTAGATAATTTGGAAGATCTTTTTCACTAACCTGTCAGTACAAAATTCAAATTCACCCAGTCATGATTAGGCTGAATGATTGAATTACAATGTTCCTTTTAGTAGTAGTGGCATTTGAGCTTGCACACTTTCAAATTTTCTTTCTTTTTTTGGTATGGGGTTGTACCTCTTTTGAATCTGCCCTCTTTTCTTTTCTTATCTTTTATTTTTTTTTGTATTTTTCATGATTTCTTTTCAACTGGGTTATGTACAATGAATAAAAACTTTGCTGCTAGGACTCTTGACAGAAGTAGTGCTTGAGCATCCTTCCATTGGCAGGACCTCCACTTATGTCTTCTCCATTCAGCTCTTGCAAAAATAATGCATTATGACCCCTTATAGAATGAACGATGTAGGGCCCTTTCCATAGATTCTCAAACTTACCATGTTTTCCCTTTTCTTCCCTTCTAGAATCCCACTTTAGAACTATATTGCCAACTTGGAAATCATTTGCTTTAGTCCTCTTATCAAATAATTTCTTGATGCCTTCTTGGACTATTTGTGTTCTTTTATACACTTCCTCTCTGGAATGCTATAGATGAATGGTCTGATTTATCCTTCTCTGCATCTCATTTTCCTCAGTTTGTACTTCTTGGAGGAGTTTCATGACTGGAACTCCTAGAGATGTTGGGAAGATTGAATCCATGCCATAAACCAGTTGATATGGGGAAATATTTATTGATTTCTTGGTGGTTAATCTATCTGACCATAATGCAAGAACAATCTTACTATGCCATAATTTATGATTCTGCTCCAACAATTTTTTGATAATATTGACAAGGCTTTTGTTGGAGGATTCAGCTAATACATTTCCTTGTGGATATTAGGCAGTAGAATGACCCAATGTGATATGATATTTATAGAAGAAGTCAACCATTCTTTTAGACTTGAAGGCAACAACATTGTCTGTGATAATTTTTCTAGGACAACCAAATCTGGATAGTATGTTGGTTTCAAGGAACTTGATATTGATAGAGTCAGTAGCATTCCTAGAAGGTATGGCTTCTATCCGCTTGGTAAAATAATCAGTGGCAGTGAGGATCCACTTATGTTGGGTTGAAGAATATAGGTGAATTTCCCCAATGAAGTCCAAGCCCCATTGTTGAAAGGAAGCCTCAACACTGATGGGATGTAAAGGTAAAGGTAGGAGTTTTCTCTTGCCATAAAAAAATTGACACTTATGGAAAGTCATGACAAGCTTCTGAGTATCTGGGAAAAGGGTGGGCCAATAGTAACCAGATCTGAGGATTTTATTTGCTGTAGTCTTCCAGTAAAAATGTCCTCCACATTCTCCCTCATGCAGCTCACACATGATTTTTCCTGCATCAATCTCAAGCAAACATTTAAGCAATATTCCAACAACATTCTTCCAATATAAAACCCCATCTAATATGCAATAATTTAAAGCCTCCTGTTTCAAAAATCTAGCTTTAGTTTTAGACAAAGAAAGAGGGGTATTCAAATAAAGAAGCACATATATGATATCAACATACCAAGGTGAATTCACAAAAGTCTCTTCAATAAATGGAGCTGTGAATTCTTCTTTTTCTTCTATAATATCAACCATATTCCTATCTAGTGATTGGAAGTTTGACTCAGCCATGAGTTTTGCTAATCCTTGCCCTTTGATTAGTTTGGTGAGCTTGATTTCTAAGTCATATTCTAAAATGATAGCAATCCATTTACCCCTTTTTCCATCAGGGTCTTGACTTAGAATATCCTTGACAACAGTATGTGGGACAAAAGCAATGATGTGAGAATGTAAAATGTAGACTCTAAAGTCTTTCAATGCTTTTACCAAGGCCAAGGATTGTTTCTCCATGATGTTATATTTGAGTGGAGCATCTCTTAAGGCCCTACTAGAAAAGGATATTGGTTTTTCTTTCCCCATAGTGTTCTTTTGCAGTAATACTGCAGCTATTGTATGTTCAGATGCAAAAGAAAAGATGTAGAAATCTTTGGTGAAATCAAGACTGATAAGAACCGGTGTTTGAGTAAGAGCTTGTTCCACTAGTTCAAATGACTGTTTAGCTTGTATTGTCCATTTAACACCTATATCTTTCTTAAGCATGTTTGTGATATTTCTTAATAGCTCAGCAAGGTTGGGGATGAACCTCCTTAAAAAAATTATCTTCCCAATGAAAGATTGTAATTCTTTGAGGTTTCTAGGATGGCTGATCTTCAACATGCCATCAATCCTTTTAGGGTCTACTTTGATTCCCTCTTCATAAATTATGTGACCAAGAAGCTTTCCTTCTTGGAGACCAAAGAGTGCCTTTTTGGGATTCAAAGATAAGCCGTATTTCCTACATTTCTCAAAAAATTTTCTTAAATGAATCAAGTGTTCTTCATCAGTTTTAGAGAAAACAGTGATGTCATCAAGGTAAATGATTATAAAATAGCCCGTGTCTTCTGAGAAGGCTATATACATGGCCCTTTGGAAGGTGGACCCTGCATTCATCAAACCAAATGGCATTTTGACATACATGAAAGTACCCCAAGGCGTAGTGAAAGCAATTTTATGTTGATCACTTGGGAGTACTAATACCTGATTTTAACCTGAGAACCCATCCAACAGTGATATTCTTTTAGACCTAACCACCCTTTGAATTATGTGATCCATTTTTGGCAAGGGGTAGTTATCCTTTAGGGAGGCTCTATTTAGATTCCTAAAATCGATGCAGAGCCTGATTTCTCCAGTCTTTTTGCTAACAGATACTAAGTTGGAGACCCATTCTGAATATCTGAGGGGAACTATGATCCCAACATCATACATTTTGATGATCTCTTTCTCAAGTAAAGGTAATAAAACATGGTTTATCCTCAGTTTTTGTTTGAAAGGTTTCTGATTTTGCTTAAGAGGAATTTTGTGTTGAATGATGCTGGTATCATATGATTTCAGATCCTTGTAACCCCATGCAAACACATCTCTAAATTCTTTGAAAATTTCTATGTATTGTTGTTTGATATGAGCTGGATAGATTGATCATTTTGGGTTCTGCTAGGCTGCCTATGTTATGTTCTTCTATATTTGTTTCTATAGGCTCCATTCTTGGTTCTTTGGCTACATCATTAAAATCAAAAAGCTGCTCTAATGGTGTAAGACCTCTTGGAATTGTATCATTTTTACATTGTAAAACTTCCAGGTCTTTTTGGTCTGTATTATCAACTATTTATGATCTAAAAGGATGTTCAAAATGGTTTATATCAGCAGAAAATGACAACACTGTTTCAGGGATTTGTTCCTTATCTAAACGGTTTTCCTCATGGCTAGTGTTTGATGTTGGTATGGCAAAGTCATTTTTTGATTGCAAAAAATCATTTATGTGTTTGTCTCCTTCAAACACTTTCCAATGGTCTTCATTATCAGGTATTGAAGGTCTAATTTTACCTTTACATTGAATTGTTCATTTATCTGTGGTATTTGACAATTACTAGTAGCAAAGGCAAGTTCATTTGCTAGATGATTTTGAGCTCTTGGGATGAAAATGAGTTCATACTTTTCAAAGGTTTTTAGGAGATTAAGGGAAACATTTCTATATTCTCTAAGTTTTGGGTTTTTGGTTGAATACTCCCCTTTAATCTGTCTAATGATTAGCTCGGAATCTCCTTGAATTGATATTTTCTTAGCTCCTAAATCTTTGAGTAAGTGTAAGCCAATAAGGAGGGCTTCATATTCAGCAATGTTATTTGTGCATGGAAAATCCAGTTTATAGGAAAATCCTTTGTTTGTGTTCTGTATCCATACACCAGCCCCTGAACCTAATTTTCTACAAGAGCCATCAAAGTTTATTTACCAAGGTATTTCAAGCTCATTTTCATTTTCTTTCTATTGTTCAAGGTTTCTAAAGTTAGAACTGTTCTGTACTTGAGTTGAGGACAAATTTGACTGTTCTGGTGGACTGAATTATTTCTTGTTTTCCTTTTCTTGTTGGTTGATTTCATCTTCATTATACAAGATAAAGGAATCCACGTCTGAATGAATAGAATAAACAGGAGTATTGTTTGGCCTATCTATGTTGCTCACCATGTATTTCATATGGGATTCCCTGTATAGTCTTCTGGTTTGGTTAAACACTGAGATGGTGGCATAGGACATGTCCATTTGAAGGCTCCCTTGAAGTTTGGCTCCCCATGATCTACATAGAAGCATGCCATAATTTGGGGGAATGTCAGCTACTACTATGTCCATAACCAGACCTTTGGCAAGAGTTTGTGCCAAGTTGACACACAAATCTTTAATTAGGCCTAAGCATTTGACCCTGCTTGAATCAAAGGAATACATGTCTTTATATGGTTTAGTAATTTCTAAGCCTAGGCTTTCCTTTACTACTTTGGCCATAAGATTGTGAGAAGCACCTAAGTCTAGCATGGCTTTGTGCAAGATTTTGTTATGTATATTCAGGTTGACATAGAAGGGAGGGACAACCCCTTGTTGGTATTTTCCTTCAACTTCAGGACCAAACAATAATTCTGGTTTATCATCTGTCAAGTTTAAAGTATTAGCGTCACTACCTATATTCAAAGCTTTAAAAACTTGATTCTTATATACATTCTGAGTTACTAGTTCAACTAAGGGTATGGTGATTTTGATCTTGGCAATTTCCCCTTCAAGACTGAATTGTCCTTGACATATTTACATCTGTTTTGTCATCTATAATTCTTTCAACAATTCTAACTTGCTGAATTTTACTTGGATTGTTATTTGGGACAATTTTATCAGGGCCACTAGCAGAGGTACTAGGGCAGCTTTGTTCAACACTTTGTTGTCTGTTTTTGTCTTTATTTAGATCAGTTTTCTTGGCCATAATGTTGGTGTTACTTGCTGTCTTCTTAGGCCGATTTTCTAAATTTTTTCTAACAGTCGTACTAGTGTTTTTGTCATTGGAAATCTCTGGGTTCCCTTTGCTTCTAAGATTATATTGTTTGTGTACCTCCATGATTGCATTTTCAAACCCCAATCTGTAATCTTTAGAATCCTCATGGTTGTTTTTAGTTTGTTCTGAAGAGAAAAATCCTTTCTCTTCTTCAGTGAGAAAAACATCTATCTCACTATCAGATCCTATCAGATTTACATGATTTTCTTCCAAACTTTCAGTTTCCCTTTCCTCTTCTTGATCCAAATAATTTTGTTGGAAAGGGGGCCTAATTTGTTGGTCATTATCTCTTTGCCTTTCTTGATTAGGATCTCTTCTAATATTTGGATTCATATTTCTGTTTTGGGGATTGATTTGATTTTCTCTAGGAGGCACTCTTTCATTCAGATTTATTTTTTCAAGCATTCTCCCCATTAAATTTACTAACTTATCGATTTTAGTATCTGATTATGAGGTTGATGCCATTGTTTCATCCCTGTATGTAACTCTTTTCTCAATCAGATTTGCTTCCATACTTAAGGCTCCCCTCTGCATATCTTCTAAATTCAAGGGGTCTGTTTCCCTTAGCTGGTAGGTCATTTCTAGATCAAAGCCTTCTAGAAATTTAGCTAAGGCTAGGCCTAGTGGAGGTTTCATGTTTGGGGGAAGTGCATTATACACACTATTGAATCTAGTGCAATAATCTTGGACACTTTCGCCAGTATTTCTCTTGAGGTTATTATAATCTGACAGTATTTGGAGAGGGTTATTTTTAATTTCCCATTTGTTTGTGAAAGTTTGATATAAAGAAGGGAGATCATTTATGCTATGAGGAGTTAACCCTTTGAACCATTTTTTGGCTTCTCCTCCTAAACTTTGAGCAAAAATTCTCATCTTAATGGTCTCTTCTTCTATTTCCATATAATCAAAAGCATCATCCATCTTGTCTGCATGTTGCTGAGCAGTAGTAGGTTCATTTCCAGTGAAATGGGGAATTTTGGATTGGTAATCATTGGGTAAGGGAACCAGAGGTTGTGGTAACACTAGTGGAGCATACCATGCTGCCATGATAGGAAATAATGGGGGATTTACAAGAGGGAAAGTGGGCTGACCTGGAGTGCTTTGAACAGTGTATGTGTGTACAGGAGTGGAATAAACACTTGGGCCAACAAGCTGATGATGAGTAGATCGGTTATGTAAGGAGATGAAATGATGGAGAAGCTGAGAATCAGGTGGAGTAGAAGGTGAAGCTTCTCTGCTAAATCTCTGTTGCAAATCTGTGGTTTCAAAGTCAGCTTGATTTAAATCACTTTGAGACTTATTTCTGCATAGGCTCTTTGTGTGAGGTAAGTCAAAGTGATGATATTTCAAGATTGTGAGATTTTCAGGGATAGATCTTGTTCTTGGGATGGTCCTATCAGTAGTTGATTTTTTAGACCTATAAGTTTGCCACAAAATCCTCTCTGGATTTTCAACTATGGTAGGATGGTTAGGATATGGATGGGATCTAGTATTGACCCTATGTGAAGCCAGATTTTAGTTTCCAAAATTTAGAGAGGCTAAAGTTTTTAAAATTGTTTTTTCAAAATTTTTCCTCTCACAGTGATTTCTATAATAGGAGACTAGGTTTCTAAACTTCCTCAGGGCTGGTTAACACAATCCTAGGGAAATATGGAGATCTAGAGGAGTAATAGGCCTACTGGGGCTAGTGGAGTCGCTAGGTGGAAATTCTTAGCTTTTCTGAAGGTAAAATGTTTTATGGTCCACCACCAATGATTTATTTAAAAACCTATCTGAAATGTTTTGGGTTTTCTGAGCTTTTTGTATTTCTATGGTTGTGAGAGTGTCCTATACCTGATTTCATAACTTAGCTAAGGTGATGAAACAAACAGAGTCTACTCTATGGCTTATCAGCTGATTTTCTAAGGTAATTGAAGGACTAATGAGTCTATAAGGGCTTTTTAGGCAACTATGAACTCAGGGTCCCACTATGATCACCATTATGTTGGGGTCCAATGATTTGGCAGATTGGCATACCAAGTGACAAGGCAACATAAAAACCAGTCTTTAGAGCTCTAGGACCTAGCCTTCCTATTCTCAGAGAGGGATCTCTCAATTGTTTGCAAAGATATGAGCTTGTTTGCTTTTAAGGGTTGATTTTAGGCTAGTTATGAAGCATGAGTTTGTTTGATTGATTTTTTGGACAAGATGATCTAGAAAACATAGATAGGAAAGGGAAATCTCTAAGTCATTGGGCAATGGAGTCAAGTGGAAGTTGTGACAAGTTTTTAAATGGATCAGGGGTATCAAAGGGAAAATCTAACCTGGCCAATGGATCTATAGAGTCTTTTAGGTGGAATAAAATGGACATCAAGGGTTTAGAATGAAAAGTAGAACTAAGGGCAATTAAGAATCCTTAATTGTATGTAATTCTCAACAAAGGGACTCAAAACATTTATCTGAACATGAAGAGGCATTTCATAGATAGGGATAACCATAAATTCTAGAAACCACACTTCAACAAATAGTAATTTCAAGACAAAATTCTCTAATGAAATATAGAAGGCGAGAAACTTATTTAACTTCTATGGATTTCACCTTCAAGGACAAGAAAACATTCAAGATTCACAAATAACTGCTTTTGTAGAAGAGGGAACTCCTAGACATCTTTGATTATAGCTATAAAGACCTTCAAAACAATTATTTGAGCAAGTACAAAGGGTATGATTGGAACAAAACCTCTTTGGCAGACTTTGGACAATGGTGCTTTGAAGTGAGACTTCAGAAATAGTTTTTAAGTGGCAGCAAGGAAGTAGGGAAAACCATAAATCATTCTTGAGACCAACTGTATTGAACTATTTAATAAATAAACAAGCATAAGGGTTCTAGAGAGCAATTAATAATTCTCTATAATATCTTAGCAGAAGAAAACATAAAGACAATGAAGAGTAAATAGAACTAAGGTGCTTTCAAAAGAAATTTCTTAGCCTAAACGTTTTACTCTACTACAACAGAGAATGATGAAACATAATGGAACAGTAAATAACTATGATAGATTAAGAGTACTTCACCAACAGCCAAGCTCAGGGATCCAATGAAAGAGCTTTCTCCATCAACAAACACGTCAAAACATCCACAGGTTCCAGAACATCAATTTTCTTTCAATTTCAGCAAAACTATGTATTACTTCAAAGAGTCACCAAATGCCCACAATACAACGAGTTCGAATCCAGTATTTATGCTGCAAATAAGGAGGTGGAACTAATCTAGGGTTCAAGTGTCATTAATTACAGAGTAAATGAATTCCTGACCTTGAAAACCATGAAAGGAATAAGGTAGGAACATGTGTGCATCTACTTCTTTGTTTAATAACTTTGTCTTAACTTTCTAAGGAAAGATAGGTGAAAAGTTTGACTTTGCAGCCTATTTTTATCTTTTACAATAACTGCTTGACAACTTAAAATATCTTCTATCTATGTAATAACTGCTAATTGGTCTTTGTAGGTAGAAAGGAAGCTACAAGTGGCCTTTTGTAGACATTCTGAGTGAATAACTGCTGCCTTGATTCATTCGAAGCCTTTTTAAGCCTAATTTGCCTTGATTTTATCACAAAGATGTGCTTTATGGCCTGATTCCGCTTTAGGCTTTTATAATTCTTTATGCTATCTTTATCTCTTTTCGTGATTGCTTTGAACCTTTATTTGTGTACCTTTAACCATGTCTTTATCCTTTAATCATGATTTTAAGCTTTAAATATTCAACTCCTTCCTTTGTTTTTCATATTTCACTTGATATTTATGCATAGGTGTCTTTAATCCATGCTGGAGGGTTTGAAAATTAACCAATGTTCATGAGGCATTGGTTAAACATTAAATGACAACCCTGATTCTCTCATCTCTTCATTGCTTTTGCCTCTGGATCGTCATCCTCAGCCCTTTACCATTGATATTTGGTTGTGGGAGGGCCTACATATTAAGGCCGTCATTTAAGAACCTACACACTAAAAAAAAATGTCATAAAACCTGCGTTTATTTGGATAAACTGCTTGTAGAGGCGATGGTGAGGGCGAAGGAGCTATGCAGAGGTAAATGGATATGTGGGAGGAGATTCTCCAGTCGGAATCAGAAGAAATAGGGTTTTGAATTTGATTAATGGTGCGAGAATGGAAAGCGGTTTGCAAAAAGCCAGAGGTGGTTTTCATGCAATGAATGGGTGGTAAGTGGTTTTACCGCAATCGAATGCGATATGGTTCGGAGGACGACGCGTGTCCCTACTGAAACCACTTATTTCACGCGGAAGTTGCACGATGGAAGGTTTTGGGTGGAATGGGTGTGAAAAGGAGTATAGGCCGTCCGATCTAGGGGAGCTAGATCGATGGCTCAAAATGCGCGCGACTGGTCGAAAACGCTCGACACAGGGATAGGTGGGACCAAGGGGGTGACGTCAGTTGTTTTTTCGCATAACGAATGTGTTGTGGGTGGGGTAAAGTTGTAAGATTTGAATGTGAGCCGTTAGATCGTGAGGATCAATGGTCAAGATCATATCGGCGGAGCGCGTATCGGTAGAAAAAGGGAAGGCGGAAGTGACCCACTGCGATTTGTGATGAAACGCGGGCCGTCCGATCTAGGGGAGATCGACGGTTACTAATCCATCGACGGAGATAAACCTCAACAGAGATTTGGGAAAGTGGAAACAGGAAACGCCGAAATGCGATGGCCGATGGGGGCTTAAAACTTTCAGCCAATGGTTTCAGGCCTCGGTTTTATGAGGAATGAAGGGCTAGGGGTCTAAAACCAAAAGGCGCTTAAAGCCTTATGCTAAAAAATGAGCGGAAAAGGCCAAAAATGAGGTTTTTTAACCTTTTTGAGGGGTTTCGATAAGTATAAAGAAGGAGTTTTAAACCTTATAAGAGGGACTTTACAAGATTTAAAGGGATTTTTGAGGAAATGGAGGATAAAACTGGGAAAAAGAAAGGGATGTAATGAAGGGAATAGTTTGAAATGGAGAAATGATGACTTTTGAAGGCAGTTTTCTTTTCGAAACAGCAGGGTTACTTGAAGGTTTTTAAATGAATATTTATAGTGAAAAGGGTAATGACCACAAGGATATTTTCAAAAGCTCACAGGTTTTCATGAAAATTTTGTTTTTTGTAAATCTATGGATTGATCTAGCCATCATTGAATATAACAGAATTTAAAGATGGCTAACAGGAACAACTTATTTAAGCTTTGATTTCCCTGGCTTGTTTCCATTTACTGTGTCTAGTAAATTCAAGATGCTTTCTTCCTATTTTTCCTTGTTTTTCCCTTTGTTTCTTCCACAGAGGTACTTTAAAAGCTGTCTTTTCCACTTTTCCATATTTTTCCACCTCTTCCCAATACTTTCCTCTTTATTGGGGAAATTAGATATTTATCTCCAAATCTAATTTTTTAGTAACTTGTTTTATCCTTCCAAGGATTTCTGGAAGGTGTGGGAAATTATTATCACCTTATCCATCCTCATGGATTAGGTTTTTCAGATCTCAATTCTCATTCTAGTCATTGCACACACAATTTTCCATTTTATTTTATTAAATAAAAAAATAAAATAAATCCACATAATAGTTCTCCATTGGGGTCCACTTCCCCTTTGGACTTGTTCAATTGTCAAATTAAAACATAGAAACTCGAGGTATTACACATCATCACCATGGTATTGAAAGGTAGCGGTGAAAGAAGATAACCTGATGTGCATCAAAAATATCACTTTCATGAGGGATCCATAAATAGCTTGAAGTTTGAAAAGGATCAACATAATATCTTCATTAATTATGATTGGAGGATATTTATGTGCAAATTTGATGGCTTTAATCTTGTTACAGATGGAAGAAAGAAGATGGCTCCTTGATACCCAAGAAGGAAGAAAACTCGATATAATGAGATGCGAAGGAAAGAGGGAGCCATGAAGCTATATCCATGAAAAAATGATAGCTAATGCATGTATTAATACAAGCTATAAATCTTGTGGTGATGAATTTCTAAATTGGAAGGAAATTAGGAATCTCCTCTATATTTGAGAGGGAGTAAAAGAGTACCCTTAAATTGGAGTAAGGATCTATTCCCTAATCAAGAGGGAATAGGGATCTACTCTCTCGTTGAGAGGGAGTGATGGTGAACATCACATTTGTATTATCTCCTTCATGTGTCATGCACTTGACCAAGACTAAGAACCGTAAATCTAAGTAAATAATGGAGAATGGAGTATTGGATAAGCATTTGTAATTTCCTTGAGGATAGAAAATCCAATATAGGAAATGGATCGACACTCTTTTGGGATTGGACAAGTATCCAAGACAAGAGTGGTCGAATAGGACTGATATTATTTGAGGATTGGGAATCCAAGATTAGGATAGTCCTAGAAGGACATACCTAGTGAACAATCAAATGAGGTATGTGCCTTGTAGAGGTAGTGTGGTATCTCATGTAAAACCTCCCAATGTTATTCTCTTGTATAAGAAAGAGCTTTTCAATTTAAGGCCTTTCTATGATGACAATGTTGGTCAAGATGTTGATGCTTAAATATGGATTACCAATATGACTCTTCTTATGAGAGCTCTCCAGTTTGATAATAACCTTGTACTAGGAGTACAATTATGAATACCTCCATAGTTAAGAGGGAGTGTTGGAAAATATTACTAGTTTTGGTCTTCATAATTTTCAACGTACTCAAATCATTATGTATATTTTATGTTACAAGAAAAGGAAGAAAGAAAAATATTTTTTTAAGCATGGGTTTCATGCTCCATTTTGATGGTCATTGAGTTCAAAGCATTTTATTAATGCTTCTAATGTAGAAATTACACCAATGGATTCAATCTGATCATGTAATATACTAAAACAAGATATTGAATCCTTCTAAAATATTTGCGAAAAATAAACACGACCGCACAATCACACCAAGTAAAATAATTGAGAAAATCAATCGCACAACACATATATTTTTCCTAGGGAAAGCTTGCTGCTCAAAACCCCTCTATCTTTATTGTATAATCAACCAAGGAATCATGAAACAATACAATGCGCTCTTCTCACAAGAGTCTAATGCACTCTACCAACTGTCTCACACTGATCCGGACAAAATTGATCAACACTTAGCCAATTTACTGCCTCTGTTCACCCTGCCTTGCTTGCACAATTCTAAGAACAATTGATTCCTATTAATTAGGAAATTAAACATTCCAAAACTATGCAATACATCATGGGAAATCCTATGGTTGTCTAATTGTGCACCGTAAATTTACTAATAATACAATCGATAGATAACATCCCTTTAACCTCTGTCTCAACTAGGTCTTCATCAGAATTGACATGTATGCAACTATTAATAGTAAATCATCAGTCACTTGACAGATCACCGCATGCGAATTAATTCACTTGACCTCTCACTAGTGCAATAATCAGTTACAACTATTTAGACTAACTTTAACTCTCTGTTGGATCAAGGGGTCCCGACCCAGGTTCATAGGTTAAGGTTTGCCAAAAAACCCCTATACTACTGGCCCTTTCAGCAGTGACCTGCTTTCGCAAGCCAAAGTCTCACCCGAAGTATTATGGGAGGGTGATGGAAGCAGGTTTCCGCACCCTGAGAGAGAGTAGGTAAGTCAAATTTGCAGCCTCTGAGGTTTGTACCAAACAGATCTATTCACTGAAGGTTCGCAGTAGAAAAAATACAACTTGCAACTTAGCCCAATCGAGCTATTATCAGTTATAGATCCAAGCTCACTTGTCAGGACTGTGTCATCACGTTCTGCCTGCTAAGAGCGCTGCTTCTTTTGGGGTCCCTGGACAAGCTCACTTGTTCGCTTCGTGCCCTGGGGGTAGGTAGTACCTTCGATGTCCAATCCGTTCGTGCCCACATCCGGCTAGGAATCAACCTGAGTTTCGGCCTCGACTTCCTTCTTGGTGGTTTTCTTGGGCTGTGTATCCTTTTTCACCGTTGCGCCCGAGTCTTTCCCCATACTCTTGCTTGGGCCCCCGGTCTCCTTGATGATGATAGGTGGGATCACTTGCATTGTGCTGGTCCCTGCGGTGCCCCTTGTGTTGTTTTTGAAGATGATCTTCCAGGTAGGTGGCTAGAGCGCGATTACACTGTCAATCTCTTCGTCCGCTACCATATAAGGAAGCAAGGTCCAAGTTTTATCCTTGTGGGCTCTGATCTGGATGTTATGCATTGTAAATTGGAATGCCGCAATGCCCTTGTATCTGTCATATGTTGTTGGGGACAACTGGGGTCTAGAATTGATGACTGCTGCAAAGCTACTCTGGAAGAGGACCCAGAAGACTTGGTTATCATCCACGTGCTGCACGTCCTTGGATTCCCACAAATGGGCATAAGGAGCCCCTTCGCACATGTATGGAGTGAGCTTAGGGAGGACAAACTCCTCATGGGCTTCCCAGGCGACCAGGGCTATGAGGAACAACAACCAAGAGTAGAAAAATGCCTTTCCCTACTCCTGAGATTCGCGGACGTTGGCCAAGAATTCATCACACAAGTACTGGGCCCAATTGAGGCAGACTCCCTTTCCACGTTGCCCCGCTAACTGAATGACATAAGCAGGGACAGTTGCTACCTGGAATTTTCGCATTATCTTGCACGCTAATAACATGGTACCCAGTTGTGTACCAGGGTCACTGATAGACTTGTTGATGAAGCCTCGAGTGTTTCGCTCCACATGGTAAGTCTGACGCACGTATTCAACAGTTTCTGCCTCATATTTCTTGCCCATGCACTCCAAAGGGTGTGGCCCTTTCATGGGGAGGCCAGTAATTCTGTGAACCAGCACAATATCAATGGGGATTCTGTCACGAATCCACAGGCAGCCATCATGAATCTGGGCGAGAAACTGTCGAGCCAACTAGTCCGTGATGTTGTAGTGGCCAAAGTGTGGCATCCGTAGTAGGTTCAGGAGCCCGGATCCGGCCAATCCATGCACCCAGCGCTCAGAAATAATTGTGATCCCATCGTCTGCCTAAATCGTGTCCAGGTATATCTCGGGTGCTAGCTTAGGGAAAGCTTCAAAATTTTCCAAGTCGTGATCATTAAATTTGATCTCATGGAGCCTTCCACAAGGGTCGCTAAGGACAGGGACCTCTCCCGGGTTTAGTGGCATCTGCAGATAGGTGATTAGGTTGTCGAGGTTCTTTGGCGTGCACGTCGAGGGCCTTTGTGTTCGGACAAAGTGAGGCAACCAGTTGATCGGGTCGGCGGGTTGGGCCTCCTCCTGTGCAACCTAAGCCTGGGGCGTCGGTCGCGGGGACTTGAAATTTCTTGGGGAAGTCCAAGTTTTGGGGGTTTCCCCGAGCCCTGTGCTTTCTCTTTTCCCTTATTTGTAACTGGAGTGGAGATCACTTCTTCATCATCAAACCCAATCTCCATTACTTCCTCAGTTACTCGCTCTAAGGGTTCGACAGGGTTCATGGCCGTCATTCTGGCGCGAAATATGAACTCGAGATTGCTACTGTTAGAGGGGGCTAGCTACTCAGACATGAACGCGATGGTAGGGGTAAAAAGTTTCTTACAACACAACTTCGTCTAGGACAACTAGGCTAAGTACAAACTATTCAAACAATATGGAATATGTGCCTGATCTATCTTGCCCTTTTTATATTTTTTGCGATCGACTAATGGTAGGT
Source organism: Pinus albicaulis (assembly GCA_034641835.2). Lineage (NCBI taxonomy): Eukaryota > Viridiplantae > Streptophyta > Pinopsida > Pinales > Pinaceae > Pinus > Pinus albicaulis. The sequence continues at coordinate 137,944,557 of CM076582.1, forward strand.
TAAACTTACCATTAGGTAAACGGTAAAAAATCTCCAGAATTCACCTCATTAAATGCCAGCCGCCCACTCCGTTCAACGGTAACTTATTCCTTTTACCCGATTTTACTGTTCCAATGACTAGTTTTCGCTCCTCTTGTGCGCTCAACGAACACTTGTGCCTCCTGTGCATCCTCCCCCAACACAAGCTTGTTCCCCAGGTACTTCAAAGCCAAAGACATGTTAGTCTGACATTCGTCATCCCAAAAGAATAGGACATCCTTCGTAACCAAGTTTTTCAGAGGCGCTGTGATCAGTGCATAATTTTAAATGAACTTCCTGTAATAACTTGTGTGGCTGAGGATTGAACGCAGCTATCTCCTTGTTGTAGAAGTTGCAAGATTTATGAGAACCTTGTATATTGTATCCACATCCCCAATCAGAGCCAACTTAGGGTGCGTCTTAATGCTAACTGTTCGTAACTTGAGTGGTCTGGGAACAGTGCGCATCCCCTCTACTTTTGAGACAGAGACAGCTTGCAGATCATCCTTACACTCCTTTAAGGCTAGGCTGTGGAAATTGACTATGTATGGTAGCTGCGTTTCCCATGTTGGTACCTCAGGTGTGAAATACAAGGGCGATTCACCCCATACCACCGTATCAATGTCTTGTAGAGCTACGTTAAGCACCTCCGTTCCACCTACAAAGCCAAATGTCCCCATAAATTCATCCTTCAATGTCTCCCAGTGGCGGGTGCGCTGATGTAGCTCCACATCTAAATACCATGCGGTGGGAAGTGGTCCCAAGGCATGAATAAACAGATGAACCCACTCTTCTATAGTCTTGTCGCACCATTTCTCCATCCAAGTGAACAGATACTCACATGGGTCTCCTGGGCCAAGGTATGTTTGGACACACAGGTGAGCGGGTAGTTCAAATCACAGGATCATCATATCTCGACATTCTTCCCAATCTTGGAACGCCTCCTTATGTGTGTCCCACTACCGCGCAGGTGTTTTACGCATGGTGAGATTAAGGGCCCCTAGCCTTCGTCTTCTTGTAACCTCAGCTTCAAATGCTCACAAAAATTCCATAATATTACCAAAACCATCAAAATAGGGTAGGTCTCTTACCTCTGAGGAAATGCAGTGGAAGTCCTTTGTGACCCAAAGGCATTGCAGCGCAGAGACATCATGTAACTGATTTTTCCAGTTCTCCATCTCCCCGTTAGAGTTAGAGAATCATTCACTGTCCTTTTCCCAGCAGAGTACACCATCCGCCGTGGGGTTGTTCCAATCTTCCTCCCATGCAATCAACTTATACATGTGATCTATATCCTCTTCGTCATGCACCGGCTATGTATATATTTCGCCTTCCATAGGATCTAACGGTGCTGTCACCCTTGTACCGTTATTTTCAAACACCATGCTTCTCTTCTTCAAGTTAATGACGCCTCCCATATTTATGGCCCAATCTAACCCTAGGAGCGCAGGGTAAGGGTCCACATCTTTTACAATCTGAATTACCTCAAAATCAGCCCAGACCTTGACCCCTGCGATATCTACCACGATCTTCGATAGTCTCCCCAAGGGTACGATCTTATGTTGATTGGCCATACGTAGATGGATAGTGGACCACTCCAACTTAGGTTCTCGCATTCATTGCCACATTTTTTTTGGTAGTACATTCGCATCTGACCCCAGGTCCAAAATAACCTGATCCATTTTGTAGTCACCAATCTGCGCTGTCAACTGCATCTCCCTACCGGTGCGTTTCTTATATCTTTATAGTTTGTGCACATCCTTGATTTCTGGGGGTAGGTTATGCCAGGTTATGCCACGCTACGCAGCTATCTATTAATGCCCGAAGATTCTCCACAGCCTTTGGGCTGTGCAACAGCTTCATACATGCCTAAAAAAAGGGTTTGACCTCCTCATCTGCCTCAAGGTTCGTAGGTGCTTGAGAAGTATATGCCTCCGCCTCAGCAAAGTCTTTGCGAGCTGCGACAAATGTTTCTTTTTCCTTTTTTAGAGTCAAACCTTCTTGTATGATAACTGCTTGTCGGATCAGAGGTTCAATCACAACCTTCTCCCCAGGTCCCTCAGTGGCCATTCCACTGCGTGTTATGACATTCACACTTGGATCTTCGTTTCATAGTTCAGCCTTAACCCTCTACACATTCTGTGTAGGTGTCGGCTGCTTCTCCTGCATCTTTTCTATCAAGATTGGACAGTCTTCAATCGCATGGTCCAAATGTCTGCAATACTGACAGGACTGCCTTTGTAGGGTTCAGACAGTCCCTTGCAAAGTGCCCTACTTCTCCACAGTTATAACAAATTAGTTGCCCTCGTCCTCGACCTGCGCTTCCACGTCGGCCCCCTCCCCTGCCCCTAACTGGGGAGCCACCTATGCCTATGGGGGATCTTGGTGATGCATGGTCTATTTGTACTCTATATAAGTTTCCTCAATCGATCATCAAATCATATGTCTGACAGTTCTGTTCATCATGTCCTACCGACCTGCAAAACCTGCACCATTGCTGCTTTACCTATGGGACATACGCATTAGGGAGGGGACATTGGTTTGTATCATGCAACCCTGAAATGCAACAATCATCGCACCACAGTGCTGGCCCACTTGATCCTGCAGTTTCCCTAGGGCGCAATGGGCTAGGTCCCCCGACCTGCATGTAGTCTACTAACAGAGGATAGTTATCCTTGGTGTGACCATTCACTCTACATTGTATGCTCCATCTTTCAGGGCTAGCTTCTGCCCCTTGCTCCTTTCACATATTCTAGATCTCTATGTGCATCGCCTCCAGTTGTCCTTGGATCTGTTGGACGCCCAACTGGGTATCACCCCTGGGTGCAACTTCTAACTTCATAGTGATTTCCAAGGATTTTTCCTGCAATTCGAAAGTTTGGTGACACATAGTTACACACAAGTGCGGCAACAACATAGCGTTGAACCATTCCATGTGCTATCTGTCATCGTACTAAAATAATCCTTCTCTGATCACCTTCTTCAGTCATTGATCGACCTCCCACACAGACTCAGAAGGCCCTTGCTTGAAATCCTTCAGGTCCACTACTATTTGCGAGTAACTTAGGCTTCTTGAATTGTTGTTTCAAGGCGTTCTTAATCTCTTCAATGGTTGCGTTCGCATGCTGGCCGATGTATCCCATGTACCAGTCCAAGGCTCTTCCTTCAAAGGCAAGGGATAGCTGTGCCCATTTCACCACATAATTAGCTACGTTCTGTGCAGTCCATACGGATCTTGCGACAAACCAGAACTGATCCATGTCTTCATCTCCCACACCCTTAAAGGTAGGTAGCTTTCATGTGTGCAACCATGTCGTCTTCCGGTGGTGGTGGAGGTGTAGGTGAATTCTTACCCCTATGCTAGCTTGAAAGTGGTATGGCTGGAGGACTCTGCGCAACTACTTCTCTTTCCAGACTGTAGACAGATCTATCTCATTCTTGGTTGGTACGATAGTATTTGCCACTTCGCGTTGTACTTCCATCTAGATCAGAGGTCATTCACTCGGTGTGGCTACACAAAATACTCTTTCTGCACAGTAATATTTTGATCAGTAATGGTAAGGTTTTCATAAACTTACCCCATAAATCCTTAAAAAACCGTCGCTTTGCTTCAGAATAGGAGACGAATTGATCGATGGAAAACTCTGTCACAAAACCTCCTAGCACACTGTCCACCCAGTGATCCACCGTGCGAGTGATGGTGTTATCAGTCTTCTCTAACTGTTGGATCAATTCTGGGGTCCACTGTGCGACCCGCTCGTCTTTCCAACACTTATGGAATTTGACCAGCCTTGTGAGTCACTCCTGGAGCTCGATCGCAATTTTTACAAAGAATATCTCGTAGAGCTCCGTGAAAATATACTCATTCTGCCACTCTTCCATGGTCAAATTCTTACTATGGTTTTCTTTTTTTGCGAATTCCTAAACTTGTTTTTCAAACCATTCATCGATTTCTTTTCTTTCAGGTTTCCAGTACGGCCTTGGAATTACCCACTCTCTCTCAAAATGATCCCGATCCCGGAAACATAACCATTTGTTGGCTCAAGGGGTCCTGACCCAGGTTCAGAGGTTAAGGTTTGCCAACAAACCCTTATACTACTGGCCCTTTCGGTAGTGACCTGATTTTGCAGGCAAAAGTCTCAACCGAAGCAGTATGGGAAGGTGCTGGAACCAGGTTTCCAAACCTTGAGAGAGAGTAGGTAAGTCAAGTTCGCAGCCTCTGAGGTTCGTACCAGACAGATCTATTCACCGAAGGTTCGCAGCAAAAACAATACAACTTGAAACTCATCCCAATCGAGTTATTATCAGTTATAGATCTATTCAGGAGCTTCACATCCACGTGTGTCTTGCCAATTATTAGAACAAAGCAAAGTATTCACAGCTAATAATAATTATAGATCATAAATATCAGATCATAAACACTTCGCAGCCTAAGAAAATAACACCGTCACTTTTCGTAGCTTAAATCAGTAACACAGAATCATATATAACATAACCAAGTATCACAGATTCACATCAATATTAATTTCCTACAGATTTAGATATTCCAACAATACTTCTGCATTCATTAGTCTTTCAGTTCTACTTACAATACCCAAAACTAGCCCATGCACATAGCCTAGCGGGGTCCGCACATAGCAGGACTGAGGATCTTCGTGCACACAGCTGCAGGAGTCCTTACCCAAAAAACCCCTAGACAGATCTACCAGTTCACACGTAGCATCAATTCCAATTCTTCTCTGCCTTAAGACTCAAAATGTTCATCTATTTATAACGATTTAGCCTAAGCTTTCCTGTGGTTCGCAAACCATGGTTTTTGGACTCTAGGTCTACCCTTTGACCTTTTATAATTCTTTCAGGGCTTTGACCCACCCCAAAATCCCCGTGTTAGATTAAAATATGCCAAAAATATACAAAAATACTCAAAAATATCCCAATTCGCAGCCTTTGGAGGACCCTGTTCCAACACTCACTTAATTGAGTTAACTAATTTCTCATGCATTAAACTAATACACTAACTGCAACTTGGACTCTAAAACAAATATAATCACTCTACATGCCTCACCAACCACCTTCAACTTGAATTTCATGAGCTAACTGAGTCTATCACACTCAGTTGACTATTACAAGTGATTATGATATAAGATTACAATTTATTGTCCAATTTAATTAAGGGAAAATTAAATTAGACACACATTTCTTGTTGAATTTTCAACACTCCCTCTCAACAACAAAGGGATTATTAGCTATCCTGATCCTGCCTCTGTGGTATTCAAATTTTCTCTTGGCGAGCGCCTTCTTTGTAATATCTGCACCCTGATCCTCCATAGGAATGTACTGAAGAAACACAATTCATCTCTAAACATAATATCTGAGATGGTGGTACCGGATGTCAATATTATTGGACCTGTCATGGAATAATGAATTAGCCGAGAGATTTATGCAAATCTGGTTATCGCAATGTATCACCATCGGATCCATCTGATGACCAAACACACCAACAAGTATCTTCCTCATCTAGATGGCCTCACATGTCGCCTGGCTGGCTTCCATGTATTATGCCACGATTGAACTGAGTGCAACTGATCTCTGCTTCCTACTGTACCAAGAAAATGTTGTCGATCTTATGTTGAACATCCCTCCTAATGTGCTCTTTCTGTCTGATGGACTGCCTGCCCAATCTGCATCAGTGAATCCTTGAAGCTTCACTCCATTTGTCTGTATGTACCATAATCCATACTCTGTAGTGCCCTTGATATATCTCAAGACATGCTTCCCCACCTTCCAAAAGAGCTTGGTTGGCTTAACTATAGCTTGACTAAGTTGGTTAACTGCGTAGCATATGTCTAGTCATGTGTTCACCAAGTACATGAGTGAACCCATAAACTGTCTGTAAATAGTAGCGTCCACTACCTCAATTGAAGTAGCATCCTCCTTCCTCCAGTTTCCTGTAAGAGGAGTCTCCATGGGTTTACATCTCTCCATGTGAAACTTCCTCAGAATATCTTTGGCATACTTTCCTTGAGAAAAAAATAGCTCCACATCCCACTGCCATATCTCCAAACCAAGGAAACAGTGAAGGATTCCCATGTCCTTCATATCAAACTCTCTTGCAAGAACCTCTTTGCAATAAGTTATGAGTTTCTCATCACCTGTCGGAATAAGATCATAAACATAAATTATGATAATCAAAAGCTTACCATCAACCACAATCTGGTACAAGTTTTCATCTGCTTCACTCTTTATGAAGCCCGACCCAGTGAAATAACTGTCAATCCTAATGTACCAAGCACGAGGTGCTTGCTTCATCCCATACAATGCTCCCTTGAGTCTGCACACATGCGACCCCTTGTCAAAGGTCTCAAAACCTTATGTATTCTCAATGTACACTTCTTCCTCAATAAATCCATTGATAAATGTAGTCTTTACATCCATTTGATGTATCTGCCACCCCATATGCACTGAGAGTGCAAGGATAGATCTAATTGATGAGTACCTTGAAACCGGTGCAAAATTATCCTCATAGTCAATCCCCTCAACCTGTGATAATCCTTGGGCTACAAATCTAGCCTTGTACTTCTCCACACTCCCATTTGTTGCCTGATTCACCTTATAGATCCATCAAGATCCAAACACTGACTTCCCGACTGGTCTTGGGACAACATCCCATGCATTGTTCCTGATGATGGATTCATACTCCTCAACCATGGTGTCAACCCAAGTTGGTTGTTGCACTGCTTCCTCAAAAGAGGATGGTTCTTTCATAATACATTTTCCCATAAGATCCAGGTGTCCAGTATGTCTGTTTGGTGAATGTCTCTGTCTACATTGTGATGTAAGTGCTCCTACATGTTCTGCTGCATCAAGTGTCAATCTGTCAGCCCCTGTGGTGCACCTCCTACCATGTCTGGTGGATGGCTCTGCATGAGTGGTTTCTGCCACTCCATGATCCTCCTCATGTGGCTACTCCACATATTTAGGTTCATCCTTTGGAACAAAGAGTTCCTCATCTCCATGCAAATCAAGCTCCCTCTCAAGGGACAATCACATGGCTTTCTCCTCATCAAATTTTACATACCGTTTGACAATTGTGATCCCGCTGTTTGGAAAATACACCCGATTGTTATGGGGAATATCAGTGTACCCCAAAAATATCTCAATCTCTGTTTTTGGTTCTAGCTTATTTCTGGAATCTTTGGTCACATGGAAATAGACAGATGAGCCAAAAATTTTAAAGTATGAAACATCAGGTTTCTTACCAGAAAAATCCCCCTCTGGTGTACTCATGTCAAGTATTTGATGAGGACTATGGTTCTGCAAAAATACCATTATGTTGCATACCTCTGCCCACAGATGCAACAATAGGCCCTGATCATGTAACATAGCTCGTGTTGCACCCATAATTGTTCTATTCTTTCTTTCTGCAACCCCATTATGTTGTGGGTTATGAGGCACAATCAACTCTCTTTGAATTCCTTCTTTGCTATAGAATTTATTGAATTCATTGGAGATATACTCACCACCATTGTCACTCCTTAGAGCCTTCACTTACTTCCCTGTATCTTTCTTAACTAGTGCTTTGAACTCACAATATTTGAGAACGTTTGATCTTTCTTCTGAATAAAGTAGCTCCAACACTTTCTAGAAAAATTGTTAGGATATTCCGACACATATAAAATAGTTAAGAATAACTTAGTCTAGTGTAGAGTTAGGTAAAGCGTGTTTCTTTACCATGTACATTTCTAGCTTATAATCCGACGGTCACGATTTGTAGTGATCCGACGGTTATCTCTCTCCTCGGTATTAATGACACTTGATCCATGGCTTAACACCCAATTGGTCCATAATCTCTATTTAAAGAGCATGGAGGGTCATTTTTCCGGTAACCGTTTATGAGAGAAACATATGTAACTTTTCTTTTTATATTAATAAATTGCCTGAAGTGGCCGCGTTGGCTCAGGCCATGGACTATTTCCCTCTTTGAGGGTTTTAACCATGCGATTATACTGGTGTACTGATTTGTGATCTGTTTGTGAGTAGTGACCTTTGTTTCTTGATCTACGGAACTTGCCTTGTAAATTCCTACATGGTATCAGAGCTATTTTGAGGGCCGCATCCATTGTTGATCAAAATCCGAAGCCGATTTGACTGCATGTGAATTCCGTTTTGTAGATCTACTATTTCTGAACATTTTTTGGCTTGGACAACTACTCTGTTGTGTCTGGAGCATCTGTTACAATGAGGAACACCTTTATTTTCATGTGAAAAGGTTTCTGGCTACCCAAGTTATGACAGTTTAGATCTGGAGGTATAAAGCATCTATTTTGCAGTTGTATTTGTTAATAGTTCTACTTATTTCGGTTCCCTATGTTTAATTTTGGTTTTTAGGTTTTATTTATTTTCCAGATCTATAACCTCTTCTCTGTGTATGCTCTTTTCTCTACACTGTGTGCGATCTCGAAAAATCAGAAACAGGAGGAAGGGATTTTTTTTTCTACATATGCTCTTTCCTCGTGTCTTTGTGTGATCTCGAGAAATCAGAAATAGTGGAAAAATAGGTAGTTTCCAGTAAGGGTAGGAAAAAATCTAACAATCTGCCCTAAGGCTTTCATTTCATTTTTTTTTTTTTGCTCGGATTTTTGTGTAGGAAAAGGCATGCACACCGAAGAGTAAAAAAAAAAAACCCCTTCCTCCTTTCAAACAATTACATAATCCTTTTACCATCTCACTTGGTGAGAAGTTAGTTTATGAGAATAGAGGCCTTGGGTTCAAGTCTCCTTCTCAAGCTTCTTTTGTAAAAATTTTTTGTTAAAAAGGGCAATTTTTTTTTTTAAAGTCGTACTTCATCCTGTTCCCGTAACTATTCGGCATCTTCAACTCGTTTTTTCAAAAAGGCATAACTTCTTCATCCGGAAGCTGTTTTTTGAGCCATTTTTTTTATTTTAAACAACCTAATTTTTTGAGATATTTCCATTGGAGCAGTTAGTTTTAGCTTTTCTTAGCTTCAGTTAAAAAAAAAAAATGGAAAGTGCATGCCCGATTATTCTTAACAGCACCAATTATTTCCAATGTCTACCTCACATGGTAGATATACTTAGAAGTAAAGGACTTTATAGAATAGCCAAAAGAGTAGAAACTAAACCTTCTGATGATGATAAAGTCGCTAAATGGGAAAATAAACAAGATCAAGCACGAGGGTTGATAGGAATGTCCATTGCTCAAGATCTTTGATTTCATATCCTTGACATTGAAACCCCTCATGAAGCCTTGGACAAGCTAAATACTGTCTTTGGCATTCAAAATCAAATCAGGGCCCATCAGCTTGAAAATGAGTTGCTTACTTTGGACCCCAATAATTTATCCTCTATTGAAGACTTTTTGTCCAAATTCAAGACCCATAGAATTCTTTTAGAAGGTTGTAAGGTCAAAAAGGAAGATAGTAGCCTCATATATTGCATTCTTACTAAGCTTGGACCTGCATACTTTGTATTTGTTTCTGCCTTCAATTCCACTAGAGAAGCCATCATTTCTTCAGGAACCACCTACAAGAATCCCTCTTTTGATTCCTTTTGTGATTCTTTGATAAGAGAACAAGAAAAACTCTTACACCTTGGTCTTATCACTCCTGGAAACGCTTCTAAGAAAGCCTTAGCAGCCCAACAACAATCATATCAAAAGTATCCCAAGAAGCAGTATCCTAAAAAATATGGTCCAAAACCAAACAAGGGTCCTAAGCAATTTCAACCATAAATTGAAAAAGCAAATCACCAAAATGATAAGGCAAATAAAAACAAAAGGAAGAAGACCGATAGACATTGCAAATTTTGTAATCATGATGGTCATATAGAGTCCAAATTTTTTAAGAAGATGGAAGCCTTAGAAGCAGCAATGAAGAAGCACAAAATCAATTTGGAACACTCTTCACCTTCATCTTCAAGAATGACACTTTCTGCTTGTTGTTGTCAAGCATCAAGATCTGGTTATGCATTAAATGTATCTTCCTCTTCTCATTCTCATGAGTGGCTCATTGATTCTGGAGCTTCTTATCACATGGACAAAAATAAAGCCATGTTTTCTTCTTTAAATGATTGTAACACCAAACATATTTATGTTGGTGATGATAGATCTATTAGTGTTGTAGGATCTGGAACCATTCATCTCGATAATGGTTAGTTTAATGATGTACTATGTGTTCCTACCTTGTCATGAAACCTTCTCTCTTTTTATCAGATAACTCATTCAGGTGAAGGGAAAATAGTAGAATTCTCACCTCATGATGTTGTCATCAAGGACCTCAAAGATCCTAAACATATTTTAGCTATTGGCATTGCTAATGATTCCACAAGGTTGTATAAGTTTGACACTGACTTTGTGTCATTGTGTCTTCCCTCCGTTTTTGTTGCTCATAATGATGAAGTGAGCAAACTTTGGCATGAGCGATTTGGTCACTTAAAATATCACTCTCTTCAAACTCTATGTAAGGAAAATATGGTGACGGGTCTTCCTATTTCGAGATGGTGTTTGCTCTGGATGTGTACTTGGAAAACATCATTGGGATAGTTTTGACAAACGTGCCTCTTGGCACGCTTCAGCCCCTTTGCAGCTTGTGCATAATGATTTATGTGGTCCACTTCCTGTTGTTTCTTTCTCTGGTTGCAAGTACTTCTTAACTTTCATTGATGATTTTTTCAGACGCACTTAGGTATACTTCTTAAAACTCAAGAGTGGAGTTTTTAACATGTTCTTGGCCTTTAAGGCCTTTGTTGAGGAACAATCTGGACATCAAATTCTTAAGTTAAGATCAGACAATGGAGGAGAATATGTTAACAACAAATTTATCAACTTCTGCACTGAGCATGGAATTCAATTGCAACATACTGTTCCATATACTCCACAACAAAATGGTGTAGCTGAAAGGAATAATCACACCTTAAAAGAAATGGCTAGTTGTATGCTTCAATCTAAAGGACTTGGTCTCAATTTTTGGGCAGAAGCCATTAACTGTGCAAATTACATAGTAAATCACACTCCTACTAAGGTTTTAAAGAATATAACTCTAGAAGAAGCTTGGAGCTCAATCAAACCAGTTGTAAGTCACTTTCGTGTTTTTGAAAGTGATGCTTGGGCCCATATTCCAGATGCGAAACATAAAGCCTTAGAACCTAAGAGTGAAAAATGCATTTTTTTTGGATATTCTGAAGATGTCAAAGGTTATATACTTCTTCAACCAAAATCCAAAAATATAATCATTAGAAGAGATGTAAATTTTGATGAAAATATATCAGCCTGTGAGCCTAGTTCGACGGGTGTGCCACCTTTGGCCTGCGAACCTGATTCGGCATATGTGCCACCTCTCTCTCTCTCTCTTATATTTTTAATAACATTCCTTCTAGTTCAGATTATGACAGTGAGGATGAAAACCCTCCTCCACCTCTTGCAATTATTCCTTTTACTCCACCGCTTCCAAGATGGGTTCGCTCTACTCAAGATGTAGCAGGTTCTCTTGCAGGTGACCCTGTCGATCGACAATGTGCACATTCTCAGTTCGAAAGAGCCTCTTCCTTATTGGCTCTAGTTCCTGTTGAAGCCTAGAAAATCTCTGCTTCAAACATTGGGGAAAACCACCCGGTCGGGACCTTAGGACAACTCCTTTTCCGTTTGGTATGGTGGCTCCGACTGGATTTAAAGGACCAGTTTCCTTATAACTAAATGGGTTGGTGAGGGGTTGATTTGGATGAGTGGAAATGGGACTAAATTGACTGAAATAAAACTATCTAATTAAACTAAATGCTGATAAAGAAATTGTAACACTAACCCGGGTAATTATATGTGAATACAACTTAAGATTATTCCAATTTAACAATAACCATGAAAATGTATTATTATTTAAATTGAAATTTGCAGAAACGAATAAAGATAACTCTGTTTAAGAAATTAAACAGAGTTATATTATCATATTGCATTCATCATTGTATACCATCTATATATTCTTGTGAAAGATAACATTTCAATTATACTCAGAAATGATATATAAAAGGAAAAGTTATGAAAACCATATATATAAATGATAGCAAATTTTCAAACGAATATCATATAAAAAAGGAAATCAAAAGTGAACAGATAGAAATACATCATTCATCTTGAAGACTGTCAAATGAAATCTGATACTCTAATCCAGTAACTCCGATGTAAAATTAAATCCAAAGGTACAGAAATGCAACACTTCAAAGATAATTTCAGCACAAAATCACCAGATGTGATCCTTTATAAAATATAAGAGGGATTGGAGTACAGAAATGTAAGCTCCAAGTCCAAAAAATATTACAACTCTGGATCCCTCTCTAAATGCATGAGAGGGATATAAATAAGAAATTACATAACAAAATCCTACAACTACTGCTACAATCTATCAAATTAAAAACATAAATGCTATCTTAAATGAAACTGATTCATTGTTTTTCTTTCTCGCTTGATGTAGCCAAGTTGCAAATCTTCAGCATATCTTGGAGCCTCGGTGGATGACTCATCTCGGAATGCAGCTGTCCAGCGTAGGTGGCATCGGAAAATTCTGGAATTAAACAATCGACAACATTTGAAAGGAATTTAATAGCCATTTGTTGATTGTTTGGCTTAATTAAATAAGTCCACATATTTTCCCAAGATATTGCTTGAATTTTGTTGATTTGTTGACTTTTATCCATCATTTCTTCTTTCCATCTGTTTTCGGTTTCTTTCACTTTAGGCAAACTCCTAGGAACACAGTCTGAAATGAGATTGATTGAATACAAGTTGTCATTGATAAATTGCGTGATATTACTCATCATGCTCCTAGCTCTTGATATTGCTCTCTCGGCTTTCATTATCTGATGTTCCCATTTTTTAAACAAGATTTCCTTATGTCTTTCTTCTATCCTAGGAAGATTAGCTTCTCTTCCTTTTTCTGTATCTTGCCAAGTAAGAAATTCAAAAATATTTTCATCAGCATCATCAATTTCTTGCCTGAGAGTAATAATGTTCTGGATCAAGGATGAGGTAATATCACAAAATGGTTCTGCCTGTGATAATTTTGCACAAAATTCATTCAATTGCTGAGACAACAGTTTATTAACTTCAAGAGCTTCCGATTTGAATTCACTTAATTTAGGGAAATATTTGAACCTATCTAAAGCTGCTTGAAATTCCTTTTCTTGTACAATCTTCGCATTCTTCTCATTTTGTAACAAACCTTGTAACTTGGAAATTTCTTCATTCAATTGTTGTTGTTTGCCTAAGACCTGCTCATCAACCTTCTTCTTTTCTTTGGCAATCTGGTCTTCTAACTCTTTGGACCTGAGTTCTTGATCTTGTAGTTGTTGTTGCAATTGAGTAATATTTTGCTAACTTTCCTTAGCTTGCTCTTCAAGTGAAGCTATATGGAGATATTTTTGAGTCATCATCTGAGAAACTTCTACAGCTTTATCTACTGTTGCAGCACTATATGCTCCTGCATATTGGGACAATTTAGTGAGATCCTCAGATGGATTCACTTCAGTATTCTTGTAAACAATATTCATAAATTCTTCCTGTGGAAAAGAAAACATGTCCTGATCCATCTTCCTTCTTTTTCTCTGTCTTCTAACAGCAACCTTATGTTTAGGGCTGTAAAATAGATCTAAAGGAGGAATCTCCTCAATCTTCAATACAATCTGCCCTGTCGGATGTTCAGGAATGATTTCAACGTCTAGATCCTCTTATTCTTTATCTTTATCCTGTAGTCCCAATTGCTGAGCGAATTGATCATATTGTTTCAATAATTGAGAGGAAACATTAAGATCAACAGAATCTATAATTTTCTCAGTGGTTTCTTTTCCTCCTGATTGCGTGTCTGCTTTCTCTGTATCTGTTCTCTGCTCAATGGTTTTGCTATCCGATCCCCCCTTTTGATTATGCACATTAGTATCAGTACTTGTGAATTTTTCTATTGTTTGAGCAGTGGACTGCTGATCAGTATTTCGATCAGATTTACCATCAGTATTCCCTTTCTGAGCATCAGTTTTGCCATCAGTGCTCACCTTTTCAGTATGTATAGTTGGCTGGTTAATAACCGATTGTGTAATGACTTTACCGGCAGATGTTTCTCCTGACGTTTTGACAAATGTATCCTCTGTCTCTGACCCTTGTATAGGAATTCTCAGTTGGTCTAGAGGAACTATCAACAATATTTGACTTCTGAATAAAAAAAATTTATTCATTTCCTCCTTCTGGAATTTAGACTTGGCTAAATCATAAATTTGAGGAAAATCATTCAACGAAACAAACAAATCATCAAACTCATCTGGTTCATGCTCAAATCGAGCAATTGAAACTGAAGCAGTAACATTAAAGGCTATCTGTTGTGGATCATACTGTCTCCCTGGAATGGTTGCAAATTTACAACCCTTTATTTTGGCGACTTCCTTTTTCTGCATGTTTGAAGTCATTTAAAGTAAACTGACCACCATTGAATGGGAATGGAGGCCACATTCTCTTCTTACTATTGTTTAAAGCTCTGGATATTCCTTCAACTGTTAATTGATAGGAAATTTCCTGGGCGAGAAGTTTGTCTGGAACAATAAGAGGAAGAAAATGGGGTTCCACAATACTCCCAAAAATCCTGATGTATGTAAATTTCTCCTCTCCAAACCAATCTCCTATTGAGGATAAGTCGGCTTTAGCTTTATCAGAGAATCTAGGAGGGAAGCGATTGAAAATGGTTTGGAAGATGGGGATAAGGAAACCATGGCATATTCTATATACATTATCTTGGAAATGAACTTTCTAAAGAATTTTATGATATATATGAATTGGGGTAGGGTCTTTGGGAGTCCATTTCCATCCTAACAAGGGAAACTCAGAATTAAAACAAAGAGCGTCTAGAATATAGGCACAAAAGAAAAAAAGAGTGGAATTTCCAACGGTTTTATCTTGTCTGTACTCGAGTATTCTATTAGCCATTCTATCAGAAATAATAATAGCCCAATCCATAATGTCGGAATTGACAGCAGCTAAGATTAATGGGACCATTTGTATAGAAAACCTAGCGGAATTATCATTACCAAATAATCTACACATCATGGCAGCGGCATAGCAATACAGAGGTAAGAGGGAATCTACAGAATACATACCGGATGCTTCATTTCTGTGCTTCTCAGGATTTTTCCTCCAATCTTTGATAGGATCGAATTGACCTTTATTATTATCAGCAAAATCTTTGATAAATTATTTGTTATACACCTTCTGCGGATCAGGAAGATGATACATTGCCTTAATGTCTTCTGCTTTAAACGACCCAAAAGATACTCCAGAAGCTGAAACAAACGTTTTGTCCTTTATATTCACACTATCTATGACCCATCGAATTACATCATAATAAGGCATGATGCTTGCTCTGGCTGCAATTCGATGCAAAAATGAATTTGCAAGTGATTTTTCAGTAATCTCAGAGTCGGAATCTGAGCTATCTTCATATGGAACTGATGCCTTTTCCACTGTGACTTTGGGGTTTTCCTTCTCCAATAGATTGTAAACTCCTTCTCACGTCATTCTCCCAAGCCCTTGGCATGATGTATCTGTAACTAATCTCAGTTTTGTTGGCTTCTCTTTTGAGACTGTAGGAGTCTCAACAAACTTAACAGGAATAGAAGTCTTGGCTCTCCTCGCTCTCTTCGACATTTCTGTGTTTGATACTATTTCCCTTTGTCTGTGAATGAAAGGGTTCAGTGTTCCTTGGCTCTGCAAAACAATAAACTTTCAGTCGTGACAAACAAGCAACTTGAATGGAACGATTATGAACTCATGATTCATTATTTGTTGGTTTCGTATAGCGCGTAAATTTTCTTTTTGGGTCACACTCACGTATTAAAAACCAAATCATCAACCAATATTCATTTGATTTGCTATTGAATACCCACGTACAAATGGAGATTTGGCGCTTGTGAAATATTATAATATTCACCTATCCTGAACTTTTCGAATGTAATAAATGTCATTTATCAATCACATCGAAAGTTTTCAAATGGCACATAAATATCATAATACAAATTTCTCGATTTGCCGATTGCGATTGAAAACTTTTTCAATTTCCGATTAGATTGTTTAGATCGCAATCGGGGAGTTTCAATCGAAAATAATTGTTAATGGCTTTCTCCGATTTCCGATGGTGGGGTCTACCATATAAAATTTTTTCTCATTTAAACGAACAAATGTTTGTTTTCTTTTGAAAAGCGTTTATTATAATAACGCGCGTCGCATCGGAGAATTTGAAATTGACCGCAAAGAGCTTATTAAAGAGTATCCCGATCATGCGATTGCGACTGGTCGCATCGCATCGGAAGTATATGAATGGATAACTTAAACTCTTTGCGATTGAATTTTTGCGATCGAACTAATCGCATCGGAGAATTTGGGTTTCTATGTCAAATTTCCTCTAAGGGTTTTCTCCGATCTCCGATTGCGATTGTTATTCATTGGACTTTTATACTTGATTTGTTTTTTATGATAAGGTCTTCTATATTTGATCGGATCGGAAGTTTTGAATATTGTATTTGGTTTGTATATAAACAAAGATGAGCTTTTTCAAAACAATGAATCTTTATTTCTAAGTCTTTTATTTCTATAAAAAGAAAAAGGGACCCTATTTCTAAATGAATTTTATTCTAAAATTTAAGAAAAAGGGAGGGTTGTTGTATAGTACAACAATTGGCGATTCACTGAAAGAACCAGTTATCTCTGAAAAAATAAAATGAATACTCTATTTTTAGTAAGTAAAGATTTTTAAAGATAATGAAAACTATCCTAGGATAATCAAAAATAAAATCTAACTTATGAAAAAGAATAAAAATTATTTACAATTTCTTTCTAGTTTCTTGAGAATAAAAACATTTTTGGGTTATCTCAAGCTTTGATTGGTATTAATAATTAAGTAAGTGGATTTCTCCAAGTTTGGTTTTATAATATACTCTATTGTCATAGGTATTGCCTCTGCTGCCCGCAAACGTTCATAGTCTCGACAGGGTTACCTTTTAACCATTAACTATTCATTGTCCCATCTAACTAAGATTATGAATTTTTAAAAGATAAATTCATAAGACATATTATCTCATGTTTTTTGTCTTTTATTTTTTTAAATTTTTTTTTTAAAGAGCCATTGTTCTGGTTTGGTAGCCAGTTAATAACAATGCCATTCAATAGTTGTAATTAAACTGAACAAGCTGGCTCGTGATGAGACCCGTTGTCTTATATTTATAAGCCATTACCCTGTTTTGATGTGCAGTATTGGTAATGTCAGTTTCATTACTTCTTATGAATATGGTAAGTCGGCTCATGATGAGACCTCTTATCTCTTAAAAATTTTACATAATTTCTTAGAATTACATTCTAAAAAATCACAACCTAAATGGATGGGGTGAAATAGTTTTATCCTTAAGAATCAATGGATGACAATTTTTTCAGAGTTTTTTGAGTACCAAGACTTGAATAATCTTTACTTTTATAGATAACCTCTCTCTGCTTAATAAACTTATAATGATTTACATTTCCCTCAAGTTTTTCAAAAGATCATGCAAATAATTGGTATAATCTTTCAAAGTTTAACATCTTATTTAAAACTATCAGAAGACTATGATCATTTCTTTTAAAAATTCTTATTTACACAAAATAAATATTTATAATATTCTTCCTAAGAAATTTTCTAACAAGTAAACAGTCAATTAGAGACTTATTAACAACCTTTATTTGAAAAAACAATTAAAAACTTTGCAGAAGGGAATAGGTATAGTTTAAGAAGGGGTTACCTCCTTATGAAAAGAATTTCTTCAAGATAAGCCCATTTACAGGAAGAGATTCTCTCTTACCTGTTAGATCTTGGAGTATGAATGTATTTGAGCCTATCTTTTCAACGATCTGAAATGGTCTAAGCCACATTTTCTGAAACTTGGTATGCTTACCTTTTTCTTCATGTGCTTTATCCCATTTCAGAACAAGATCACCAATTGACAAAAATTTTGAGCCGGTAGAACTTGCATCAAAAGAAGATTTTACAAGCTGTTGATGTTTTTCATGAACAATTTTAGCTTTATCTCTATCTTCTTCTAGTTTAAGGATTTGATCATATCTCAATTGAATGGATGAAGAAGGATTTTATTCAATAAATTGCACTAGGGCTAATGATGGAAGAGTTAAATTTGATGGTATCACAACTTCTTTTCCATAAACTAAATTGAAAGGTGAAGTTCCTATTGAAGCTTTTTCAGTGATACGATCAACCCATAATGCAAAGATTAAAGACTTGTGCCAATTCTTTTGATTTTGATCAATAGTCCTTTTAATGATTTTGATGAGATTTTTGTTAGTGGATTCAGCCAAACCATTACCTTGTGGGTAATAATTTGCTGAATATTTTAGTTTAAAACCTCTTTTGACTGCAAATTCTATTAAACTATTTCCGGAAAAATAAGATGCATTATCAAAGACAAGAGCTTGAGGTACACCAAACCTGGTTATGATGAATTGATCTATGAAATCAATAATTGCATCAGAATTGGCTACGTTCAAAGGGATTGCCTCTACCCATTTTGTAAAGTAATCAGTTGTAGTAAGGATGTACTTGTGCTGTTTGGAAGAATGAGGTACTATCTCACCAATAATGTCAAGCCCCCATTGTTCAAATGGTTACTCAATACTTACTGGTTGCAAAGGAAAAGCTGGTTTCCTTTGTCTTCCACTTGCAGTTTGGAAAATTCTGCACTTCCTTACATAGTCATGTGTATCTTTAAAAAGGGTAGGCCAGTAATAGCCAGCACGAATTATTTTGTGAGCTGTGGTATCACCTCCAAAATGACCTCCTACTGGTCCATCATGCAACTCCTGCAAAACCTTTTCAGCTTTAGGTTTTTCAAGACATCTTAATAAAATTGAATCATAATTTTTCCTAAATAACACATTATCAATGATCTCATATTTAATAGCCTTTAACCTTAAAGCACGTTTTCTCTTATAGCTGAGATTAGAAGGAGCATACCCATTTTTCAAGTAATAGATGAGATCAGCATACTGAGATTCAAAATCTGTAACACTTATTTGACTTACTTGAATATC
The DNA here is from genome assembly GCA_034641835.2 of Pinus albicaulis. NCBI lineage: Eukaryota > Viridiplantae > Streptophyta > Pinopsida > Pinales > Pinaceae > Pinus > Pinus albicaulis. The sequence continues at coordinate 137,963,688 of CM076582.1, forward strand.
TTGATTTTCTGGTATGTTATGAGCTCCTGCTAATAATCTGCAAAAACCTTGTCCTCTAACAATTTTAGCTGGTTTAATATCAACATCATATTCTTGCAAAGCTGTTACCCAATTAGCTCGTTTTTCTCCTACTTCTCTCTGAATTAATAATTGCCTCACTGCAGAGAATGGGACAATGATTTTTGTATGAGTTTTCAAGAGAAAAGGTTTGAAATTCTTGATTGATTTAAACACAGCAAAGGCTTGTTTTTCAACATCGGAATAATTCAGTTAAGCTCCTTGTAGATTTGAGCTAAAGAAAGAAATTGGTGCTTCAATTTTCTGATCATTGAGCTGTGTTAAAACAACTGCATAGGATGTCTCGGTGGCTAAGGTATACAAAATAAAATCTTTAGAAAAATCCGGGGTACTCAATGCTGGTGCATTAATGATCGCTTGTTTGATTGCCTCAAAGGCTTCTTTCTCTTTATGCCCCCAGTTGAATATTGAATTCTTATTGATCATATTTTGCATAGGTAAAACAATTAAAGAAAAATCAAGAATGAATCTTTTTACAAAATTGATTTGTCCAAGAAATGATTGCATGGATTTTTTGTTATGAGGTAAAAAAATATCAGAGATTTCTTTTACTCTATCTGGATCAATGTATATACCATCTTTTGACACAACAAATCCTAAGAGTTTTCCTTCATCCAAAGCAAAGAAAGATTTCTTTGGATTTAAGGAAATACCAAACCTTCTACATCTTTCAAATATTTGCTTTAGATCATGTAGATGATTGGTTCTCTTTTTTGAAAATACTATTATGTCATCAAGATAAACAACAACTGACTTATTGATCAGACCTTTAAACGCTATGTCCATGGCTCTTTGGAAAGTTGCTCCTGCATTTATTAGTCCAAAAGGCATTTTTTGATAAGCATAAGTTCCCCATTTTGTTCTGAAAGTTGTTTTCAATCTGTCATTTGGATGAACTAAGACTTGATTATAGCCTGAAAATCCATCAAGAAAGGACATAAGTTCAGAACCAGCTACCTTTTGAAGTATCTGTTCCATGGTTGGCAATGGGAAATTATCTTTTAAACATGCCTTGTTTAAATTTCTGAAATCAATACAGATTCTTATATCACCATTCTTCTTCCTTACAGGTACCATATTGGAAACCCAATTGGAGTGCCTGACAGGAAAAATGATTTTGGCTTTTAAAATTTTATTAAGTTCTGATTTGATTTGTCCTTCGAGATTTGGATGAACCTTCCTTAGCTTTTGTTGAACAGGTTTAATATCAGGAAGCATTGGAATTGTGTGTTGAATAATCGAAGTATCATATGTTTTTAGATCATCATAATTCCAAGCGAAAACGTTTTTATATTTGTTCAAGAGTTTAATGAAAGCATTCCTTTCCTCTGGTGTTAAATTGAGTCCTAAATTAATGTTTTGAGGTTTGGAATCAGAACCAAGATTCACTAATTCAAACTTCAAAGTGGAGCTTTGAAGTTTGGCATTAGTGACTTTCTTGAATCTGTATTTAATATCATATAAGTCCTCCAATTTAACAACAGATTTCAGAATGGGATTTTCATTACCTTTTGAAGCAATTTGTAAATCATGATCATCTTCATCAATAATTTGCTCATCATATGATTTCTCTGAAGTCATGAAATTTAAAATATCTTGATCATGATAGAAAACTCTCCAATTTGTAACATTGTCTGGGACAGATGGACGAAAAATTAATTCTACAAAAAATCTATCAGGACTGCAATCTTCAGCAGGTAGGAGTTTAGATGCAACATTAGCTAACAAGTCAACTGATGTATTCTGATTCCTAGGAATAGGAGAAATATTGAATGCTAAAAAACGAGTGGTGAGATCTTGTACTAGGGTTTGATAGTGTTTAAGATGTCCTGAAAGGCAATGAATAGTATTCCTAACTTGTTTTATGACAATTTCGGAATCACCAAAGACTTTCAAGTATTTAACATCTAACCCTATAGATTTATAAAGTCCTTGAACCAAGGCTTCATATTCTGCAGTATTGTTAGTACACTCAAATTCTAGCCTACATGACAGCATGGTTTTCTCTCCATCCGGATCAATTAAAATGCATCCTGCTCCAGCTCCATCACTAGACTTTGATCCATCAAAATATAACGACCAAAATAAAGACTTATCTATTGACTTATCTACAATTACATCAGAAGTATTTACAATTCTGGAAGAATCGGATTGTGAAAAATTTTCTATTTGAGAAACAAAAGTATTTACAGAAAAAGGTGATCGGGGTGCTTTGAAGTTTCCAAGAAATGATTCAGCAGAATAACCTCCAAGAATATTGTTGTTGAATGCCACAGGTTCGTTAGGTTGTTCAAATTCAATGACAGTGTGTGTCATATGTTTTTCTCGTTCGATTTTGATTTGATTTGGCTTCCCTTTGTAGGGAAGCCACATATGTGAATAATCAGTCGAGATATAACCATTAAGTTTCGCAGACCAGTCTCTACTTAAAATTAATCCATAGAATTCAGGAATATCAGCAATCAAACTATCAATTCTTTGGACAATTCTAGGATCGGAAGCTAATCTGATAGTAACTGAATTGATTTCTCCTACAACTTGAACTTTAGAGCGATCCAATTGAACAATATGAACTGCCGATTTCTGTGGTTCGATATTCAATTTGGCACAAACAAAAGTAGGCATTATATTAGAGGAAGCTCCAGAATCAATTAAACAATTATGCAGATTCTTATTGTACATTTCATAAGTCAGAAGAAAAGGAGGAGTTTGAGAATTTGACTTTTCTCCAATGAGCACGGTATCAGTAGCATCTACCTTATCTGGTGGCTTACCAGCTCCCCTAGCTGCTTTTGCAGCTACACCACTTGGTAAAGGAGAAATTGGTGTAGCGTTTAATTCTTTCAATAGCAACTTCTGCTGGTGTTTTAGTTTGCTGAGTTCATGTAAGGAAATATTGGCTTTGATCTTTTTCATGTCTTCGACAATGTTGTACTCCATAGGATCTGACACCACTAAAGTCTTTGTTGTCGATGTGGGAGGATTAGAAGAAGATGGATGATTTTGAGTAGGTAATGGAGAAGCTTTCTTTGCAGGGGATTTGTCTTTGGTACTTGGAGTTGTGATTTTCTTTTTAGGAGCTGTTTGTATAGGCTCTGCTGTAGATTTACTCCTAGTACTTACTGGCATAGCTTCTTGTTCTACCTCACTATCAGAATTAGGGAGGATAAAATCCCACATTCCATGTAATTCAGCTATTTCTTCATTCTCATCTTCCTCATCTGATACTAAATATGTATCTTCTTCTTCTTCTTCTTCCTCTGATTCTGCATTAGAGATTGCATTAGGAGGTTTAGATTCAACTTGGTTTCTTCTGAAATTTCGGAATGGTTTTTTAGTAGAAGTTTCAGCTACTTGTTTTTTAATTTCAACCATTTCATTTGACATGGTTTTAAGAACTTTCTATAAACCTTCCATGTCGTATGGATCTTTGGCCTTTTTCTTTGAATCATCTTTGAAGCTGACTTTCTTTGATTTCCTTTCCTCAATAGCATTTTTCTTTTCTAGAGAAATAATTCGTTTTTCTACTGCAATAGCCTCTTTCATATTCTCAGCTAATGTAGGTTTTGCAGCTCTATCTACAAAAATTTCTATGTTTGAGGGTAAGGCAGTTATATACCATTCACTTCTGACTTGTTCACTGGGCTGTGAATCTGTGTGGATTTTGTTCAAGAGTTTGTTGAATCTAGCGTTGAAATCTTTAATGGGCTCTTTGGGTTCTATTTTCAAATTTGAGAGGTCATTGAGTAAAGTAGCTATTGATCGGTCATCTCCAAATTTGGTTAAAAAATGATCTGCAAAAATGGCCCAACTTGTTATGGATCCCGAAGGTAACGAAAAGTACCATGATCCTGCTACCCCTTGAAGAGTATAAGGGAATAATCTGACTACAACATCTTCATGTGTGACTCCATTCAAATTTACAGCCAACATAAAGTTATTGATATGTTCTTCAGCTTGAATGTTAAGATCTGGACTAAATTTTGGAAGCCATTTTCCAGGATTGTCTGGTAAATCATGTAAAGGTGCAGCCATGTTGACTGCCCCTGGAGTAGCCCATGGTCTAGCCATTATTGGAATGACTATTAGAGGAGTAGTAGAAACTGGTGGTGTTTGAATAGAAGTTGTTGGAATAGATGATGTTGAGATTGATGATGACTGAGCAGATGATGATTGAGGAGATGATGATTGAGGAGATGATGTGGAAACAACTGCACTTTGTTGAGTTGTGGTTTCGGAAACAGGTGATTGAATATGAGATGATGAACTTATATCACTTTCTGATTCCGATTGAATTCTTTTTGTTTTGCCCTTACTAGGTAAAGGAAATTCTTGCGGAGGAATACCAAGTTTTTCACTTTGCAGCCTAGTAAGAGGTTTTGAAGGAACAAATTTTGAACTTACACTACCTTCAGATATTTCAGACTCTTCAAGAGATAATGAGAATCCTTTCAATTTATGGATTAAATCTTGAACTTCAGGAGACTCAGGAGATTTCTTGTCTGAATATTTTGAGATTTTGGTAGTGGGTGTATGAATATTCTTCGCAATTTCTTCTCTAGGATTTTGAATTTCAGAAGAAATTGAAGAAGTTAATGAGGGTGTTTTTCTCTCAGAATGGCCTGTAGATAAAGATTTGCTTGCCATTCATAGCTCATGCCCTCCTTCTAGCGCCAAAAATGTTGAAGCCTAGAAAATATCTGCTTCAAACATTGGGGAAAACCACCCGGTCGGGACCTTAGGACAGCTTCTTTTCCATTTGGTATGGTGGCTCCGACTGGATTTAAAGGACCAGTTTCCTTATAACTAAATGGGTTGGTGATGGGTTGATTTGGATGAGTGGAAATGGGACTAAATTGACTGAAATAAAACTATATAATTAAACTAAATGCTGATAAAGAAATTCTAACACTAACCCGGGTAATTATATGTGAATACAACTTAAGATTGTTCCAATTTAACAATAACCATGAAAATGTATTATTATTTAAATTGAAATGTGCAGAAACGAATAAAGATAACTCTGTTTAAGCAATTAAACATATTTATATTAGCATATTGCATTCATCATTGTATACCATCTATATATGCTTATGAAAGATAAAATTTCAATTATACTCAGAAATGATATATAAAAGGAAACGTTATGAAAACCAAATATATATAAATGATAGCAAATTTTCAAGCGAATATCATATAACAAAGGAAATCAACAATGAACAGATAGAAATACCTCATTCATCTTGAAGACTGTCAAATGAAATGTGATACTCTAATCCAGTAACTCCGATGTAAAATTAAATCCAAAGGTACAGAAATGCAACACTTCAAAGATAATTTCAGCACAAAATCACCAAATGTGATCCTTTATAAAATATAAGAGGGAATGGAGTACAGAAATGTAAGCTCCAAGTCCAAAAAATATTACAACTCCGGATCCCTTCTCTAAATGCATGAGAGGGATTTAAATAAGAAATTACATAAAAACAGAATCCTACTACTACTGCTACAATCTATCAAATTAAAAATAGAAATACTATCTTAAAATGAAACTGATTCATTGCTTTTCTTTCTCGCTTGATGTAGCCAAGTTGCAAATTTTCAGCATATCTTGGAGCCTCGGTGGATGACTCATCTCGGAATGTAACTGTCCAGCGTATGTGGCATCGGAAAATTCTGGAATTAAACAATCAACAGCATTTGAAAGGAATTTAATAGCCATTTGTTGATTGTTTGGCTTAATTAAATAAGTCCACATATTTTCCCAAGATATTTCTTGAAGTTTGTTGATTTGTTGACTTTTATTCATCATTTCTTCTTTCCATCTGTTTTCAGTTTCTTTCACTTTAGGCAAACTTCCAGGAACACAGTCTGAAATGAGATTGATTGAATACAAGTTGTCATTGATAAATTGCGTGATATTACTCATCATGCTCCTAGCTCTTGATATTGCTCTCTCGGCTTTCATTATCTGATGTTCTCATTCTGTAAACAAGATTTCTTTATGTCTTTCTTCTATCCTAGGAAGATTAGCTTCTCTTCCTTTTTCTGTATCTTGCCAAGTAAGAAATTCAGAAATCTTTTCATCAGCATCATCAATTTCTTGTCTGAGAGTAATAATGTTCTGGATCAAGGATGAGGTAATATCACAAAATGGTTCTGCCTGTGATAGTTTTGCAAAAAATTCATTCAATTGTTGAGACAATAGTTTATTAGCTTCAAGAGCTTCCGATTTGAATTCACTTAACTTAGGGAAATCTTTGAACCTATCTAAAGCTGTTTGAAACTCCTTTTCTTGTATAATCTTTGCATTCTTCTCATTTTGTAACAAACCTTGTAACATGGAAATTTCTTCATTCAATTGTTCTTGTTTGCCTAAGAACTGCTCATCAACTTTCTTCTTTTCTTCGGCAAGCTGTTTTTCTAACTCTTTGGACCTGTGTTCTTGATCTTGTAGTTGTTGTTGCAATTGAGTAATCTTTTGCTGACTTTCCTTAGCTTGCTCTTCAAGTGAAGCTATATGGAGATCTTTCTGAATCATCATCTGAGAAACTTCTACAGCTTTATCAACTGTTGCAGCACTATAAGCTCCTGCATATTGGGACAATTTAGTGAGATCCCTAGATGGATTCACTTCAGTATTCTTGTAAAAAATATTCATAAATTCTTCCTGTGGAGTAGAAAACATGTCCTGATCCATCTTCCTTCTTTTTCTCTGTCTTCTAACAACAACATTATGTTTAGGGCTGTAAAATACATCTAAAGGAGGGATCTCCTCAATCTTCAATACAATCTGCCCTGTCGGATGTTCAGAAATGATTTCGACATCCTGCTCTACTTTCTCTTTATCTTTATCTTGCAGTCCCAATTGCTGAGTGAATTGATCATATTGTTTCAATAATTGAGAGGAAACATTAAGATCAGTAGAGTCTACAATTTTCTCAGTAGTTTTTTTCCTCCCGATTGCATGTCTGCTTTCTCTGTATCTGTACTCTGCTCAATGGTTTTACTATCCAATCCTCCTTTTTGATTATGCACATTAGCATCAGTACTTGTGCATTTTTCTGTTGTTTGAGCAGTGGACTGCTGATCAGTATTTCGATCGGATTTACCATCAGTATTTCCTTTCTGAGCATCAGGTTTGACAACAGTGCTCACCTTTTCAGTATGTACAGTTGGCTGGTTAATAGTCGATTGTGTAATGACTTTACCGGCAGATGTCTCTCCTGGCGTTTTGAGAAATGTATCCTCTATCTCTGACCCTTGTATAGGAATTCTCAGTTGGTCTAGAGGAACTCTCAACAATCTTTGACTTCTGAATAACAAACATTTATTCATTTCTTCCTTCTGAAATTTAGACTTGGCTAAATCATAAATTTGAGGAAAATCATTCAACGAAACAAACAAATCATCAAACTCATCTGGTTCATGCTCAAATCGAGCAATTGAAACTGAAGCAGTATCATTAAAGGCTATCTGTCGCGGATCATACTGTCTCCCTGGAATGGTTGCAAATTTACAACCCTTTATTTTGGCGACTTCCTTTTCTGCATGTTTGAAGTCATTTAAAGTAAACTGACCACAATTGAATGGGAATGGAGGCCACATTCTCTTCTTACTATTGTTTAAAGCTCTGGATATTCCTTCAACTATTAATTGATAGGAAATTTCTTGGGCGAGAAGTTTGTCTGGAACAATAAGAGGAAGAACATGGGGTTCCACAATACTCCCAAAAATCCTGATGTATGTAAATTTCTCCTCTCCAAACCAATCTCCTATTGAGGATAAGTCGGCTTTAGCTTTATCAGAGAATCTAGGAGGGAAGCGATTGAAAATGGTTTGGAAGACGGGGATAAGGAAACCATGGCATATTCTATATACATTATCTTGGAAATGAACTTTCCAAAGAAGTTTATGATATATATGAATTGGGGTAGGGTCTTTGGGAGTCCATTTCCATCCTAACAAGGGAAACTCGAAATTAAAACAAAGAGCGTCTAGAATATAGGCACAAAAGAAAAAAGGAGTGGAATTTCCAGCGGTTTTATCTTGTCTGTACTCGAGTATTCTATTAGCCATTCTATCAGAGAGAATAACAGCCCAGTCCATAATGTCGGAATTGACAGCAACTAAGATTAATGGGACCATTTGTATAGAAAACCTAGCGGAATTATCATTACCAAATAATCTACACATCATGGCAGCGGCATAGCAATACGGAGGTAAGAGGGAATCTACAGAATACATACCGGATGCTTCATTTCTGTGCTTCTCAGGATTTTTCCTCCAATATTTGATAGGATCGGATTGAAATTTATTATTATCAGCAAACTCTTTGATAAATTCTTTGTTATACACCTTCTGCGGATCAGGAAGATGATACATTGCCTTAATGTCTTCTGCTTTGAACGACCCAAAAGACACTCCAGAAGCTGAAACAAACGTTCTGTCCTTTATCTTCACACCATCGATGACCCATCGAATTACATCATAATAAGGCATGATGCTTGCTCTGGCTGCAATTCGATGCAAAAATGAATTTGCAAGTGATTTTTCAGTAATCTCAGAGTCAGAATCTGAGCTATCTTCATCTGGAACTGATGCCTTTTCCACTGTGACTTTGGGGTTTTCCTTCTCCAATAGATTTTAAACTCCTTCCCACGTCATTCTCCCGAGCCCTTGGCATGATGTATCTGTAACTAATCTCAGTTTTGTTGGCTTCTCTTTTGAGACTGTAGGAGTCTCAACAAACTTAACAGGAACAACAGTCTTGGCTCTCCTCGCTCTCTTCGACATTTCTGTGTTTGATACTATTTCCCTTTGTCTGTGAACGAAAGGGTTCAATGTTCCTTGGCTCTGCAAAACAATAAACTTTCAGTCGTGACAAACAAGCAACTTGAACGGAACGATTATGAACTCATGATTCGTTATTTATTGGTTTCGTATAGCGCGTAAATGTTCTTTTTGGGTCACACTCACGTATTAAAAACCAAATCATCAACCAATATTCATTCGATTTGCTATTGAATACCCACGTACAAATGGAGATTTGGCGCTTGTGAAATATTATAATATTCACCTATCCTGAACTTTTCGAATGTAATAAATGTCATTTATCAATCGCATCGAAAGTTTTCAAATGGCACATAAATATCATAATACAAATTTCTCGATTTGCCGATTGCGATTGAAAACTTTTCCGATTTCCGATTAGATTGTTTAGATCGCAATCGGGGAGTTTCAATCGAAAAGATTTGTTAATGGCTTTCTCCGATTTCCGATGGTGGGGTCTACCATATAAAAGTTTTTCTTATTTAAATGAACAAATGTTTGTTTTCTTTTGAAAAGCGTTTATTATAATAACGCGCGTCGCATCGGAGAATTTGAAATTGACCGCAAAGAGTTTATTAAAGAGTATCCCGATCATGCGATTGCGACTGGTCGCATCACATCGGAAGTATGTGAATGGATAACTTAAACTCTTTGCGATTGAAGTTTTGCGATCGAACTAATCGCATCGGAGGATTTGGGTTTCTATGTCAAATTTCCTCTAAGGGTTTTCTCCGATCTCCGATTGCGATTGTTATTCATTGGACTTTTATACTTGACTTGTTTTTTATGATAAGGTCTTCTATATTTGATCGGATCGGAAGTTTTGAATGTTGTATTTGGTTTGTATATAAACAAAGATGAGCTTTTTCAAAACAATGAATCTTTATTTCTAAGTCTTTTATTTCTATAAAAAGAAAAAGGGACCCTATTTCTAAATGAATTTTATTCTAAAATTTAAGAAAAAGGGAGGGTTGTTGTATAGTACAATAGTTCCATAAAATATTGATCCAAAAACCTTTGAAGAAGCCTCTGGTCATCCAGATTGGGATGAAGCTATGAATGAAGAGTATCGTTCCTTATTGGCAAACGATACTTTGGATCTTGTTCCTCTTCCAAAAGGAAGAAAACTTGTCACATGCAGATGGGTTTACAAAACCAAGTTTGGAATAGATGGAAAAGTGGATAGACATAAAACTCGTCTTGTCGCTAAAGGATTTTCAAAAGTTGAAGGCATTGAATATACTGAAACCTTCTCCCCTGTTGCCAAAATGAATTCTATTCGCCTTGTTCTTTCCCTTGCTACCTCCTTTAAATGGGAAGTCCATCAGATGGATGTTAAATCTGCCTTCTTACATGGAGATTTACATGAAGAAATCTACATGGAACAACCCCCTGGCTTTATCGAAAATGACTCTAGCATTTTTTGTCGCCTTAGGAAGTCTCTGTATGGTCTTAAACAAGCTCCTTGGGCTTGTTATGCCAAAATGGATAGATTTCTATTAGATAATGGCTTTTCTAGGTGTCATTCTAACAATAGTGTCTACACCAAGAAAGTGGGTAAGTCCTTCACCATCCTTGTTATTTATGTTGATGATCTTATCCTTACCGGTAGTGATCCAAACCATATAAACCATGTGAATTCTAGCCTCAAAAATAAGTTCTAAATGACATAATTAGGACACTTGCATTATTTCCTTGGTCTTCAAGTCTTGCAATCCAAGGAAGGCATTAATCTCTCTCAGTCCAAGTATGCCTGTGATCTTATACACCACTTTCACATGGAATACTATAAGCCAACCCCTTCTCCCTTTTAGTCTGGATTCAAGCTTTCACTCACTTGTACTACCCCTGAAGTTGATGCTACCTTATATCATCAACTTGTTGGTAAAATTTTGTATCTAACCTATACTCGTCCTCACCTTTCCTTTTCCATTGGTCTTGTCACTTGGTTTATGCATCAACCTCATGAAAGTCACTGGAAAGTAGCTAAAATAATACTTCGATATATTTGAGGTACAGTTCAGTTCAGGATTCATTACAGTGCAGGGGCATCTCCATTGTTGATTGGTTTCACTGATTCTGATTGGGATGGTGATCCTGATGATCAAAAGTCTACTGCAGGATATGTATTCACTCTTGGTTCAGGACCTATTACTTGGTATTGTAAGAAAAAAAGTGCCATCTCTCTTTCTTCAGCAGAAGCGGAGTATCGTGGTGCATTTGAAGCCAGCATGGAAGCCATGTGGCTTCGTCAGATCCTGTCTGAATTTGGTCTTCATCAGCAGCATCCAAATACACTTTGGTGTGATAATCAGAGTGCCATTCAGCTATGTAAAGATCCATTTCAACATCAGCGTATGAAACACATTGAACTCCACATACACTTCATCATAAATCTCATTCATGATTGTGTTCTTGAAGTGCAGTACTATACAACCAATGATCAAGTAGCCGATATCTTTACAAAGGCTCTCATAGAAGCGAAGTTTACCAAAATTTGATCCATGCTTGGAGTTCAGGAAAGTTTTCATTAAGGGGGGATAGGCTCTAATTCCTCCTTCCTTCTCCTATTGTTTCACCTTTGTAAATCCTTCAATCCTATCCCAATTTGTTCTTGAGGGGGGATGTTAGGATATTTCGACACAAAGGAAATAGGCTCCTTTTGTGTCACCTTTTTAGATCCTTCAATCCTATCCAAAGTTGTTCTTAAGGGGGGATGTTAGGATATTCCGACACATAGGAAATAGTTAAGAATAACTTAGTCTAGTGTAGAGTTAGGTAAAGTGTGTTTCTTTACCATGTACATTTGTAACTTATAATCTGATGGTCTCGATTTGTAGTGATCCAACGGTTATCTATCTCCTCAGTATTAACGACACTTGATCTGTGGCTTAACACCCGATTGGTCCATGATCTCTATTTAAAGAGCATGGAGGGTCATTTTTCTGGTAACCGTTTATGAGAGAAACATATGTAAATTTTCTTTTTATATTAATAAATTTCCTGAAGTGGCCGCATTGGCTCAGGCCGTGGACTGTTTCCCTCTTTGAGGGTTTTAACCACGTGATTATACTGGTGTACTGATTTGTGATATGTTTGTGAGTGGTGACCTTTGGTTCTTGATCTACAAAACTTACCCTATAAATTCCTACAAAAATCATCAACAAAAATCACATAATACATGTGCTTTGTTGTAAAATTTGTAGAGAATGCTCCACACACATCTGAGTGAACTCTCTCAAGGATTTCATTTGCTCAGTTCTCCTTCTTGTGAAAAGTGGCCTTTGTATACTTCCCTGTGGTACATCCCTTGCATGTGTCTATTTGCGCAAGAGTACCCTTGGCAAGCACCATAGAAATCTGTTGCATGACCTTCAAAGCACTGTGGTGTAGATGGCCCAATCTCTTGTGCCATAACTCACCCTCATCCTGGCTTACCACTCTATCTGCTTTACTCATCAATGTTGCGTAGCCATCTACATCAAGTTTGTAGAGGTTCTTCACAAGAACCCCAATCTTCTTAACCTGTCTTGTGGCTTTGTGATGAAGGAATTATTTCCCTTCACTGAAAAACCACATTATATCCTCTATCCTCCAACATAGCAACTTAAAATAAATTCTTTTTCAAGCTTGGTACATGCATGGCATCTTTTAATAAGAAAGGTTTATTTGACTATCTCTGGAAAGTAATTGTACCAATCCAGGTAGTGCTATACCTCCCGTCATCACCCATATCGATGTGCATCTGAAGATCCTTCTCCTCCAAGCTACTAAATAGTTCTTTGTCTCCCTTCATGTGGAAATATGCACCACTATCCAAGTACCACACTGATCCCATCGCACTAGACACCATGCATGCGATGAGTGAGAAGTCCAAATTGAACCGTGAAGCCAAAGAATCACCTGTTGCAGATCCTGAAGCCTTCTTGGTGTTCTTATTCTTCTATGGACAATTAGTGGCATAATGTCCATGTTCGTGACAGTGAAAAAATTTCACTTTGGACATGTCACGCTTATTTCCTTCTTTGTCGGTCTTAGTTTTTGAATAGGATTTCTTTCCCTTCCCCTTATTTTCCTTACTAGCCAAGGCAAAATTCTCCTCATTATTTGTCTTAGATGAGGATCCATCCCTGGTATTCCACTTGAATTCTTCTTGTACCAAATCCGACCAAAGTCGCTCCCAATCTGGTAGCTTCTCCCTCCCATTGACAGAGTCCTGATAACTATTCCAGCTCTTGGGAAGACCTAGAAGTGCTAGGCTCACCAAGTCATCATCTGATACAGTAATCCCGGTACTTCCAAGCTCATCTCGACATTGGATGAACTTGGTCAAGTATTTCGGAATAGTTTCGTCTTTCTCCATTTTGATTTTCCTCAGCTTGTCATTCAGTGCCAATTTTTTGTGGTCACTATTGTTCTGAAAAATATTTGTCAAGTCCTTACACATTGCATATGTAATTGCCTTGCCATGGAGACTCGAGACAATGTGATCTCGAACTCCCTCTAATAATATGCTCCTCACCTTTGCAACCTTATTTTTCCAAGCATCAAGAAGAGCGACGTCTGCTGCTATGGACCTTGGAATATCAATGTCAATAAATTCTTTCAACCCGTTGTCCTGTAGAACTGCCTCCATCTGTCTTTCCGTGCAATATAATTAGAACTGCCCTTGAGTGCATATTCCAATATTAATCCATTGAAATCCATCTTTATCTGCCTGTCATTCCAAAGAATATTTTTGCAAATTCGAATGTTGCTAAACACAAATTCAATTTCTTCTCCACTATAGTGGTTTTTGGCGCTCTGATACCATGTAGAATTACACCAATGGATTCAATCCGATCATGTAATATACTAAAACAAGATACTGAATCCTTCTACAATATTTGCGGAAAATAAACATGATCGCACAATCACACCAAGTAAGAGAAAGAAGAAAATCAATCGCACAACACAGATATTTTTCCTAGGGAAAGCTTGCTGCTCGAAACCCCTCTATCTTTATTGTATAATCAACCAAGAAATAATGAAACAATACAATGCACTCTTCTCACAAGAGTCTGTTGAACTCTACCAACTGTCTCACACTGATCCGGACAAAATCGACCAACACTTAGCCAATTTCATGTCTCTGCTCAGCTTGCCTTGCTTGCGCAATTCTAATAACAATTGATTCCTATTAATTAGAAAATTCAACCTTCCAAAATTGCGTAATACATCATGGGAAATCCTATGGTTCTATAATTGCACACTGAAAATTTTCTAATAATACAACTTATAGATAACATCCCTTTAACCTCTGTCTCAACTGGGTCCTCATCAGAATTTACATGCATGCAACTATTAATAGTAAATCATCATTCACTTGACAGATCACCACATGTGAATTAAATATGATTTAATTCACTTGACCTCTCACTAGTGCAACAATTAGTTACAACTAGTTAGACTGAATTTAACTCACTTAATTGAGTTAACTTATTTCTCATGCATTAAACTAATACACTAACTACAACTTCGAATCTAAAACAAATAGAATCACTCTACATGCCTCACCAACCACACTCAACTCGAATTTCATGATCTAACTGAGTCTATCACACTTAGTTAACTATTACAAGTGATTATGAGATAAGATTACACTTTATTGTCCAATTTAATTAAGGGAAAATTAATTTAGACACACATTTCTTGTTTACTTTTCAACATCTAGGGTGTGTCTTATTAAGAGAATATTTTTCTTGAGTCAAGAGAATCTTTATCATTTGTATAAGGCCCTATTGGGCAAGATGTAACATGTAAAAGATATTATTTTTGAGTCTATAAATACCTAGAAACCTCCAAGCTAACCTAGGAAATGATAAGTCGACGTATAAGAAGGAATTTGAACCCCTAATATGTGTATAAATAGAAGCAACATTGACCTCATTGATAACCAATTCGATCTCTCTCATCCAGAAGTTCGATCTGAAGTTGGAAACATCAAGGAAGAAAGTGTGAAGGTATAGAAATCCAGGAGAATTAAAGGAGAAGAAGAAATATATGTTTTGGGATATTTTTCTCTCACATGTGAGAAGAATCTAGGGTTTCTTCAGGGCTGAAATTGCTTGTTGAAATTGGAGGTTGAAGCTACAGGTTGAAGTTGGGGGCCGAAGTTGAAGTTGGATGCTAGTTGGAGTAATTATGACCTAATTGGAGAGGCTTACTAGAGGGCTAACTTGGTTCTTGGAAAGGGACTTGGTCTAGGATTTGGGTCTTGGTTTTCTCATTTGAAGAGAATTCTATAAGAAGAGAAGATATTTTCTAGGTTTTCCCCTTGGATGGGTTTTTCCTTGGCTTGGAGCCTAATTTTTGTGTTCATTACCTTTACTATTTTATGATTGATAATTATTTGATGAAGAAGATATAATAAAGAAGCACAATAATATAAATAAATATCACAAGCAATTATTAATATTAAGGGGAAATTGAATTAATAATTTCCATATTGCGTTCTCCAACAGAGTGGGGGTTCCTCCACCTTTTCGTTGCATCAGGGTGTAGGAAGTAGGGGCTTGGTGGGGGTTTCTACTCCATTTTTTACCCATATTTATGCAGGAACGCAATAAAATGCATAAATAAACATAAAAACAGAGATGAAGAAGAAAATATACTTCATTTCATTAATATCAAATAACTGAAATAAAATTATAGACAGAATGGAAATAAAATAGCTTGGGCAATGGTAGCTTATCTCTGAGAAGAGATGTGGAGGCTATATGCCTCTGAACTGTGTCTAACCTTCTGCGGACCTCAAAAAAATGCTCTGAAATTTTAGGGGGTCAAAATTGCTCTGAAATTTTAGGACTGGAAAAACTATTAAAAATAGTAAATGCTGCTATAAACAAGTAAACTAATGAAACCAACTGGAAGTTTAGGTGGAATAGGTGGGTGGACACCAATATACACCTAGATCATTCCCCACCCCCTTAAGAAGGAATGTCCCCATTGCGTGCAGAGCCTCCATGTGGTGAGGAAATTTTTGTTGAATTTGGTCCCTAGTGAACCACTTGCCCTTGTGAAGGAGTTGGCCTGCCTTGGCAACTCAATATAGTTGGATCCTCTGCTTGTGGGTGTTCTTGATATTTGTGTCCATGATCTGATCATTTGTTCAATGTTCCATGCATTTTGGGTTTAAATCTGTTGGTGTGGTTTGTTTTTCAATTTCGGATGTGTCCGAAAATGGTGGAAAGTAGGGCCGAAGGCGGTCCACATTGAACACTGGGTGCAGACCAAGGAATGGTGGAATATTGAGTGCGAAGGAATTTTCCCTACAGCCTTGGTGATGGTATATGGCCCATATTGGAGTGTTTGAAGCTTACGATGGGGCCAGCAAGGTGCTCCTTCTGCAAATGTAGCCAAAAAAATTTCCCACCTGGAACTTATGTGGCACCCGATGTTGATCATGTCACCACTTGTAATTAGCATTGGCTCTATCCAATATGTCATGGACCTGTTGGCGAATGTTATAAATTCACTCAATGAATTTTTTTGTCTTGTCAGCTTCGGATTGGACATGAGTCGAATCTTCTTAAGTAGCTACAAATGGTATGGCCACATCAATGGGACATAGTGGATGGAATCCCAATCCCACCTGAAAGGGGTTGTGGCCAGTTGAGTTGTGGAGAGCCTAGTTATAGTTGTGTTGGACATAAGGGAGGCTTTCATCCCATGTGCATGTGTGCTTCGAGTTTTACATGCAAAAGATGTGTATGATCCTCCTATTGACGACCCATGTTTGGCCATAAGTTTGAGGGTGGAAATTTGTGGACTTAGTGAGCTTGGTGTCCAACATCGACCAGAGACTTGACCAAAAATTAATGAGGAAACTACTATCACGATCTGAGATAATAGACTGTGGGATCCCAAAGTGTACCCACACTCACTCAAAGAAGAGTTTAGCAGTGGCTTTTGCTCTGATATTCTTCTTGGAGGCCTCCATAATGGCCATCTTATAGAATTTGTTAATGACTACAAAAACACAGTCATTTCCATGCTTGGTAGAAGGAAGTCCTGACATGTAATCCATGGAGGGAATCCCACAGCCTACTAGGGGTAGGCAGCGAAGTATATAGGTGTTACACCAATTTTTGGTCATCTAACCTATTAATATTAGATGGACTAAAGTACACCATGTAAGGCCAATTTTACCGTAGTAAAATTGCTTTCACTATGAGAAATAATTTAATAACTCATAGTTTATTAAGTTATTTCTAGTCTAAACAGGAAACCCCATGAGGAATAATTAAATAAATCCTTATTTGTTTGATTTTCCTCTAGGGATAATTAACTAAACCACTGTTTAATTAATATTATTGGTCATATTTAACCCAAAACAGGAAAATTAATTAGATAAATCATTATTTATCTTATTATTTTCTAGGAATAATTATTTAAATCATTATTTAATAATATTCCTTGTTAAATTTGACTAAATCATTTATAAATAATTGAATAAATAATTATTTATTTAATTATTCTTTAACCACATTCTTAAAATAATAAATAAATCATTTATTTATTTATTATTTCTAAATAAAGGGATTTGACCAAGTTTAAATTCCTTTTCCCTCCAACAAAATAATAAAAAATTCCATGAAAGTTGGATCTAGATTTGGTTAATAATATTTGAATTATGCACCAATATCTAGACTAACTCAATATTTTGTTATAAATAGAAGGGTTTTCCATTCATTCACTACCTTTTTTTGCCTTGAGATCACATTTTGATCTATACTTTTGGTCTGACTTTGATCCTCCATAATTTTCATATTTTTCTACTTTTTGCTTGTGAGCTCCCTTTGAGTTTCATTTTGTCTGGGTTTTATGCACCATCAAGAGAGAGAGATATTGGATCTGAAGCACTGCGTACATACGAGAACCCATCCCATTGAGGGGGACTAGTAACATCTTTCTATGTTCCCTTCCCAGGTGTCATAATACAAAAAATTATTTATAAATTCTTGTCTTTTCCATTGGATGTATTGAGAAAAATCTTACTTATTTTTGCTATTTAATTTCTTTAACTACATAGATCTGGATTTTTGTAGAATTTATTCTGATCACCTATTGCAGATATAAGGAAATTGACAGCGAAATTTGATGTTAGGGTTGTTTGTTATGCACAGCTAAAGTGAGCCTTCTTCATACACTTGTTGTGGCTCTGCAATGACCACCTCCAAAAAAAATACATAAAATCATAACACACACTTCAAAATTCATGTGTTGCTAACAACATTCCCTGAGTTTATGCATTCTGTCTATTACCTTGCTATGCACATTGTCATATATCGGTTTTATTCATCAGTCATGTATTCTATATCGTGTTAATAAGTGTATGTTTGCAGTTTCAATCAGGGTGCTCGAAACCGAAGAGATAGTCATTTAAGTGGTAGCCGGACCCACACCCCGGACGGATCCCTACTCCAAACCCGCTCAAAGTCTAATCGGGACTTCACTGTGGAGATCCTCACTGCTATCGACATATTTTCCGGCCAACAACTTGCGATTAGAATTCACACTAACAACCGGTGACTCCACAAGGGTTTTTAATTATGACCACTATCGTTTTTCAGATCCATTCATGACCAGTTGCTTCAACCCCTAGGGTTTTTCTTCAGCTTTTAATTTTTCATTCCTTGATGTTGTTTTTAACCTTTTTAACCCTAAAACAATAAAAATTATAACTTTGGTGTGGTTCTGGGCCTTTTGCGCATGTAACAGGCATCAGTCGCATCAGAGATGATACTTTTTTCCTGAAACTTGCTCCAGAGACAACCGAAAGTGCAGGTCACACTTTTTGGCCCAAAACTTGTGATGTTAGCTCTCAGGTAGCGGATAACTACCCAAAAACTGTGACCTCAGCGGAAAACAGGTCAGAACCTGTGACCTGTACTTTTTGCGGGGTTTTTTCTGTGATTTTTTAGGGTTTGTCAGTGGCACTGCTTAGGGTTTTTCTGACCTTCATATTTACCCATATTAGACATGTACTTGCTTAGTTTTACTCATTGAAGTAGGAACCAAGCCCCTAGGGCTTCAGTACGCTTCCACCTTTTTAGGAGGAGTTTAGCTGAAGCAGGTCTTCTGAGATTTCAGTGTTTTTCAGCGATTTTTTCATATCTGAACCTGCACTTTCAGATCCATTTCATATCATTTATTTATCAATCCAAAACACCTCTTTTTAGTTTTGTTTGGTCCTCCTTTGCGGTCCCCTCCGTTTCCCTTTCGGTTGTAGCCTTTCGCCACCTATTTTTCAGCATATTTCCCTCTGATTTCTTGTTGTTTTCTGCACCTCATTCCAGCAAATATGACCTTTAGATCCCTGTCCATCTTGACCTTAGATCCATTGGCCATTTTTTGTGTTCTGAATAGATTTATCCCACCCATTGACTAGTTGTTGGGAATCCCTCCTCCATGGGTTTAAATTTATGCATCTTTAGCTATTTATTTTACTGTCGCTTTCAGTTTCCTTTACTGTCACTTTCAGTTTTATTTACAATTATACAACATATTTTTTATTTTTTATTTTTCCTCTACACACGTCTAGGCTTAATTAAAATTAACACACTTATCACATACACTCACACCTAAAGCGAAGAGCGTCTGGTTTACACTGCTAGGCCAAGACTTAAACATTGTAATCAATTGATCTGCACCTCCTTGCCCTTGTTTACCTCTCTTCCTTATTGGGTTCCATGTCTCTTTTCCATAATTGTGCCCCAAGGCATTTATCGGGAGACTCGAAGGCCTTCATCCTCAGTTTCCGTTAGGAAGACTTACCCCACCATGTAGGGTTTGAGTTCGTCCTCGGCCGAGTCCCCATTTCGACTCTGATTCTAGTTCATCGAGTTCCCCTTCTGTTTCTATCCTCGGCTCTCTTCCACCTTTCACCTTCATCATGTTTGGTTCAGGACATAACACTGGTGGTGACCTCAGACCTAATGCTAGAAACGTTACTAGTGGTATCGCAACAAGAACTATTCTGGATGCTCCCTTTCTTCCTTATATGGCAGGCCTAAGCCTTCCCTATTTTAGCCAGTTGATTAATGACCCCATACACCATGATCCAGTTTGGCCTACTATTCCAACCAATATTCCTTCAGACATCCCTAAGTTTTAAGGAAATGTTGGAGAGGATCCTACCAACCATGTTTGTTCTTTCCACATGTGGGGTTCGTCTAACTCTATCACTGATGACTCTATATGTCTTTGGTTATTATAGCGTACACTTACTGGAGAAACTTCCAAGTGGTATGTCGACCATGCCTCCTCCTCTCATACTACTTTTGTGACTCTTGAAAAGGAATTTTTTTCCTACTTCCATCTTCCCCTTCTCTATGACAACGATACCGAACTTTTGACCTCTTTCTGTCAAACTTCTGCCACCCGCCTATCTGACCATGTTCAAGAATGGCGCAGAAGGAAGAGCCTATGTTGAGCCCCTGTTTTCGAAGACCATGTCTACATGGATTGGTTTCTTAGATCCCTTTTTCCCTCCATTGGTAAAGATGTCACCTCTCACTTTCCTCAGACCGAGGAAGAAGCCCTCCAAATTGTGTTGAAATATGACTTGATCTATGCGCAATCTAGTTATGTTTATACCGTCTTACCTGATCTCCCTAGAACTGGTGGTGCCAACGCACTAGGGGAATCCCATGCCACCGATGGTGTCATTGGATCTCTTTCAAATCCGTACACTCATCCTCCTATGGGTTATGGTTTCCCTCACGGAGTGGCCAACTCCTCTAGCACTTTTCCCCCTCCCGACAACATGTATCTAGGAAACGGAATGCCTCACGCCTTTGCCCAACTGCATCCTCTGATTTCAGGGCCTGATTTTTCCCAACCTATTTACCCCAATGTTGCTCCACCTCCTTACTATCTGTATCTGCAGCCCAGTGCTCCAGCTCCTCCAGCACCAGCACCAGCACCTCGACCTCCCATGCCTTCTCAAGCTCCACAATAGTAGCCAACTCCCCCTCAGGGTTAGGTGTATGCACAGCAGAGTGAAACTAATCCAAAAAGAAGAGGAAAGTAAATCAGAACCAACCCGCTCTAGGTATTCAAGGAAACAATCCCCAAGGGAATACATCTAACAGTGCAACCCAACAATAGGGCACTCAGCCCAAGCAGGACAGGCCTCTTCGCATGAATAAGCCTTGTTCTTGTTGTGGTGTCCATGGTCACTATATCCATGATTGTCCCATTTTACCTTAGATGCATCAAATGTGGGAAGCTCAAGCAGCATCTCGAGGACAACAAGCCTCTTCTTCGGTTCCTCTTAACGTTGCGCCTATCCAACCGGTTGTGTTTACCAATCCTTTCCCTCAACAAGGATATGTGGTTTCCAAACCCCCTGAAAGTCAAGTGGCCATTCAACCTCCCCCATATGGTACCTTTGATTACCGTATTCTCATGATGAACTCTGACTAGGACAATACTGTCGATCTTAACCTTCATACTCAGTCGCACCAGTACACCGAGCCTCCCGCTACGTCTGTGACCGATCCCTCGTATTTAAGTCTGACAAAGCCAATTTCAACGCCCAATGGTCCTTCACATATCCCTCAGCCTAAGGAAGAGGTACATACCAAGATCCCCAGGGGACCGTTACTCCGAAACGATGCTTCCGGTAAAGCCACCCACACCTATAGTATAATAGATGACTTGGTGCAATCCCCTGTTGCCATGTCAATGCTGGAATTCCTCCAATCATGCCCTTCAAAATGAAAATATCTACTAACTGCTATGGGCATTGTGGATCCTTTAGATGATGTTTTGAATGTCTTCAATGTTGATAAGTCAGAGCATCCCCCCCTTCCTACATCCGTCGCCTTCCAAATACCTGCCAAGATCTCGAATGCCAATGTCTCTCGATGTATCATTGACGAGGGGGCATCCACCTGTGTGATGTTTGCTTCTGTTTAGAAATCATTCAGATCCCCCGAGTTAGCCCCTTCCACTATCACCCTTCGTGCGTGGGATGGCCACTCTTCCCAGCCCCTTGGCATGTTCCGAAATTTTCCTATTATTCTTGCGGGAAAGGCCGTTTGTGTTGACGTCAAAGTCATAGATGCCCCCTTATACTGCAACATTATATTGGGTCATAGCTACAGTTATGTGATGTATGTTGTCCCATCTGCGGTTCAGCATAAGACGTGACTTCCTCACAATGGAAAGATCGTCACTATAGATCAGCTGACATATTACGAACCGAAGTCTCAGACCTCTCCAGAGTCCATTATTTCTTCAGTGACCAATAAACAAATAGTTGAACCTCTAAATAATTTTTCACCCAGAGTCTATAAATATTCCTCTTTGCTTGGTTCATGCCCTATTCTCCCCCCTCTTATCTTTGACCCTATCTCATTGAATTTTTGCATGATGCAATCATCTCGGTCAGACCTCAAACAGTCTAGTTCGACTAGTCAGTAGCCTCACCCTTTGCAACCTGCTCCTAGTACTTTGAATTAGCCTTTGGGACCTCCTCCCCAAGGCCCTTCATCTGTAGTTGGTGTCCATGATCCTCTCTTTCCTCCTGGAATGGTTCCCCCTAGCCTTAACCATCTAGGAGTTGTTTCTCCTGGCCATTACCCCTCCAGTCAGATACTGTTTCTTACTCCCCCTGATGGATTATTTTCGATACCTGTTATGGCTACCTTGAACCTTCCCAACATGACCCTGGGGATCCCAATCTGGTACATTGATCCCCCAGCCAATACCTCGCTTGGTCAGCTCAAACCTTACACTAATTTGACCCCGGTCCAACTGGTCGCTATGACTCCTCCCTTTGCTTCTTTGCCTCAGTCTCCTGAACATGAATCTACTCTTGTTGCGAAAACCTCAGGTGAGGGGGGCAAAGCTCACAAAAAGGAACCTAAGGATAGGGCTTCCTAGAAAAAACTTGCTCCTCCTAAGCCTCCAAAGTGTACACCATCATTTGATTTGTGTGATGTTGATAGTCATGCCACCCATCATTGCCCTAAATTGCCTCGTCTCAAACCCATGGTCAATGTCATGTTTCCCAAGTTTGATGTCCCAAAAATCCATGTTACTTTACCGACTTCAGCCAAGAAAATCAAGAGTGTGCACACAAATCACCCATGTTCCTTTTGTGATCTCCATGGCCACTATACTCACCTCTATCCCCGCGTTGCAAACTACCACACCTCCTTAGAAGTGGTTCTCCAATACGAGGTTGAGTGCAACGAGTCTGCCTCTCCCTTACTTACGTGTCATGCTTTGGCACAACTAAAGGACTCTTCCACTCCCATTGACATTACCCCTCCCAATGTCAAGATTACGGAGCCTTCGGCCACTATCCTCTACCTGTCATCATCTATGAGATCTACGGTGGAAAACCCCTCTAGGGAATCCCCTTCTGTTTCACCTGACCTCCCTTCAGCAATCACCTTGGGCTCAACATTGGTGGATCCTTCATCTAATTGTTCTTCTGTCATCCCTTGTGACAATGTGCATGTGACCCTCACTTCTCATGGTGATGAGTCAGGTAGCTTCGCCATGTCATGTGGTCATCCTTCTACCAGTCACCCCATCTTCTACTATGATGACTACATTATGGAAGCATTTACCACCCCTGACTTTATCTATCCAGCCCATAAGAAAAATGGCACCACCCGTGTCTATGGTGACTTTCACGACCTAAGCACAAGCTGCCCCCAAGGTAGTTCCCCCACACCATCCACTATTCAGTGTGCGGGGGGTAGCAATTAAACCCATAGCATTCCCCCTAGCAGTGCTTGTTTTATTTTTGCCTTGTGTTCATGTTGCCAGCATTGTTCATCATCCTCTCATTTTTTTTCTTGTGGAACTTTTTAGATGGATCCCCCATCCACACTATATATCGGCTATGTCGATGGTGCAAGTCGCTACTCCCAGAATCTGGCCTCGAAAAAGCACTATAGGTGGACTAAATTACACCATTTAATCACTGTAGATGGACTAAACTTGACCATGTAAGACCAATTTTACCATAGTAAAATTTCTTTCACTATGAGAAATAATTTAATAACCCTTAGTTTATTAAGTTATTTCTGGTCTAAATAGGAAACCCCATGAGGAATAATTAAATAAATATTTATTTGTTTGATTTTCCTCTAGGGATAATTAACTAAACCACTGTTTAATTAATATTCCTGGTCATATTTAACCCAAAACAGGAAAATTAATTAGATAAATCATTATTTATCTTATTATTTTCTAGGAATAATTATTTAAATCATTATTTAATAATATTCCTTGTTAAATTTGACTAAATCATTATTTATTTAGTTATTCTTTAACCACATTCTTAAAATAATAAATAAATAATTTATTTATTTATTATTTCTAGATAAAAGGTTTTGACCAAGTTTAAATTCCTTTTCCCTCCAACAAAAAATAATAAAATATTCCATGAAAGTTGGATCTGGATTTGCTTAATAATATTTTAATTATGCACCAATATCTAGACAAACTCAATATTTTGTATAAATAGAAGGGTTTTCCATTCATTCACTGCCTTTTGTTTCCTTGAGATCACCTTTTGGTCTGACTTTGATCCTCCATCATTGTCGTATTTTTCTACTTTTTGCTTGTGAGCTCCCTTTGAGTTCCATTTTGTATGGGTTTTCTGCACCATCAAGAGAGAGAGATATTGGATCTGAAGCACTGAGGACATACAAGAACCCATCTCTTCGAGGGGGACTAGTAACATATTTCTATGTTCCCTTCCTAGGTGTCATAATACAAAAATTTCTTTATAAATCCTTGTCTTGTCCATTGGATTTATGGAGAAAACTCTTACTTATTTTTGTTGTTTAATGTTTTTAACTACATAGATTTGGATTTTTGTAGCATTTATTCTGATCACCTACTATAGATCTAAGGAAATTGATAGCCACATTTGATGTTATGGATTTTTTTTATGCAAAGATAAAGTGATATTTTTTCGTATGCTTGCGATTAGAATTCACACTAACAATAGGTCTTTCTTCTTGATGGTTAGTTTGGAAATGGCGCATGTAGTGCAGGATTTGATGTACTTCTCGACATCATGTTGAAGGTTCGGCCAATAGAAATGCTTCTAAAATATTGCCACTATTTTCTCGACCCAGAAATGTCCAGCAACTCGACTGTAGTGTGCTTCCGAAATAATCTTGGCACACTCGCTTGAATGAACACATAGGTGTCCTAGGTGGCATGACAATGCATCTTGGAGGTGAAAATATGGAACTTTCTTACACTACAGGCTCATTTGGTATGTGTTGCCGAATTTTGGAATATTTTTGTAGAGATGTGACCAACCCAAAGTCTCGTGCCCACATGAGTCGAGCATAGTGGTTAACGCCACAATCGGCGATCGGTTGAGGCAATTTGCAACATTATTGGTGTTGCCCTTCTTGTACTTGATGTTCAAATGGGACTGTTGCAAGTATGTGGACCATTTCTGATGGAGATCATTCTGCAACTTCCCTTGTGTCTGTATGAACTTAAAGGGTCGGTGATTAGTGTGGATGATTGTTTCCTTCCCCAAAATGTAATGCTTTTATTGTCGGCAGGCCTGCACAATGGAATGCATCTCTTTGTCATAGGTGGGATAATTTCTTACTATGTCCGAAAGTGTCTGACTGTGATATTCCACTGGATTCCCCTGTTGAATAAGTACTGCCCCAATAGCACAGTTAAAGGCATATGTCTCGATCTCAAATGGTTGCTGCAAGTCTGGTAATGTGATCACTAGTGCAGAGCAGAGGCGATGCTTCAACTCTGCGAACAACTTCTATTGAGATTCAGACCAAAACAAGTGACTTTCGCTCCTCCCTTGGTGACTTGACTCAAAGGCCAAGTGATATGAGAGAAGCCCAACATGAACCTACAGTAGAAATTTGCAAGACCCAGAAAGCTACAGAGCTCTGTTAGAGCGGTTGGGGATGGCCAATCCTGAATGAACTGGATCTTGGTTGGTTCCACATGCACCCCCCACTCATCAATAATGTACCCCAGATATTGAGCCTAGGTCATGCCAAAATTTCATTTCTCCAAATTGGCACACAACTTGTGTTGTCGCAGTTTTTGGAGGACATGTTGAATGTGGCGGAGGTGCTCTTCCCAACTCTGGTTGAAGATTAGGATGTCATCCAAATACACCACCACGAATGATTTAGTGAATGGTTGCAAGATGTCATCCATCAGCCTCATGAATATTTTTGGATAATTCATCAACTTGAAAGGCATGACTAGCCATTCAAAAAGGCCCTCCTTGGCTTTGAAGGTAATCTTCCACACATCGAAGGGTTCGATTGGTACCTAGTGATACCTGAACTTCAAGTCCATATTTCTAAAATATTTGGCCCCCTTGAGTTGTTCCAGAAGTTCATCAATCTGTGGGATCATATATCTATTGAGAATAATGATCTTGTTTAGTTCTCAATAGTCAATACTGAGTCTCCAAGTCCCATCCTTCTTCTGCACAAACACGATCGGGAACCCACAGGGCGATGAACTGGGTCAGATGTGGCCTTTCTTCAGCAACTCCTAAATTTGCCTCTTTATTTCTTCATTCTATAGAACAAAGCACTGATAGATTGGTCCATTGGGTAGTGGAGCGCTTGGGGTCAGATCGATGGAGTGCTTGACCTGACAGTACATAGGCACCCCTGCAGGTGAGGTGAAGATGTCCTCGTACTCCTCCACGACCTTTTCCATCTATTTTTTTCATGCGGAGGAGCCCTGTCTGGAGGTATTTGCCACAATATTCTTCTTTCCATGAGGGCAGATCACAAGGAAAACAAATTTCTCAGTCTGGGAAATGAGGTTACTGCATTGCTTCACAGTGATCAAAGAGATGGCAATAGGCGGTGCTACCTTCGGTATCATGTATAACTTATTACCCAAAGTAATAATAACAGCGCGAGGTGGAGACTCATACATAGCATGTCACTTCCACGAGTAAGGTTGGCCTAATTATACATCACAAACTTCAAGAGGATCAAGATCACATAATACCACATCCGTGATGGGCTTAATGTTGTAGCGAAGGAGACACTGTTGGCTGACGTGGAGATCCTGTCATTGGTGAAGCCACCCAATGGTGTATGGTTGTCAGTGTGTTATGATCGGCATATCCATCCTCTTCATGACCTATTCTGAAATAAGGTTATTTTGGCTCCTGCTGTCGATAATGAACTGCAGTGGGGAACCCTTCACCCACATCTGGGAATGGAAGAGGCACTCCTCCTCCTTTGGATATTCGGGTTCTTCCTTCTGGATCTTGGTGGTGGCAACGGTGGCACTGGACTCCAAATCGATAATCTGCTTCTCTTTATCATTCCCCTTGTTAGGTTCTGACTCAGACTCGGAACATGTATCTAATTCAGAAGCCTTCAACTCAGCCACCAGTGACTGCTTGTCTTGATACTCAATTTTGTTATGAGTGGAGCTCTTATAGAACTCACACCACTTTCCTGTGTCCTTATTTGACTTCGTGGTTTTGTTCTTCGCTTGTGACTTCGACGGGTTTTCCTAGACCACCACACCTTGGCCTTGGCCTTGTCCTTTGTTCCGTAGGATGGGGGGCACCTTTCCCTTGCTTCTGATTCGCAGATCCAAAGTCTCGCTTCTTCTGTTTGCATTTCTTCTCAATCTTGGAAACATACCAGTATGTTGCACCAAGCGATGAGATGTTGAGGAACTCCATTTCCTCTTGGATGTATCTGTTTAGAAAAATGTGGTACTTAAGCACCAATTTTTTTTTTTTAATCTTTAATACCCAACTTTTTTTGCAGCGTATGGAACAAATTTTTCAACTCATGCACATCTTTATCCCTTTGCCTCCGCAACGTAGTCCATTATATATACTTGTCCTCATAGTTGCCCATGGGGTAGTATTTTTCCTTGATGGAGTCTCGGAAATATTTCCAAGTGGGTGCGACCAAGAACAAGGAGGGTTCCCACTCGTCCTTTTGCTCATATTAGGTTTCCCACCAGTTCTTGACATGGGGGGAGGCTTTGAGGAGTGAAAAAGTAATATTTTCCTGATTGGAAAATTCATGAACCTAAAAATATCCTTCTAATAGATTCAGCCATATATCTATGAAGTCTTCATCTATTTGGCCCTAAAATATGGGAATGTCGAAGTTAACTTGTACCTTAAAAGGATTGGCACCTCTAGAGTGGTTTATGGATGAATATGTGTCGTCGGTGGGTAGTTGTCGAAGGATCTGGGAAAAGTTATCCATCGTCACATTCCTTTCTTTCTCAAGGGCCTCCTTGAGAAATATTTTAATAGGAACTCCTTCTCACTCATCGTTCTTTTCCTCTGCCATGGGAGTTCGTCGGAGTTTGCAATGTTTATCTTGCGAAGGATCAACCAGATCGAGCCCTAAATCCTTATACCTCGATCTCGTTGGGGACATGCAAAGAAAGATCAAGAAAGAGAAGATCGCTTTGATACCACTGATCCAGATTTATGCGCGAACATCATAAAATACATAAATAAACATAGACTTAGAGATGCAAAATAAAATATACTTTATTTCATTAATATCAAATAACTGAAATAATCTTACAAACTGAATGGAAATAAACTAGCTCGGACGATGGTAGCTTATCTCTGACAAGAGATGTGGTAGCTAAATGCCTCTGAATTGTGTTACAATGAGGCTCAAGGGCCTTTTTATTATTGATCAACATGGGAAAACCATAAGCAACCAAAACCCTAACCCTAGGAGATGGAACGCCAAGATTTTGTGGGCCTCGTTGGGGTTAGTTGGGCAGCCAACTTCCCAGGGTTGTAACTTGGTCATATTATCTCCGTTTGGTGCATACGATATATCGTTGAAAATATCGCTCTAAGGCTATGGGCATGTTACGGACCTCAAAAAAATGTTTTTTAGGGGGTCAAAATTGCTCTGGAAGTTTAGGACCCAAAAAAATGCTAAAAATAGTAAATGCTGCTATAAACAAGGAAGCTGATGAAACTGATTGGAGGTCTAGGTGGAATAGGTTGGTGGACACCAATATCCACCTGGATCAATTTGTTGTTCTTGCTCAATTTTTTCATGATGACGAGGTTCCACATATATCTATGAATTATTCGGTGCCATTTATTGTTCCTCCTCTCGAATCTGGGTTGGGGGTTAATACTCACACTTTTATTATTATTGATCCTCTTGTAGATGGGGTTTTGGATGTTCCAAAATTTTCCAAGAAGAAATTGTGGGCTATGAAGGGAAATATCTCTCCAGTGCAATATAGTTTGTGTGGGGATGATGAGGTGGAGATGGCCAATGTGATGGTTTTGGCAAAGTACTCTTTGGTGGGTCGTGCATGAGTCAAGAAATTTGCAATGCCTACCATTATTGATTGGTGTGACAATTTTATCCAGCCTGTAGTTTCAAAGGCTTCAAAGGTCTTCATGTTGGGATGGATTGGCTTTCGATTTGTCTTTCAAATCAAAGGATGATGAAAATATGGCGGATAAAGAGGTTTGATCCATTGAGTCCACCTCGGTGATTTTTAAATATTAGACACCATTGTTCGATGGATGTATGGAACAGATGAATGAAGTCCCAGTGTGAGTGTTCTTTCCTGACCTCCCATCTAACATGTGGAATTCCCAGGGTTTCACAAATCTAATGAATTCATTGGGTAAAATTTTGGATGTCAATTATTGTTTATGACTTCTAGCGATAAATAGGTCACTCGGGTGTTGGTGTTTCTTGACCTTCATAAGCGTTTACATGTTACTATAAACATTGGGAAGGAGGCTTCTCGTCTACAATATTGGACTATGAGGATGTTTCGTCATTGTCATAAGGTTGGTCATTTGGTGGAATCATGCAGTCTATCGTTCAGGGGTTTATCTCATGAAGGTCGCACCACAAATAAGTAATGCAAAGGTGTGTTGGGGGTGGATGTGGTTCAAGCTGAGACCACTGTTAGCCACCTATAAAAATTTTCATATCAAATGGTGGCTAAATTTTTTTCTAGCCTTTAAGAAACAATTTCATGACCAAATTGTTGGTTCTTAAAGTCTTATGAAGCTAACTAAGCCTTTAGTTAATCTTCACTGCTGTTTCCCTCATAATCCTGAAAAATCTGTTGTTTGCCTAAAAGAAGACCGCTGAAAAACCCCATTTTTCCATCATTTTTACCCCTCCTTCACTCATAAATAACCCCATTTTCATCCCCTTATTTCTTCATAAAATCCCTCCATAAGCTGCATTTAACCTTCAAATTCACTTCAAGACCCTTTTAAAACCATTTGGTCTCCTTCCATTTGGTTTAAAAAACCCCTTTTTCCTCTACCGGAACCCTCAATTTGCCTCAGAAACTATGTTTTTAAGCCTAAAAACAGTCTTTTTTCATTATAAAAGTTTTTAGCCCCTGAGGGCTTAACTTTCATAACCCTCCGCCTCATAAGACCTTAAGCCCCACAACCAAGCGCTTAAAGGGCTTAGACTCCTCTCCAAACCCCTTCAAAACCTTATCCTCCTTTGTATTTCATAAAACTCGACTTTTCATTGTGTTTTAATAAAACCTGATAGTTCAAATTTGCAACAAATATCGACCGTCGATCTAAACCGATCAACAGTCATCAGCTCATCGCATCACAAATCCGCATGAGTCCTTCTTTTCTT
This sequence comes from Pinus albicaulis, assembly GCA_034641835.2. Lineage (NCBI taxonomy): Eukaryota > Viridiplantae > Streptophyta > Pinopsida > Pinales > Pinaceae > Pinus > Pinus albicaulis. The sequence goes on from CM076582.1 coordinate 137,994,278, forward strand.
TGTGTCTTTCAAAATTCCGATGCGATCAAACCTTAGTCGTCGATCATCCCTCCGATCCGACGGTCAATACATAATCGCATCGGAACTTTCCACTTTTCCTTTTGCCCTCCGCGATGCGATCCCCGATTTAATCTAGGTCGTCGATCATCTTTCTGATCCGACGGTCAATATACAATCGCATTGCAATTTTCCCTTTGTTCTTTCTCCTTTCCTCCTCCGATTTGTGATCACCCCGATTCAAATCTAGCCGTCCATTCTATAGATCCAACGGCCAGGATCTATTTTTCCCATCCATTTAACCTTCTTCCCCTTTGAAACACTAGCGCTCCTACTTTTGATCCTGACCGTCCATTCTGAAGATCTGACGGTCCACAATGAACCCGATAGCTCACCTCCACCCCGTGCATCTTTCCACATCGCGCTTTCATTCCCACCGTTAGATCTCCCCGCCCTCCATCCAACGGTTGAAGTACATATCGCATTATTTTAGTGTCCGAGGTTTAACACCGAAAATTTGCGCGATAAAAGCGGTTTTTTGAGGACGTGTGTCAAGCAGCGAAGCATATCGTGTTTTTTTTTTTTGAGAAATTCTGAAACCACCTCGGAGCTGCGTGAAACCAGCAGTTTTCTGCTAAAAACCACTCCTCCCTGATATAATCCTTCATTTAATCCTGACCGTCGATTGTTTTAATCGGATGGCTCTGACTTAACGCGATCACAGTTCATTTCCCTCTTCCCCTTTGCTCCTGAAAGCCCCATCTGAAGATCTTGACCATTCATTTGATCTAGATCAATGGCTCATATTACATCTAACCCCCAAGTCTTTGTCCCTTTGTTTTCTCCCCTAGGCGTTTTATCGAGTCTTCTCCACCATCAATCTCTGTAGATCGACGGTCCCGATCAAAACATACCACCATTTTATTTTAGCCCCTTTTTGCTTCTGCCAAAGATTTTTTCCCTTTTTTATTACATTTTCCTCTATTCCATTATAACTTCCCCCCCCCCCGCATTATAAAACTCCTGATCCATCTCAGCCGTTATTCAATATAGATCAACGGCCTGGACTTAATCTGACTCTCATCCATCCGACCGCCTTCCCATTTAATCCCAGCAAGTGATCTAGACCGTTGGATGTTTTCATCCAACGACCACGATTAATTTTCGCCTCCAAAACAACCTCTGACCTATTTTCACAAGGTTTTCTTAATTTTGTTCGTTTTTTGCAGGTTTTAAAGCTTTTCCACAGTTTTTTAAAAATGAAATCAAGGGTTGGGGATGACGATCCCTCAGGCCACTATTCATGAAGAAGATCAATCTGCAGGGTCCACATCATGATTTATCCGTGCCTCATGAGCACTGATAACATTATAAAGCCCTCTGCACGCCTGCAAAACAACAAAAACGCAGTGAAACTTAATCAGACAAAGAGTATCAGTTTTACAGCATAGAATCAAAGCAGAAATCAATGTTTAAAGGTTTTAACACAGTTTTGAGGGATTAAGGCATGAATTCAACTATCAAAGGCCTAATCCACACAGTTAAAGACAGTATGAAGACCTGAAGACAAAAGTTAAGCCTAATCAGACCTAAAACACAGATCAAAAGAAAATTAACAGTGTTTTAGGGAAAAACAAGCAGATCTATCAATCCGTGAAGCCTCCACTGCCACATCAGAGGCTAATTGAATCCTGTCCAGCTACCAAAAGCCACTTACAGCCTCAATCAATCAGAAGAAAGCATAGTTATTGCCAAATCAATGATATTTTGCCAAGAGTTATTTCTAGCTTATCTAAAGAGTTTTAAAGTCAACAAACTCTCTAAAGAGTTTTAAAGTCAACAAACTCTGCCAAATAGCCTAAAAACTTAATGAAGACCAATTAATACAGAGAAATATCAGAAATTTTCTCTGTTGAGCCCCTCAAAGGCCGAGAAGCATTAACTTGTATTAATTGAGCCTAGAGATCTTTTCTCTCATCCCACCTCCTCATTTCTTCTATAAATACTTCTGTATAAGATGAGATAAAGGTTGATCTTTGGATATCTATAGTATGTAAATAGTTTTCTGAAGCTGCTGAAGCTCTGTTTGTAATTGAAGATACATAAGCTGAGAAGAGAAATTTTTCTGAGTTGTTGAGACCTTTTGGACTTGAAGATTGTACTGGTTTGAACATCAATATACGAATCAAATTCTATGGGATCCTGGTCTACATTAATGGTGATGTTTTTCTTATTGTAAATTTTCTTCCTTCATGTTTTTCATACTTTCCATTTTCTCTGATAAAGAACAGCAAATATAGAGCTAGGATTTACCCTTAAAAGTACCCTACTCTCACTGATAAGCTTTATCTCTATGTTTTCCTCCTTTGTGTATTTGAGAATGATTGAATACATTCTAACACAGTTAAGGAATGTTGGTAACACTGTTACCGATGAAATAGGTAACCTGACCTCAAAATGGGAACTCTAGCCCAAAAAGACTCAAAAAACATGAAAAAACACCCCAAAAACAAAACAAAAAATGTATTCCAGAACGCACTGGATTTTTTTGAAGGTCAAATTTCAACATTTTATAAAATTATGCTAAAAAAAAATTGTTTCTTGAAAAAAAACCCTCAAAACAAAACCAGTTGATGCTGGAATAACAAAAAAAAATAATTGTCATATTTTTGACATTTTTAAAAATAGAAATAACATTTTTTAATTTTTAAAATTCAAACATTAAAAAAAACCTAAAATTAAAAAAAAAAAAAAAAAATTAAAAATAAAAACATTTTAAAGCTTAAAATTTAAAAATATATAGAAATAAAAAAATAAAAATAAAAACAAAATAAAAATTTCAATTCAAACATTAAAAAAAACCTAAAATTTAAAAAAATAAAAATAAAAATTTAAAGATTAAAATTTCAAAATATTAAAAAAGAAAAAAACAAAAAACAAAAACAAGTTAAAAAAAAGAAAGAAATTATAAAAAATAAAATATAGAAATTAAATTTAAAAAGGAAAAAGAAAATGTTTATTAAATTAAAATAATAATAATAATAATAATTAAAATTAAAAAAAAAAAAATTTAAAGAAATATATTAAATTTTAATAAATTTAAAACTTAAAATTAAAAAAAAAATAAAAATAAAAAACATTATTTAAATTAAAAGTAAAAAAATAAAAAATAATTAAAAATAAAAAATGAAAAATAAAATACAATAAAAATATTAAATTTAAAAATATATATATATTAAAAAAAAAATAGATTTTGAAAAATAAATTAAATTTAAATTAGAAAAAATAAAATATATATATGAACTTAAATTACAAATATATATATTAGATTTTATTATATTTAAAAAAAAAATGTTAATATTAAAATAACAAATTAAATTTAAAAAAAAAAATATTAAATTTTAATAAATAAATGAAAAAACAAATAAATTTTGAAATAAAAAACAAATTTTCAATATAAAGAAAAAAAAAAAAAAATTGTTAAAATAAAAAGTTAAAAAACTTTAAAAATCAACTAAAATTGAAAAAAATAAATTTTAAAAAAATATATTAAATAAAAAATAAAATAAGAAACAAATTAATTTGAAAATATTAAGTTTAACTTAAAAAATCTAATTTTAAATACACAATTTTAATTGAAATTAAAAAAAATATAAAAATTTTATGTAATTAAAAAAATAATAGTAAGAAAATAAAAAAAATATTAAATTCAAATAAATTAAAAAAAAAATACAAAATTTACTAAATTTTAAAAAATTAAAAGAAAAAAATAAACATAAAATTTAATAATAATAAGAATAATATGAAAAAAAATAATAATAATAATAATTATTATTATTATTATTATTAAGGAGGTAGAAAAAAAAAAAAATTAAAAACAAAAAAATTGAATAAAATTAAAAAATAATTAATTAATTAATTAATTTAAAAAAAAAAACAAATTAAAACAAATTAAATTTAAAATAAAAATTTTGAATTAAAAAAATAATAATTTTAAATTTTTTGAATTTATATATATATATATATATATATATATATATATATATATTAAAAATTGAAAAAAAAATTAAAAGGAAATTTTTTTTTTGATCGTGGTGGCACCGCAAATCGGTCTCCCACCTAGGTGGCGGCGGGCGGAGGTCACTTCGGGAGGCGATTCCGTCGGCCTCACTTGAAGTGGCCGGCGGGCGGCCGGCTGAGCGAACGAAGTGCATCACGACCTCCCCTACTTCCCTTGATGACGGGCCCTCTTGTCACTCACCAGGCAGCATGGTGGCGGGCGCCACGATCAAAAAAAAAAAATTTTATTTTTTTGAAATTCGTAATATTTATTTATTTATTTGATTTTTTTCTTTTTTGTTTTTAATTTTTTTTAATTTTTTAATATTTTTTTTTAATTTAATTTAATTAATTAATTAATTATTATTATTTTTTAATTTCAAAAAATTAAAAATTATTTTTTTTAATTCAAATTTTTTTATTTTAAATTTAATTTGTTTAAATTTTTGTTGTTGTTTTTTTTAATTTTGTTTTTAAATTTAATATTGTAGATTAATTATTTTTTAAAATTTGAAATTTATTTATTAAATTTTAATTTAATTTAATTTAATTTTTTAATCTTTTAGTTTATTTAGTTTTTCATTTTTAAAATTTATAAATTGTTTCATTAAAAAAAAAACAGTAAATTTATGGATATTTGTTTTTTAATTATTTGCATGTGGTTTTTCTTTTCTTTTCTTCTTCTTCTTTTTTCTTTTTTTGTCTTTAAATTTTTCTTTTATTTTTTTTTTTTTAATCTAAATTTAATTTTTAATTTTAATTATTTTTAAATTTTCTTAAATTTTTTTTTTTTTTTTTTGGTTAATTTTAGTTTTTTTTCTTTAAATTATGTGTTTTTTTTCAAATTTTGTCATTTCTTTTGATATAATTTTCGAATATTTTTGTTTTTATTTATTTATTTATTTTTGTTTAAATTTTTTATTTTTACGAGTTAATTTTGTTTTTTTTTACATTTTTATTGGTTTTTTTATTATATATATATATATATATATATATATATATATATATATATATAAGTTTTGTGTTTTATTACCAACATGAAAATCACCACTCTAAAAAAAAAAAGGTTGATGTTGCATCAATACATTTCAAAATTAGCATGAAAATCACTGCTCTAAAAAAAAAGTTGATGGTACATCAATACGTTGCAAAATTAGCATGAAAATCACTAACATTTTAAAACAAATATTCATACTTCATAAATAAAAATGTTAGAGTGTCAAAAATGTGCACAAAAAAAAGGGTGATTCTGCATCACCACTTTTCAAAATCGGGTGCTTTTTATGCTACCAAAAAAAAGTAGGTAGCAGTGCGGTTACCTATTTCATCGGTAACAGTGTTTGGTGTTCCCACGTCTTACTGTCCAAAACTTTAAACATTGTTCTTGAAAGAGATCTTCATTACATGCTAAGTAAAGATTGAACTAGGGAAGTTTATGGTTAGCCTTGTCCTCTAGTTCCTTCTCCAACAGTTTGTCTTGAAAGTTTCCCTTAGAGTATGCTTAAAGCAGGTCTAGATTTCAAATGATATCTTACTTGATCTTAAGTTACTCTTATGTTTGTCTTTAATGTTTTCATCCTTTCTGAAAGTAGTCATGTAGATTACTGGATTGTTTGTCTGATAAGTAAGCTTTAATACAAGCTTGTCCAAAGAAGTCTATGGTTAGCCCTGTCCTTTGGTTGGTTTCAAACAGTTGCTTAAAAGGCTTTTCTTGTTTGGAAAGTTAATAAATCCTTGTTGAAATTATTAGCTTCTTCCACCTTCACAACACTTTGATGTTCCATTTCATCATTTAATCTAAGAGATCCTGAGGTGTAGATGACTTGCCCCATCGTAACCTTTGTAGACTTGATGTTTCAATTAAATCCTCTATGACTCCATAGCCCAATGGATTGAAGCTACTTCTTGCCTTTATTATTAGCTGAACCATTCTCTCACTTATTTACACCTTCACCCTTCATTTAAACTTCCTTCACCTTCATCATATCTTTGCCCAACCAAAACAAACAAAAAACCTTGTTCCTCATAACTAGCCTAATATCACACTAAAAGCCTTAAATATCACATCTTTAAACACACTTATAGAGAGATCTCTCTCTAGATTCAGGAGGGCTAGATCCTAGAATCCCAAAGTGGTTCATAATGTTGTCTCTGCAGATTTAGTCTTACTAATCTGCTAAAATTACAGAGACCTAACAACCACAATGGGTAGTGGTTGGGCTCATGATGTAGTGACCTATGTTACATCCATTCCTTCTTCAGTGATGGTCTCTAGCACTGGTTTGGTCTTGGTTCCAACTTCTCCCTTAGCGGCCGACCCGGAGGTCCTTTCATAGTCGATTTCTTCAAGGCCTGGTAATTCAGAGCCCCTTTATTTTAATCAATTGCTCAGTAGCACTTGTTTTGACCTTATTAGATCTGGTCCTTCTATATTCTTGGGTATGATTTCATAATCCATATCTATTGTTGCTATTATCCCCCCTTTAAATTGTGCACCATGTTCTATACCTTTGGGTTCATTGGATTATTCTTCATTGTTTGCTTCAGTATTCTCGGGGAGTACGATTGGGTTGCGAGAAGGTGACATTATTCATAACTTGTGATCAATATCAGTGATCTCAGGGACAAGGTTGTCCCCTGGTGGTCTTGGGATTGTTTATATATTGGATTCTTCTATGAAGGGTCATAGGATAAAATTCTGTATATCCTTAGAAAAGGCTGAGGACTATTTTGAAGTGGCATTTGGGAATAAATTATCATTATATGGGGCTCTTAGAGCATTGAAATCCCTCTCAGGGGTTACCCAATAAAAGTTTTGTCTTTAAACTATCATTGGTTAGCTAGTTTTCCCAAAAAATAGCTATAAAGTGCTTATTCCTTAATGAAGGACTAGATGTCATTTATCTTCAGGAGACTCTGGGATTTGTTGTTAATGTGGTGCATTCTCTTGAATCCATGTTTCCCTCCTGTAATTTAATTGCAAGCAACGCTTGTGGTCATTCGGGTGGTCTTGCTGTGGGATGGGATGGGAGGAAAATACATTCTCATAATTTTTGGAGTCTCCAGTCGGACTTGGGGATGGAGGGGTTCTCATTAGAGAAATTGAGGAATAAAATGGGCCTCCTAAGGAATATTATAAAATAATTGTGTAAATAATAAAATAATATTATATTACCTTATCAAGTTTTGGAGGGAAAAAAGAAAAACTACTTTTTCAACTCAAATTTTCAACTTATCTCCCTATGATTTTACTCAAATTTTGAGTGGGATCACTCGTTGGATGCATAATTTAATTTTTCATGCAAGGATTACCCATGTTGCATACTTTCAATGGTCCCTACTACACGAAAAATGTGAAATACATGAAAAATGTGATTGCAATCACATTTTTTCATGTAATAAGGTCCATCGAAAGTATGCAACATGGGTACTCCTTGGATGCAAAAATAATTTTTTCATCCAATGAGTGCTCATGTTCAAAATTTGAGTAAAATTGCAGGGAGATAAGTTGAAAATACGAGTTGAAAAATTAGTCTTTTTATTTTTTTTTATCTTTTTATTTTTTAACATTTTTACTCCAAAATGGTGAATCATCCCCCATGGTTGACATCATCATGTTGAATCCTATTGGTTTTTATAAAGTTTATTTTTGTTGTACATTTTTATTTTGAGGCCCATTTTTTACCTCAAAATTTCTCTAATGCATCGGAATTGAATAATTATATCACATTTGTCAACATTTATGGGCCTAATGAAATTTGGGTTCCCTTCCGAGACTCTTTACTTTGGTTTTCCCTTCTATCTATAGATCTCTTGCTTTTAGGAGGAGATTTAAATTTTTCTATGGGAGATGTTGAATCTTAGGGAGCATGTGTGAGGAGGGATGGTATTTCGATTACTTTTCTCATAAATTACTTTCAAGTGACCTGGTGTATATCGCTTTGGTTCGCCTGAAGCCTACCTAGAGCAACATGAGGGTGGGCACAAACTACATTGCGAATAGAATTGATTTCTTCATTTTTCATGAACCTACCCTTATTTATTTCACTCAAATTCGCCAATGGGTGGGTATGAGAGTCATATCAGATCATTTTTCCAGTATTTTTGGATATTAAAGGGGTTGGACACAAGACAGCTAGTCCTTTCAAAACGAATGCTCACTGGTTGGGTGATTATTCCTTTCATGACTTGGAGAAACAAAATTGGTAGCCTTATGTGGGTAATGTGGTTATTTCTGCTACAGGTCACTTTGTACAAAACCTCAACCATTTAAAAATTCTTATTAAGGACTAGGCTTTGAGTAAATATCATAAGGATTCTGAGGATTTACTGGGGATTGAAAAATGTATTAAGGATTTCTATACTTTGGGGAATGAGGGTTTCTAATCTCAGGAATTGAGGGATCAATACCAAACACTCATATCCAGGTGTAAAGAGTTGTTCGCAATTTAGGACTCTTGGAGACTTAAAAGCAGGGCCATCTAGTGGGATAACAAAGATGAAAAAAAAAATATCATGCCTTGGCTAAAGGGAGAATACTTAAAAACAAAATCTGGGGGATGAAGGATGAGGGGGCTAATGAGGTCTCATCATTTGAGGGGATTGTAGCTCTAGGGGTCCAACATTTTCAAGGCATATTTCATAAAGCACTAGGGATTAATATTGTGGAGATCATTCATGTGGCTCAGTTCTTTCCCTAATTTGTGGGGAGGTTTCATATTTTGAATTAAAACATATTCTCTCCAGTTTCCAAAAATATAAGAGCTTGAGCCCTAATGGGTGGGCTGCGAAATTTTTTCAACATTTTATGATCTACTGGGCTGTGAAATTTTGTAGGTGGTTGATGAAGCTCCTTGGGATGGGGCAATTTGACCATATTTCAACTCTAATTTCATTGTACTTATTCCAAAGTTCGACCAACTTACTTCTTTTGAAGATTTCAGTCCTATATCTTTGTGTAATTGTGTCTATAAAATAATCTCAAAGGTGATTGTTGGTCAAATTAAGCCCATCCACTCCAGGGTTATTTCTCAAGAAAAAAAAAAAAAAATTAGAAGGGCACTAAATTCATGAGGAAATTGGGGTTACATAAGAGGGTCTTCACAATATAAAATTATTGAATCTTAAGGGGGCATTATTCAAAATTGACCTCTCCAAGGCATACGACAGAGTGGAATGGTATTTTATTTGGTGGTCTTCAACTATCATTTCATAAATTGGATTATGGGGTGTCTAACTTTTGTCTCTTTCTTTGTTATAATAAATGGTGTGACCTCTCCTTTCTTTCATGCTCGGCAGGGCCTACGTCAGGGTTGTCCCTTATCCCCCTTTCTATTCATTCTTATGGAAGAGATTCTCAGTTTAATGATCAAATATATAGTTTGATGCAAAAAATTTCATGGGATAGGTATCTCACAGATATTGGCTATCTCACATTTATTATTTATAGATTACATCTTGATCTTATGCAATAGATCTGGTGGAAACATTGATAAATTGGTGGATATTCTTGGGTTATTTGGCACAACGATTTCCATGGTGGTTAATGTTAGGAAGTCTACTATTTCTATACAAAATATGTGGGAGGTATAAATTGCACATATTCGTGATCCTTTTCCATATCAGATCACTCCTCTAGATTATAGGATAAATTGCTTGGGCTTCTAGTTAAATCCAAACAAATATTTAAAAGCGGATTGGCTTTGGTTATTGGGTAGGCTAGAAAAGAGACTAGTTGTTTGGAGTTTTCGGTAGTTTTCTAGGGAAAGTCGTCTGGTTTTTATTAAGACGATGTTGGAGGCCATTCCAGTCTACTAGATGTCTCTGGAATGGATCCTCTGTAGTATTCTGGACAAGATGTGGCGGTTGTGCTTTCGGTTCTTATGGATTGGTGGCTTCTTGGCTACAAGCACTGGATTGGTGGTGGGGTTTATTATGGAAAGCCATATGCCCAAAAAAATCAAAGTTTCTTGTGTGGGCTATAATGGAGGGCATGGTGCCAATGTGGGAGGTTTTGCAATGTCACCCATGGTCCTAGGTGGTGCTCTTTGTGCAAAGAAAGTGGTGAAACCAACAATCATTTATCCATCTGTTGTTATTTCACTCAGAGGGTTTGGTACTCCTATATGATCTCTTTGGGTCCCTAATTTCATTCGGATGCACCCTCTTTTCCTTTTTCTTGGAAGGAATGTTCTGGGGATCATTACACAAAAGGAATCCAAACTTTACCACTAATTATTTATTGGGGAATTTGGATTGCCCGAAACAAGGCTATCTTCTCATATGCTCAGAATATTCAGGATCATGTTGTTGTTGATGGATTATCAATTATTTCCCATTTCACTAAGGGGGTTTCTTCGGCCCCTACCACGAATGAGGCTCATATTGGGTGAGATATATCTCGTCCCTAAGGGTTTTTCGATGGGCCATCTCAAGGGGACGACCCTGTTTGTGGTGGTGGTGGTGGTTTTGTCTTGTACATCAATGTTCATCTTTATTTTCATGTACAAATGGGTTTGGTTCATGGATCTAATAACTGGGTCAATATCAATGCTTTTCATGCTCTTATTTTAGGTTTTAACCCTGTACAGAAATTATCTACAAACGAATCTTAAAAAAACATAAAATAAACAATAGCGAGAGCATAAAACATAAAACAGATAAACACAGAGATTTTCCCCTGGATCCCAATTTGGGACGACCATCTTGATTTTTCATTATATTCCTTTTAGTGTTACAACACATATATATACATGTCGAAGCATACATAAACCCCAATCCATTAACCTTGGATTAGAACATAACCGTAGTTCCCTTGACCGAATCTACCAAAATACAAGGTCGAAAACCATCATGCCCAAAACCATGTGCGAACCCATGCACAAAACCATGGGTAAGTCATGCCGGAAAATAAGGCCCAAAAAATTTAATTGAGGTGTTGTGGCCCCCACATGACCCCTGCTGCCGTAGGCGCAACGTACGAGTGGACTATCGCCCCCCCCCCCACCCCACGCGTGACTAGTCATGGAAAGAATATAACACATACCCATCATTCTCCCACTTGTTGTTTTCTTTCCGCAGGGGGCCACAAGAGAGCTGAGTCATTAGCCCAAATTTGCAACACCCATCGTTTCTCGACACCAAGAGAATTTCTGAGTGCTCATAGACTTCGTCAATGCGTCTACAACATTCTTCAAAGTGTCCACCTTTACTAGCAACACCCTTTTAGCCTCAACCATATATCTCACAAAGTGATATTGAACATCAATGTGCTTTGTCTTTGAATGATAAGCAGGGTTCTTAGCCAAGAAAATTGGACTTTGGCTATCACAGTCTATCCTTATAGCTTGTTGCACCAACCCCATACTTGAACACAATCTTTGCAACCAAACTGCTTCTTTTCTTGCATGATTGGATGCTGTGTATTCTTCTTCTGTATTTGAAAGAGCCATTACAGACTGTCTTTTACTCATCAAATTCACTGCACCTCCAAATAGGCCAAACACATACCCACTTGTAGATCTTCTTTGGTCTAGATCTCCAACCCAGTCTACATCAACAAAACCATGAATGTCCAACACTCTTTCCAATCTTGGTCTTCCCTGGTAGCACAAGCCATAATCACTAGTGCCACACAAATATTTGAAAACCCGCTTCACTACTATCCAATGCTCCTTCCTTGGGTTTGACATAAAACTGCTCAATACTCCCACTACATGTGCAATGTTTGGTCTAGTACATACCATTGCATACATCAGGCTACCCACTGCACTTGCATAAGGAACACGGGACATATCCTCCTCTTCTTCTTGTGCCTTGAGACACTGTTCAGCAAACAGATTTACACCTATAGGAATCAAAACATTCACTGGTTTACTATCTTGCATATTGAACCTCTGCAATATAGTCTTGAAATACTTCCTATGTTTTAACCAGAGCTTCCTCTTTGCCCAATCTCTCTTAATTTCCATGCCCAACATATAGTTTGCAGCACCAAGATCCTTCATGTCGAATTTGGAGAACAGTTGGGTCTTCAAATCTTGGATAATTTCTTTGTAATTTCCAATCAAAAATATATCATCCACATACAAGACCAAATAAATAACATGGTCACCAATTAATTTAAAATAAACACAATGATCCTCCTTGCTTCTGGTGAAGCCAAGTCCCTGTATATAGGTATCAAATTTCTAATACCACATCCTTGGTGACTGTTTTAACCCATACAGAGACTTCTTTAACCTGCATACCAGCTCTTTCTTCCCCTTCACCATAAAGCCTTCAAGTTATTTCATGTAGATCTACTCTTCCAGATCCCCGTGAAGAAATGTTGTCTTCACATCCATCTGTTCTACCTCAAAATCAAATGCAGCAACAATAGATAAAAGTAATCTAATAGAAGTAACTTTGGCAACAGGAGAAAAAATATCACCAAAATCAATTCCCGACACCTAGGAATAACCTTTTGCTACTAATCAAGCTTTGTATTTCTCCACCTTGACTTCTACATTCATCTTCTTCTTAAACACCGATTTTCTCCCGATGGGCTTCCTTCCAGCCGACAACTCCACCAGATCTTATGCCTCATTTTTATGCAAGGATACCATTTCATCAACCATGGCCTCCTTCCAGATTTTTCCATCCTCTGAATCTACTGCTTCCCTGACAGTTCTGGGATCATCATCAATTATAGTTAAAGAAAAATTTGAACAGAAAGCAGATTGACTATACCTTTCTGGTTGTCTTCTTTCCTGAACTGATCTTCTCACATCTGGATTTTGTGGCTCTTCCTCTTCTGAGTCTTCTTCTGTTGTAGAGTCTGATTCATCCTCCTTTAGCTCAAACTCTATCTTTTTAGGTTCCTTTGGTAGGACTTCATGTTTAACAACATCTTTTTCCTCTCTAAACACCACATCTCGACTATACACAACCTTCCTTGTTTCCGGGTTCCAAAGCTTGTAACCCTTTAAAACATCCTTATACCTAATAAAGATGCACCTTTCAGATTTATTATCCAACTTGCTCCTTTTCTCCTTTGGAACATGTACATATGCATCACATCCAAATACCCTAAGATGTGAGGGTTCTTGCAGTCTACATACCTCATGTGGAGTCTTATCCTCCAACGATGAAGGTGATCTGGTAACCAAGTAACATCACAGGTCTCTCCTTTCCTGGAAAATTCTTTCTTCTAACTTGGGGTACCACAACATCTTCTTCCTTTTCCTGACATTCCTTCATTTCTTGATGCGTTTTGTTTTTGGTGTGTCTGTGGTGTGGTCTTCGCAGTACCATACCACACTTCTTGAGAACTCTTCAAATTCCTTATTGCGAAACCCACCATATACATCCTCGACACCTTTATCTTCTTCTTTGTACGGTTTTTCACTAGAGCCTATTCTTCATCCTTCAGCTTTGATTTATTCCTCGAAAATATGTCCATTGTGAGAAGTCATCTTGTGAATGAAAAGAAACATAGTACACAGAATTACCCAGTGATGGAACCGACACATGTCCAAACACATCATTGTGCACAAGCTCTAATATCTTGTTCGCCCTCTTAACACCAAAAGGAAAACTCACCCGATTCTTCTTCCCATATACACAATGTTCACATAAATCAAAATCCAGAGAGATATTATACATACCTTCTACCATACCATTTCCATGAAGTATCCAAAGGCCCTTCTCTCCAATATGTCCAAGCCTTTGATGCCATAGCATGGTCTTTACTCCAGAGACCGCTAGGCTTTCCTCTCCACTTTCAGGAACCACAGAACTGTTGCACCCATCAATAATAGTGCTGCCCTGAAGCTTGTATAGAGTTCCAATCCGAACTCCCCACATTAATACTAGTGCTCCCCGAACCATCTTACAGGCATATTTCTCGAACACTGTTTTTACACCTGCATCATCCATCTTGCTTACAAAAATTAGATTTATGGCCAATGCAGGAATGTGCAGAACACCAGGAAGTGTTCTAATCCTTCCACCTTGCAGCTTCATCTTGACTTTTCCACGTCCGACGATTCTGGCCTTCCTATCATCACCTAAGAAGGCATCACCGCCATCATATTTCTCATACTCGTAGAACCACTCCTTATGAGGAGTGAAGTGAAAGGATGCACCCAAGTCAATCAACCATGACTCATGATCTAAATGTGTATTTGAAGAAGAAGCCAAATACACATCCCCACCTTCATCTGAGGTGGTTTTTGCCTCTGCAGAAGGAGCATCATCAGATCCATTTCCTTTCTCAGGAGCTTTAGATCTGCACTCCCTTTGTACTGCCCTTCCTTTCCGCATTTCCAGCATACCTTTACAAACTTTCCGGGAGATTTAGATCTCCCTCTAGATTTAGATCTCCCACTTGAAACCTTATTCTTGTTTCTGTTTTGGGACCTTCCTCGTACAGATAAGGCATCTCCATTATGGCCCTCACGCATTCTAATATCATTTCACTCAAAGCAACTGAAAATTTGCAAGGCTCTTATCTTCGAAGTAAAGGTAATTGTATTTGCTACTATGATAACCAGTGTCCATCGAGTCTAATGAGAAACACAATGCAAATTACTTATCTTCATGCGAAGTTTTAATATCAACATACCCATTGACCATCTACGGTATTGAAGGCGCTTCGGATGTCTTTCATAGGGTCTCCATCCTTCATCCTCGAGTTGCTCAGGCTTTTTCGCGAGAACAATTTATTCACAGAGAAACTTGGAGTTGAGCGCAAAGTCCCCAGGACTTTTCCCAGGTCTTCGCGTCGTAGCTTGGATACATTCGCTGTGCGGAATCCGGTTACAACCACGTATTTCTTTGCCTTTCGATCCAGTTTCTTCCAGTCTTCATCTAACATTGTCGTTGGTTTAGTACCCAAATCTACTGCGATCCACTGGTCCTTATCCACCAGCAGATCCTCCATCTTGAGCTTCCACAACTCAAAACTACGACCATTAAATTTCTCGATCTCTATCTTCCTGCCACTCGCCATCTTCTTTCATTGCAAGAATCAATCTTACGAGATCTCCCCAACGCGAACGAGGGTCTACCTTTTCCCAGAAACCAAGCCCTAAAACAAAGGCATCGCCAGATAAAGGCATAGATTCCAAATGTAGGTTTTAACCGTACGAAGGTGTACGCAAATGAATCTTAGCGTGGATAGCGAGAGCATAAAACATAAAACAGATAAACACAGATATTTCCCCCTGGATCCCAAATTGGGACTACCAGCTTGATTTTTCATTATATTCCTTTTAGTGTTACAACACACACATATATATATATACATGCCGAAGCATACATAAACCCCAATCCATTAACCCTGGATTAGAACATAACCGTAGTTCCCTTGACCGGATCTAAAAAATACCAAGGGTCGAAAACCATCATGCCCCAAAACCATGTGCAAACATGTGCACAAAACCATGGGCAGGTCTACCCACCGGAAAATAAGGCCCAAAAAAACTTTCCCAGGGCGCGGCTGCCCCCCCCGTGACCCCCCTACTGCGCCCGAAGCAACGTACAGGCTAGACTATCACCCCGCCGCGCGTGACTAGTTGTGGAAAGAATATAACACATACCCAACACTTATTACCTATGTTGTAGTGAGGTGAGTTTCTCATCTTCAGTGCTTCAGTGATTCTATGCTTGTAGTAAATTGGCTTAACAGGAATCAAACGTGTAGAAATGTATTCTTGTTGATATTGTGGAAGACACTCAGTGTACCATTTCCCACTTTTATTCTTTCACATGCTTCCGTGTTTATTGGGATAAAAGAGACCATTGATCACCTTCCTAAAGAAGGCCTCCTCCTGGATCAAGATATCTGGTTGGTGGAAAAGTTCCATGGCACAAATCAGATGTAGTACCAGCTTCGCCCCTTTAATGTGGGGTTTTTTACTTAATTTTACTATGTGTGTGTGTGTGTGTGTTGCATTAGTAGCCATTTTGTTTGACATGGACATATATATATTTTTTCACTTTTTTTGTGGCACTTGCATGTACTTGATTTCTGGTTTTTTTATACTTTTTTCACAAAGTATCTAATGTATTTTGTTAGTATTAATTGAACATAGAAGGATCGGCCCTAAGCCCTACTTGAATACATGGTTTATAGTGCATATGTAGAATGTATTTTTTTATATACATAATGAAGATACAAGTATATTTTCTACGGGGGAAAAATAAAAATAAAAAATAAAAAATAATAATAATAATAATTATGGTTTTTAAACTTCTGTGGTTATCGTTGATTGTTGCAGAATCTGGATTATCCACAGTATCATAAAACATCGGTCGACGTTTCGAATCCCAATGGGGATCCATCATCATGACAAGAATGAAGAATGAAAGGAGGTTGCAAAAGGTCAAGGTATAAATAGTGAAGGAATATGATGCTCTATTGTTGGCTCCTCTCAAGCATCATATTCCTTCACTATTTATACCTTAACCTTTTGCAACCTCCTTTCATTCTTCATTCTCGTCCTGATGATGGATCCTCGTTGGGATTTGAAACGTCGACCGATGTTTTATGATACAGTGGATAATCCAGATTCTGCAATAATCAGTAATAATAAATAATAATAATATTAATTAATTAAAATTAAAAAATAAATAAATAAAATAAAATAATTTAAATAAATAATAATTATGAAAATAATAATAATAATCATGAACATATTGTGATTTATTTATATTGACAACAAATATTTAAAGTTTTTATTTATTTTTCAATAAAATAAAATGAATAATCCATACAATTTATAAATTTATTTGTTTATAAGATTATTTTTAAGTTTGAACATGTTAATACATGATTCTATTTTTTTGGATGAAAATATTTTAATAAATTTTGTTTGAATTTTATTAAAGAGACTATCTTGGAGAATAAGGATAATATTAAAAATATTATTACTTTCAAATTTACGGATAAGTTATGTGATGTTAAAGAATTAGAGGGAAAATGAAGCTAAGGTATTATAAGGAGGTGATAAACCCTGATATTGATAACCATAATTATCTTTCTGTCTTGACCAGTTCTAAGAAGAAAATGAACATTGCCATGATAATAACTAATTCTCATGAGCTTCAAAGGCAAACCAGGTGTTGGTCAATTCCCAAAACACCTTGAGAGAAAAAATTTGATACCTTTGCAATACAAAGAGGGTTGAAGATGAAAATCACTTTCTCTTGGATTATAGATCTCTTACTCATATTTGCTCTCATTTTCAAAATTATTGTCACACTACCAAACTTCTGGAGTTGTCAAGTTAGCAAAACTATGGTGATATAGGTACACTTTTCTCCCTTCTTTTTTATCATGGAAATAAAATATTAAATAATCTCAATTAATATCTCACTTTCTTAAAGTTTGATAGACCATTTTAGACTTAGTGGACATTATTCATAATCACCATCCTCATTTTACATTAAAAAAAGTAGTTTTTAATCTTCTTTCATAAATTAATTTATGTATATTTTTTTATTATCTTAAAATTAAATCGAAGTTTTAATTATAAAAAATAAATAAATATTTTAATTTTTAAAGTAAAACTTTTGAAAGTGTAAATTAGAAAATAAAATATTTAAGAAACTTTATAATATTTTTAATTAAATATTATTATTATTATTATTATAAGTTTTGAAATTATATTTATTAATAATGATTTTTTAAATCAAATTTTCTTTAAGTATTAATGTAATAGTTTCATTTAAGATGTGGATCAGGGGAATTTTCTATAACAAAATAACTCTACCCAAGGAAATGATATCACTATGTGTTCTTAGGTGCAAGACGCTCGCAACAATGATCAATTGGTATTTGGCACTACGACATCAATCATGCTTATACAAGCATATGTGTCATCAGGCATCACTTGATTGAAATTCCCCTTCCCTTGTGCCTATTTTTGAGCTCTTCTGGGTGGTTTTTATTACATCGAATTTGAAGGAGTATCCAATTTTCTAAAATAAATTAGGAGTTCCATGCTCAATTTGCAGCCTTGCCAAAGGGTGTATTTACTAGGACAAGGCCTTTGATTTGCATGTGTGCTAGTGTATGTGCTCACTGTGGTTGTTGTTGGAGCTCCTAAATAGGATATGGGTGGGTCACTTCAAAATGCAGGAAAGAGTAAAAGAAATTTTTCAAGGCATTATTCTCCTCAAGCTCCATTACAATCAATTGGCATCTACCTTAGTTGTAGCAATGGAGCAAATTATTGAACAAAAAACACAAATGAACATGATGGAAGATGAATTGAGGTTAATAAAAAACCAAACAGAAGAAACTCAATTGCATATTTCTAGGGGTGAAAATAATATTCTCACTCTACCAGCTCATCGATTATAGAGAACATAGCACTCCTAGACATTAATAAGCTCATTGGTCGAGCAAAGGACTCAGAATTTGTAACCAAAAACATCTAAATTAGGCTTATATGGAATGTAAATTCTGTATGTATTTGGGATATTTCTAGAAACCTCTTATTTATAGATGTTTTAGTGAGATGTTATGGTATATTAGTAACAATTTTGTTAAATGGCAGGCTTAACTTGAATTTGCAAAGACCATGGAGCTTGATATGCCAAAATTTTCTATTATGATGTACTATTGCATGTATCATGCAAATTTTTAATATAAACTCCATGGTTATGGTAAAAAATGTAGTAATTTATAAAATAATTAAATATAAAAAATGAGGTAAGAAAGTAGACATTACAACATTATGCGAAGACCAAAAAATGTGGGTTAGCTTAGCTAAAACACTTGTAATCATGAATAAAAATTGACGCTTCGCTTAAGCCAAAACACTTGTAATCATGAATAAAAAATGACGCTCTGCTTAAGTCAAAACACTTATATTCAAGATATGTTCTCTATGAAACCAAAGAGCTTATAGAAACAAAATAAAAAGGATGAAAAATCAATCTAATAATGATCAGGAGTGACTATGTGAGTAACAAGTAGAGGTTGGTGAGGGTCAACCCAAGGAGGGTCCCACCCAAAATTGAAGGATCGACATTAACTAGCCAATGTCCAAGTATAGAGTTAGAAAATGTTTGTATTTGAATAATGCATTGGTGGTCAACTCATCTAGTTCTCACATCACTTGCAATTGCCTATCAACCTTGTGGTGGGGTCCATTTTCTCCTCTATATAACCCTACAAATCCTAGTTGGAAAGGGAAAAATGGTTTTATACTCATAAAATAGAGGACCACACCCTAATGTTTCATCAATTGGTAAGGTGAACCTTCTAGGAATGCATGCTTATTTCTAAGGGTGGTGACACCCATCAAGGTGTTGTCATACCATGAAAATACTTATGTCGAGACAAAAAAAATAAAATAAATATAATTAAATCTATTTGAAAAAAAAGAAAAAAAACATCATCTCTAGTAAGCACCTAATCATAGTGGAAAGGAATTTTTTCCCCTAGTTATGCAACATTTTATGTGAGAGTGAGAAGGATATATTCTTGACATAAATACTTGACCCATCCCTAGCCATAGTTAGCTAGAGGAAAGAACCAAAAATATACTTAAGGGTTTTAGCTTAGTCATATTATGGACATACAGGATTCCACACCCATGTACAATAGAGTCTTATCTATAAGGAGATACAATAACTAAACACCAAGGAAATGTTGTTTTTTGGATTCATATATTGGATTAGAAAAGGATATGAAGCTACACTAACCAAGTTTTCTATTGATACTACAAATTTCACTATTCGTTTAGTTGGATTTTAAGGAGTGGCTTAAAGAAACACCACTTGTATCCATGGGTATCTTGTGTCTTGAATAGGTTGTGGCCTTTCCCCATTTCTAGTCTCCTCACCAAGATTAGGGTGTAAGGAGGAGAAGCCTAAGCATAAGCTATTATAGGAAAAGGCTTTAAATATGCTTGAAAATAAATTTATATCCATAGGCTAGGATTTATTTCCCCTTGAATTTGGCCCATCAGATATAGATAAATATTAGACAATCAAAGAATATACCATTGTCCAAATAAATGCTTCTTCCAAATATTCTCAATGGAATGAACCAAGAATTCTTAACCAAAGGCTTTTATTCAAATTTAATAATCAATTACCACTAGAATTTTACCTTCAAATTTAACAAGTGGTTACCATGAGAGACAATGGTTGTTGAAGCAAAGACCAATTTGAGGCAAGATAGTTTATTTTAGGAAAAATAGGGCTCAATATACTACCAAATACTTTGTAAAAACAAGAGAACCAGGGACTTTAACATGATATAGCATGATAAATAGGGTTTGAAACAAGACCCCTCTAAAAGAATGCTTTCCAAGGGATAGGCTTGAGACCACAAGTAAATTTTAATGATACCCAAACCTACAAATTCTCACATGGTGCTACAAGGTTCATAATTAATTTTATGAAATCCATTACATTGATTAGTATTTTCCCATAAAACATTTCTCGGATGCTTCTCCAACATATAATATGGTGCCTTGGAAGGAATTGGACATGATAAATAATACAAATGAGTGGAAACCAATATTTTTGTACATATATGGAAATTTTCCACCGAGATTAAGGGATTATTGATTCACTTGTCAGTTTTGATTTCTACACTCTTGGGATCTCAAGTGAGCCTTGATGAAAAAGCGGTGGCTAAGAAACTTAAATATTTTTCCTAATTGGATACAGGACCTGTTGAAAATGGTTTTTATTGATGTCAAAGTCTATCCAAATTAAATAAAAGGATTTATAGTTGAATAACATATTTAAATACCTTTTCAATGATATATGGCACACCTTCTAACTCCTCAAGGCTGAGGAGAAATTATTTTTTGAATATTCATTATTGCATTATGCCTTTTTCACAAGTCGGGCTCAAATAGTGGGCAAGTCATCCCAGCCAATTGACAAGTCGGACTTACCATATACCCCCATATGTTAGTATAAATATGCCACTCATGTTAATCATTTAAGGCAACAAAATTAGTTGATGAGTAATAAGGTTTGTAACGGAACACAAAGTTGAATTGAAGGAAAATTGGGGCATATCTAAGGAAATAGGGCCATGATGAAGGATATAATAACTAAGTTGAGTAAATCAGGGCTAATTTGAAGGTGAAGAGGCGCAAGTTGACACAAGTTTGAGTTGAGGTACACTACCTAGAGAAATTATTTGTCTATTATTTAATGGTATTATACGTTTATACCTCAACTATTATTAGAGGAGGTCAACCCCTGTTTATTCAAACCATAGGCCTATAGGGCACCTTTAAATGAAGTGGCATTAGATTTGTAATGACTAATTAAGAGATAAAAAAACAAGGAAAAATGTATAATGTGGGTACAAGCTACTAGGAAATTGGATATTATTTTTAACAGACAATAAGCCTAAATTTTGATAGTGATCAACAAAGTAATAAGCTGAGTTGAGTTGTAGAGGATATATTTTGAGTTGAAAAAAAGGTATATGCAACTAACTATTGGGCTTTCTCTATTATGATACATGTAGAGAGTAGTCTGAAGTTGTTGTGTACAAGTGTAAAAAGAAGAAGGGGAAGATTAAGTTGAACTTTGCTCAAGAAGGTTTGTTGCTAGTCCTTGTGAGAATTTTGTGGTGGCCATAGATATTTGAAACATGGGTATGTGTTTTTTATTTCATGTGGCAACAAGAAATAGCTATGTTGCTTGGTTAGACTCACATGAGAATTCCAGAATTTGAAGAGACAAGCAAAGTTAGAGAGCTAATCCAAGTTGAAGAGTCAAGTCAATTTAAAGAGAAAATAAAGAGTATATGAAGGACAGGTGGTTGTGACCAGGGTTGAAGGTGCAAACCTAAGAGTGGCATGGTTGGGTAAAAAATCCTACCAAATAAAGGAAATTTTTGTGAAGCATGAGAAGTTGTGAAGTATCTTGAAGAATTAGGTTGGTGCCTACATGTTGTTGATTTGGTGCTCAACTGAGGGGATTAGATTCTCATGTAGGTTGGTGCCTACAATGTTGTTGAGTTGATGCTCGATGAGGGGATTGAAATCTCCTATAAATTGGTGCCTACAAAATTTGTAATTTAGTGCTTACATTATACGAGAAAGTTTACAAAATATTTTTAAAGATAAATTTTATAATTTTTCTTATATAAAAATCGATGTTTCATGATTTATGTGCATCAAATATTTTAAAAGCTAAAAATTATTAATAGTAACAAAATATTGATTCACCCCCCTTCTCATTATTTCTAATAATTGGTATCAAATCGGGCTCCTTCAGGCACATCCTAACATCTAGAAGGTAGACCTCAGTAACACAGATGGAAAAGTCAAGAAGGTGCTACTCCAAAGGGTTGAAATAAATCTCCTTTATAGCCATTAATTCAAAATATTTTAAAGAAGATGAAGACAATAAGAAGAGATGGTCAGATCTAAAAGAATGTTACACCAATTTTATTGAAGCATAATTTGTGGCTCTCAAGATGAAATAGTCAGGCTCAGAAAAGAAAATACAAGGCTTAAAGAGAAGTTAAAAATTATTGAAGAGAATAGTCATAACATTGATGAAACAGAATTTGTCCTCTTGAGATTTCATGCAAAGGAAGTTGAAAAGAGAAGAAATGTTATCAATTCAGTTGAAGGAAAAGGCTAAGGATTATGAGAAGTTAGAATTAGAGGTTAATCAAAAACAAAAAGAGAAAGAGAAAAAAATTGAATAAGTCATCTCCTTGAAAATTCAACTAGAAGAAGTAAAGTGAACATAAGAAGTGATGAAAATCAAATGGAAGGAAAAAGAAGAAAATTGTGAGAAGATTGAAGAAAAACTTGTTTCATTAAGGAATGAAGTGGACAAGCTCAACAAGAACTTGAAAAGTTCTCAATTTTTGGATTAATATCTCAACATTCAAGGAACACATATGAAAAAAACAAGTCTTGGTTATGTGGGTGAGACTTCATACAAATAAGATGCAAGCCTTAAGTCACTAGAAAATAAAATTTAAGAAAAGGGTGAAGGTCATCCTAGTATTATTCCAAGCCTAAACCATATTGGAAGCAAGGGAAGAAATCATGATGATTTTGGAAGAGATATAACACCTAGAAGCTATGTTGATGCCCTCAATGGATCCCTACACAATATAAGTAGAAATGAAATAAGATACAAGGATCAACAAAGAGGTGAATCTTCTCGAAAGAAAAATAACTTTAGAATAACCACCTCATCAACACAATCATTCTCAGGCATGTATTTTTGATTAGTGGTTGTCATTGATGTCAACCCAAGCAGCACCAGGGGCTAACCCAATATTTCATGGGAATTTTGACCTACCAAATTAATATATTCTAGTTCAATAATGCTTTTTATGGTTTCTAATTTTCGAGATGTTTCTGTTGATATATGGCACGCCATGTGATTCTTCACGGTTTGAGAGATATTCATGTTTGAAGTTTTTACCCCCAGTTAGTGGGCTAAAACCCCATGGGGTTGGGGCATGGGTCATTGAAAAGTCATAATTAATATTTTTTAAGCTCCTAAGATCCCTCCCACGTTCACTTGTTGAATCCCCTCTCAACTTAATCATTCATATAAATTTTCATCTTCATTTCCTCCTTATGCATGGGATTTGGCCATCTGAAACAAGTCATCATGGAATTTTCGCTCTAAATTTTTTTCTACGAAGGCCCAGAAGCTGAAATTTTTATGAGGCGAAGCAAAAATCATGAGGAAGCTGCAGTAAATATTTCAGATCAAGTTGCACAACATTTTTGGAGATATGATCTATGGAAGTAAGGGTTTTTGAAGGCTCCTGAAATTCATCTCAAAGAAGTGACCTTGGTAAAATCGTCACAACTATCTCTCTGAGTATCGGATTGGAATTCCGTAAAAAGAGGTAGATAGTGTATAGTCTTCAGTTTTTTCTCTATCAATTTCAAAGGAAAATGAAGAAACAGTGATACGTGTCACGTCGTACAAGTGCGCTCTACTGAAACAGTCCATAATTAGGGCAGTGTGATAAATTGGGTATAACTCTCTCTTGTAGAATCCAAATTGGATCAGACCTATGGCATTAGAAATAAGACTCAAAGGACTACTACAGGACCAAAAAATCAAATGAGGATACGAAATATCGGAGATACACGGATTCAATATCGAGCTCTAGAAAACAAGAAAAAGCTAGATCATGTGTTGTCGAGGATTGCGAAAGGATCGGTTTTCTGGTAGAAAAGAAAAAAAGGTGCAACGAGAGGATGACATGACAATAGAAGCAACCAAGGTGCATAACAGCAGTAAGAAGTTCATCATATGAAGTCTTCAAGTGGGCAGCACTGCATACAATCATTGTAAAGGTATCATTGTACTTAGTCATTGTAAATACATTATTGTACAAATTGTACTAGTGTCTATCTGCCAAGGGTTGAAGAGGCAGTGTTGGGAGGTCTAGGATCATCATTAGGTGGTTGTGTAAAAGTTGGGGTTATGGTCTAGTATATTTTCTTCTTCTACATCATTCTATATCATTGTAAAGTGGACCATTTTCCCTGGTACGGGAGTCCATTCTTCTTTTATTCTTCTATAGGGTGGTAGGGTGGGGCTAGGGTAAGTTGTAGCTCATTGGGTGTTGGGGCATCCATTCAGTGACTACTGAAGAATCTAGGGCATTGGAGCATCCATCCAGTGGGAGCTGGAGAAGAATGCTTTTCCAGATTCTAGGAAGTTGGAGCTTTATTTTCAATTGGAGTTGAAAATAATTATTAGAAAAGCATTAGGTGGTTTTTGTCCCGGAGTGGGTTTCCACCTTAAAAAATGTGTGCATTTGTGTTCCTCTTGTTTGCTGCTATCATTGTACAAACACTGATAATAATTGAAGATTAACTAATGCTCTAATTGAAAGGAATACTGATTCACCCCCCCTCTCAGTATTTCCAACAATTGGTATCAAAGCTTGGTTCCTTCAATAGCAGTTTAACAGCTGGAAGGAGGTCATGGAGCATACCAAGAATGGTGTACCTCTATTCAATGAAAATAATTATGCACTTTGGAAAGGAAGAATGGAGGTCTATCTCTTGGCGCAAGTTTACGAAGTATGGGACACTGTTCAAAATGGATTTACATCAACCGCGGATGAACAAGGTAAGAAGAATTTGGTAAATGATGCAAAAGCAAAGAATATTATTATCGGTGGACTTATTGAATCTGCTTATCATAAGGTGTTGGGTTGTAAAACCGCCAAAAATGTTTGGGACAAGCTTGAGAATATATATGCAGGTGACTCAAATGTCAAAGAAGCAAAGCTTCAAATCTATAGAGCAAAATTTGAGCAACTCCGAATGAAAGAAGATTGAAACATTGCTACATACTTTCAATACGTTGATGAAATAACCAATACTCTGGAAGGATTGGGAGAGCTAGTTGACGAGAAGACTATTATACGGAAGATTCTTAGAACGTTACCAGGGAGATTCAACCCAAAGGTATCGGTCTTAGAATACAGTGAAAATCTGGACAAACTCAGCAAAGAGGAATTACATGGAGTTCTCATAGCATATGAAATGAAACTTGATGAAGAAGAGGGTACTTCGCATCTAGAAACTGCGTTCGTTGCATCTAAGAAAACGAATAAGGATAAACAACCTTCAATTGAAAATACATGCACCTGCAAGTGTGAAGAAAAGAGATATGATGAAGAAGGTCTTTCAGATGAAGAATATTCTTACTTCACGAGAAAACTACAAATTGGTGAGGGACAATTCAAAGGTAAACTTCCATTGATATGTTTCAGTTGTAATGAGGTTGGGAATTTTGCAGCAAAATGTCCGAAAAAAATTAATGGCAACTCAAAAAGAAAGAAAGGCTTTAATAAATTCAACAAGCAAGGATCCAAAAGGAACTTTCTCTCTAAAGAAGATAGCTCATCATTCGATGAAGACAATGATAGTGAAGAAGAAGCCAATGAGAGAGTATTGTTTATGGCCAGGCACAATAAGCAAGAGGTATTAAACAACGAAGAAGAATGATGGACCATAGACGAATTTTATGAGGAAGCAATCAAGCTTATAAAAGATCTCAAGGCAGAAAATATCCGTTCCAAAACTCTTGAAGAACAAGTTAAAGGTCTCAAAAATGAAGTTGAAAAACACAAATGCATTGAAGAGTCACTTCAAAAGAAGTTGGAAGAAAGCAGCGAAGAAATGGAAGAATTAGAAGCCGAAGTAGTCTCGCTGCGTGAGGAAGTGAAGAAAGGAAAGACTATCCAAAACTATGCCAACAGCTCAAGGGCATTGGAAGAACTCATCAACAATCAATGATCTTACAACGACAAAACTGGCATCGGTTACAAAGAAGAAGAAGCAGGACCTTCTACAACAAAATACAATGAGCCTATGAGATATGACATGCATGTAGACTTCATTGGACAAGATTCGCAAGAACAACCTTGGAAGACAATTCCTCGACGAAAATTTCCATCCAGGTACCAACATATTTTTTATGGCTACTATTATTCATGTGGAAAATTTGGTCATAAAGCTGTAGAATGTCGCACGTACCCTAGGAACGAATAAAATTCCAGGAGATCTGTCAAATATGAACCTCCCAGGGCTCAGCGAAACATCAATAGATTTGAACATTTAAGAAATAATATTGAATGTTACAAATGTCGAAACTTTGGACACATAGCCAAAGATTGTAGACTTGAAAATCTTCCAGAAGAATCTTCGAAGCCACATAATGAACGAACATGGAAGAAGAAGAAGAATGATAATTGTGCTCTCGCTCTCAAGGCTCAAAAGAACAAAGATGTGTGGTATGTTGATAGCGGTTGCTCAACACATATGACTGGAGATAGAAATAAATTTGTATCTCTGAAAGAGAAGAAGGATGGAACCGTGTCCTTTGGAAATGATGGATCTTCAAATGTTATAGGATCAGGTATTGTCACTCTTGGAAGAAAATATGTTCTAGCCAAGAATGTTCTATTGGTTGAAAACATGAATCACAATCTACTCAGTGTTGGACAAATGTGTGATTAAGGACACACAATACTATTCAACTCCACGAAATGTGAAATCAAGAAAGGCGTGTATGGTGAAATTGTGGCTACATCAAGTCGAGCTCCAAACGACATATATGTTCTAGATGAGGCAACTAAAGCATGTCTAATAGCTAAAGAGGATGATACAATAATTGGTAGCAATGATGATCGACTAAGTAAAAATTTTGCTACAAGGGTGCAAAGTGATTTCGAGATGTCTTTACTTGGTTGCAGATTGAGCATAGATGACTCATCTAAGGATGTCGATCAAAGGTTGTATAGATCTATGATTAGTAGTCTTTTATATGTAATAGCCTCCCGACCAGATGTTATGCAAGCAGTTGGACAAGTAGCAAGATTCCAAGCAGCACCAAAAGAATCACATATTAAATATTCGCCAACATTGGAATATCTTCATCAAAATCTTGGGATTCTCCCAAGTTCTCACTAGATTACAGGTCTGCAAGACGGTTGTGTGTCAGGGGGAGTGGAAGTGTGTACAGGTCTGCAGGACAGTTGTGTTTCAACGGAAGTGGAAGTGTGTACAGGTCCGCAGAATGGTTGTGTTTCAGGGGGAGTTACCCTTTTCCATTGATGTCAAAGGGGGGGAGAATGTTGTAGGAAGAGGTGTCATGATCGCAGTGGGAGTACTTGTGTTGCCATCAATGCCAAAGGGGGAGATTTTTGATCAGCGGTTGTCATTGATGTCAACCCAGGCAGCACCAGGGGCTAACCCAATATTGCATGGAAATTTTGACCTACCAAATTAATATATTCTAGGTCAATAATTCTTTTTATGGTTTCTACTTTTTGAGATGTTTCCGTTGATATATGGCACGCCATGTGATTCTTCACGGTTTGATAGATATTCATGTTTGAAGTTTGTACCCCCAGTTAGTGGGCTAAAACCCCATGGGGTTGGGGAATGGGTCATTGAAAAGTCATAATTAATATTTTTTAAGCTCCTAAGATCCCTCCCACGTTCACTTGTTGAAGCCCTCTCTCAACTTAAGCATTCATATAAATTGTGATCTTCATTTCCTCTTTATGCATGGCATTTGGCCATCTGAAACAGGTCATCGTGGAATTTTCGCTCTAACTTTTTTTCTACGAAGGCTCAGAAGCTGAAATTTTTATGAGGTGAAGCTGAAATCCTAAGGAAGCTGCAGTAAATATTTCAGATCAAGTTGTGCAACATTTTTGGAGATATGATTTGTGGAAGTAAGGGTTTTTGCAGGCTCCTGAAATTCATCTCAAAGAAGTGACCTTGGTAAAATCGTCACAACTCTCTCTCTGAGTATCGGATTGGAATTCTGTAAAAAAATTTAGATATTTTACAGTCTTTAGTTTTATCTCTATCAATTTTAGAGGCAAATGAAGAAACAGTGACACGTGGCATGCCGTACAAGTGCACTCTGCTGAAACAGTCCATAATTAGGGCAGTGTGAGAAATTGGGTATAACTCTCTCTTGGAGAATCCAAATTGGGTCAAACCTGTGGCATTGGAAATAAGACTCAAAGGAATACTACAAGACAGAAAATAAAATATTGAGGATCTGAAATAACAAAGATACACCAGATTCAATATCGATCTCCTAGAAGGAAAGAAAAAGCTAGATCATGTGTTGTCAAGGATTGCAAAGGACCAAACTTTCTACGGCAGAAAAGCAAAACAAGGTGCAGTAGAGGGCAACATGAAAAGAGCAGCAACCAAGGTGCATAATAGCAGCAAGAAGTTCATCATATGAAGTCTTCAAGTGGGCAGCACTACATACAATCATTGTAAAGGTATCATTGTACTTAGTCATTGTAAATACATTACCGTACAAATTGCACTAGTGTCTATCTGCCAAGGGTTTAAGAGGCAGTGTTGGGAGGTCTAGGATCATCATTAGGTGGTTTTGTCAAATTTGGGGTTATGGTCTAGTATATCTTCTTCTTCTACATCATTCTATATCATTGTAAAGTAGACCATTTTCCCTGGTACGGGAGTCCATTCTTCTTTTATTCTTCTATAGGGTGGTAGGGTGAGTTGTAGCTCATTGGGTGTTGGGGCATCCGTTCAGTGACTACTGAAGAATCTCGAGCATTGGAGCGTCCATCCAGTGGGAGATGGAGAAGAATGCTTTTCTAGATTATAGGAAGTTGGAGCTTTATTTTCAATTGGAGTTGAAAAGAATTATTAGAAAAGCATTAGGTGGTTTTTGTCCCGGAGTGGCTTTCCACCTTAAAAAATGTGTGCATTTGTGTTCCTCTTGTTTGATGCTATCTTTGTACAAACACTAATAATAATTGAAGATTAACTAATGCTCTAATTGAAATAAATATTGATTCACCCCCACTCTCAGTATTTCTAGGTAGGTCGATCTATCATGTCCTTTTTTCATTCAGTAATTAGGAATCAACACTCTAGCATGTCTCTTTGCTTTTAGACCCACTCTAGGGCTAGATGGATTGCCTCTGTCCACAGAGGGGATTTACCTACTTAAAAAATTGGTAACTTCGTTGGGGAATCAATGTGAGTTTGTCGTTTTAGCTTGTTTGGGTCAACTTCGGTCGTTTCCTTGCTTGTTTGTCTTTTTCTGGTTTTCCTGCTTGTTTTCCATCCCCTGTTCAACTCCAGAGTTTCAAGATTGACCTCTACTCATTGATTTTTCCATTTTCCCAAAGTTATCCAGCTTGGCGTTCTTTTCCTTTGAAAGGTCGCGCCGATTAGCGCAGGTTGCTTTTGGTGCAGTCGCACCAACCCCTGTTTGGCGCTAAATACCAACTCATAGTTGCGCCGAATCCTATAGAATTTCATTTTCCCTCCTTGATGCGTCTTTTGGTTAGTTGTCCTTGACTCTGGGTTATTTTTTGTGTGTAATTAAGCCTTTGGGACTATTTTGACTGTTGTAGGCTAGTTTTTCTTAGTCATTTGTCTATTTTCCTACTAGTATAGATTAAGGCCTTAGGGTTTCTAAGTGTATTTGTGCATTGAGCCTTCTGTTTGGAAATAAAGTCTCGTTGACTATTGTCAGTATCATTCTTGGGTCGATTGCGCTTAGTTTCCTTGATCCTTTTGAGTATTTTATTTGGTTGAATGATCATTTTGTTTTCGATTGATTCTTCTCCTTGTTTCTCCAAGCATAGATTACATTGCTTGTTTTGGGTTTTGAAAACTTTATTTTGATTTGGAATATTGCGGCATTAGTTCGAGTGCTTTCTTGTGATTGTTTTGCATTGATTGAGTTATTCAATTTCAATTCTTACATTCGCAATACTCAAGCTAGTGTTTATTTTGTTTTTCATGTAATTAGTGCATTGTGTGCTCTTTTCATTGAAAAACCAAACAAAAACATTTTGCATTCTTTCCTTTGCATTGAAAGTGAAAAGTTCTTTTTCATAACTAGCATTTGATAATCTAGGAAAGAGTTTTTTCATTTTCATTTGATTGCATTAGATGCATTAGTGGATTTCTTTTCATATTCTCATTGTTTGCTATCGTTTGAAATATCTCTATCCTTCTCATAATTAGCATTCATTGAATGGAAGATGGCATTCTTTTGCATATAACTTGCATTTAGGAAATTTGAGATAAAAATTCGATAAGGCCTTGAAACAGAAAGATAATCAAAGATCAACTTTAAAATTCATTCAATTAACCTAAAGAAGCATTGAAACCTAACGCAACATTTTTAGTGGTCTAGGCTAGAGACGTGTTCCGGCGTCTTAAAACCTAGTAGTTATCATTTGCCATTTCGCTTTAGACAGCGCTAGTGCGTACTTGTGCTCCCTGTACCGTCAAGTATATAAATGGAGACCCCTCTAGGTTGAAATCCTTTTATCCATAGGAAGTCGAGTATGTCGCCTTGTAACCGTGAAACACTGAACACAGCATTCAGGGAGAATACCTGCATGTACGTTAAGTCCTTGGTCATTTCTCTTTCATTTGATCACCAAGGTGTATATGGAAGTTCACGGAAACCTGGTACACCCTCTTGCTTAGAGTACCTGAGAAGTCATTTTGATCTTTTCATGACTCTTTAAAAAGAGAAGAGATCATCGAGCACTTGTCCTTTCATGCTCGTTTAAAATTGAAAGTGGCTAGAGTCATCTTTTTCCTGTTTCTCAACTCTTAAAACATGAAATAGAAAAATTTGGTTTAAGTGCCATAAAATTAATCACCTACAATCACACACCCGTTAAAATTTTTATTACTTGGCTTGTTTTTGTTTTCCTTAGAATTTTATCTTGGAGCCTTCGATTGGTTATCTTTTCTCCTTCCTATTTTGAAATACAGTCACAGTGGCGGAACCACCAGTTTCGTTGTCCTCACTGCCTCCTAGTGGTGGTTCTTTTCCAAACGTTTCTTTTGAAACCCCTGAGTCCATTAGGTCTGTCAAGTTTCCACAGCCTATTCTCCTGTCTATCCAACCTCTTGCTACTCAATCTCCTCTTGAAGAGTCAGTTGAGTTCAATTGGCCTCCTTCTGGTGCTTGTTCTGGTTTTGGGGAAGAAGGAGTTTTCCCTCCTCTTACGTCGGGCTCACCATTTTTTGTTGTTGTTGTACCTCCTATTCCCCGTACTCTTTTCGAAGATCTTATGGCGGAGTCAGACATGGATTCATCCAGTCTTGTTAGTAGTGAAGGAATTCTTGTTTCTACAGGAGAATATCAACTTTTTCCTAAAGATCTTCCTTGTGTTTCTACTCAATATTCATCACCATTGGTGTCACTTCCGCTTGGATATAGGTCTTTGATTTAGATTATGTCTGGTGTTGCCTCCATAACGCAATCTAACAAATTAACTCCTCCTTAGATTTTGGTCCTCCCTTCATTAGGACTATCACCTTTGACACTTGGTTCGTCGGTTACTGTTACATCTGTCCTAGTCCAACTGACTGTCTGTGTGGATTCATCCACACTGGTTGTTACAACTCAGTCGTCAGGATTTTTTCATACTCACAGGTCTATTTTTCTCAATCCTACGTGGCTTGTTAATCCTGGTCTTGGTAGATCACAATCTAGTGCCATGGAGGCCCCACCTGCTTCTAGTGCAGTTTCCACTGCCCCAGTGATTCCTGTCGGCCTTACTTTTGAAGAGTATATGTTGGTTGTTCAGCAGCAGAGCTCTCAGGGTTCTTAGCAGCCCCAAGCTCCTGGAAATCCTCGATTTCATCACTATGATACTGTCGGTAATCTCGTTTATTCATTACCACATCATTATGATGTATGTGGTAATATTTTCTATTTGCCTCCTATTGATCCTCATTAGCTTTTTTACGATCCTTATTAGACCGTTTCTCACCTTGGACCCACCTTACCTATGCAACCCTCTAGCTTGCAAGGACAACCCTCATCGGGACAACCTTCGGCTCAGCAGGGCTTTGCCTCTGGTCCACAACGACAACCTTACGATCCACAAGGCCAACCTTCACAAGGTCAACCTTTGTTCTAACAAGTTCAACCCTACGGTTCGTCTGGTCAACCTCAGAATCAACCAGGACCATCTTATGCTCCTTGGGGGGGGGGGGGAATTTATCCACCAGAGGGACAACCTTTTGCACCACATCCGCCACCACATGTTCCGTATGGCCAAAAATTTGTGCACAAAGGACAACCCTACGGTCCTCCTCCAGGTCAACCTGGTTATCAGGGACAACCTGGTCCATTACAACCATCAGGCCAACCCCTCCCACAAGGGTAACCCAGTGGGCCTCAGTATTCAGTTCAACCAGCTCAGCAGCCGGTTCAACATGCTCCTCAGTCGGTTCAATCAGTTCAACATCCGGTTCTACCTGTTTATCCAATTCAGCAAGGTCCAACTGCTCAGCAGGGCCCGCCTGCTCAACCACAAGGTGCTTATTACCCTCAAGGTCAATATCAGCCGGTATATAGTGCGCCCAAAAGTTTTTTCCCTCAAAATCAACCTTGATTGGTATATAATCAACCTCAAATCCATGCTTACATTCCATAAAAGAATCCATACGTTGCTCAACAAGGGCCTCAATGGTCTCCTCAAACTCAGTATCTTGGTCCTCAACCCCAGTATCAACAGAATTATTCTGCTTCTAACACCTATGGTCAGAATCCTTCGGGGCAGAATATATGGGGGCATAATTTCTCTTGGAATGGGTGGAATGTAAACACATGTCCTTATCAGAGACCTCCAATGACTTTCAATCCTCAATTACCATTTCTTGCTACGTTGGAGTTACCAGATGTGTCAAAGTTAACGAACGATCCCATTCTTCATAACCCATATTGGCCTCTGGTTCCAACCAAGATTCCTGGTGATTGTCCTAAGTTTGAGGTCAAGGTTGGCAAAGACCCCCAAGCGCATGTTATGACTTACCATTTGTGGTGTTCCTCTAACTCTTGGGTTGACGATTATATTTGGCTCTGTCTTTTCCAACGAACTCTTACTGGTGCCGCTGCAAAGTGGTACATTGAGCTATCTCGTGGCGTCTTCCAAGACTTCAATTCTTTACCAATGGAATTCCTTACACATTTTCAGTTACTGGTCTGCTATGAGACTGGGACGCACCTCCTCACTTCATTGAAGGAAGACCGAGCTACTCATATCTCGGATCATAATCATGAGTGGCGACGCTGTCGTCTCATGATCAAATTTGAAATTCCTGATTAGCTTCTAACTCATTGGTTCACCACCTCCTTTGTCAATCAGATTGCAAAATACATAGCGATGGGGGCATGTTTAACCGAGGAACAAGCCATTGCTTATGCCCAGTACCTTGATATTATGTACTCTCAGTCTGGAGCATTATATGATATCTTGCCTGATGCTCCCCGACCTGGAACTTCTAAACCACCACCGAATCCATCCATTGACGATTTTATTGGTTCCGTGTCTCGAACTTCTCATAAGTCTTCTTCCTTAAACTCTGGAATCCGAAGTCTACTTCTTCCAACAATGTTGCTTCTCAGTCCACCTCAAATTCTGGTAATCCCACAGAAGTTAATGTCGTTCAGGCCAATCTGGCGGATAATGCTTCTAAAGGTAAAAAGAAGGTTAAAGGTAAGGCCAAAGTAGATACCCTGAAATAGGATTCTCATAAACCTCGTCCAACTGATGGTTCTCAATGTAAGCCGAAGTACCCTTGTTTGATTTGTGATGAATAGCACTTCACCAAGGACTATCCTCGATGGTCTGAAGTGAGTCGGTTGCTCAAAGGCACCCAGGGAACTCCGGTCGTTCTTAAAAAACCTTTCCCATCTCAGTAGACCCAGATGGTAGAGCAAACTCAGTCCTCTGCCCCATTTGGCTCTCAGGTGTTCATGATGAACGGTTTTGCAGTTGTTTCTATTGCTACTCGATCAAAAGATTATACTGAATCACGTTAGGTAGCAGGGAAAGAAATTGTTGATGGTCCTCCTCCCCTGCCTGTCTCTAGCCCTCTTGAGATTGAAAGGCCCAGTGTTGAATCCGTTGTACGACCACATTCCAATGGTGTACTACGTAAATCTTCTTACAATCCCAACGCCCGAGCCGCTCAACATTACAGTATTGTTGAATATTTGGCTCAGGTGTCGTCTGCAATGTCCACATTAGAAGTACTTTAGAGTTGTTCATCTCAACAGACGGCTTTGTTGTCTGTGATTGGTGGGGTTGATCCTGCTGATACTAGCCTTCTTGCTTTCTATTTAAAGAATTTTGTTCCACGACTTCTGCATCAGATTTCACTTATTATCCAAGTGATTATTAATGGTCTCGATATCCATCATGTAGAAATTATATACAAGATGCATGTATATATCCAAATTATCCTGATCTAAAAATATTTAACTTCTTACTAAATACAGAATCCTTCCACTATTAATCTTTTGTGGAAATTAAAATCAATTGCAAACACATGAAGCAATAAAAATAATCGCACATAACACAGTTGTTTAACGAGAAATCCTGAAGCTGAAAACCCCAAATATCATATATTATGTATCATGGAGATCATGTAACAATCTCATACAAAGCTTAGTACATCAAGCTCTCAGTACAATCAATTGTCACACAAAAATAAGATGAAATATGCAAATCCATGCATTGATTTCTTCCCTCCTGATAGCCTGCCTCCACTGCACAATCCCTGCTAAAGAATAGCTCTGAATGAATTTGAATCTACCTTGCCTTGACTGCGCAATCCTCATTGGAAACTCCAATGTGTGTGTGGTGCAATCAATGCATCACTATAGTCACAACAGATAGTACATCTTGCCCTTTCACCTATCTCTCCACTGGGCCTCCACTGGAACTGACATGCACTGTAGTTAATTGTTGTATTGTTTAGTTGATTAATGAGTTGTCATTTTTGAATTAATTAACTAATTAATTCACTCCACTCTCACTAGTGTATCATTCCATTAGACTAGATACAACTAGCTCAACTAAGTTTAACTCCATCAACTAAGTTAAACTGAATAACAACTCCATGAACTACTCTTCCAACTCTATCATAACTTTGCCACTTCAGTTCTAACTGAGTCCTCCATGCATAAACCACCAGTAAACCCTAGGAATTGTGTAATTCCTTCAGCCCACTGATTTTCCAAATCTTTACACTAAAATTAAGTGCTCCAAGAGAATAAGTTGTTGTTTATTGTCAGATTATTATTAAGAGCTAATAATAATCAACACTTCTATTTTTAGATCGACGATCTATAAATAGACTTCGCCCAATATTCTAAAAATATAATTTCATATATTTTTCCAACTTGACCAACCATCCACAAATAGCATCCTGCAACTTTTGAAATATGATCACCATGTCTAAAAATAGACATAGTCTAAAAATAGACTTGTGCCTAAAAATAGCCTGCGGGCCCACTTAGTGAAGGCGACTCATTTTCACTAAGCTCATCATCTTGTTGAATCTCAACACTCCCTCTCGACAAGAAAGGGATTATTCTTCACCTCGATCCTGCCTCTATGGTATTCAAATTTTCTCCTAGTGAGCGCCTTCGTCAGAATATTTGCATCCTGATCCTCCGTAGGAATGTACTGAAGCAACATGATCTTCTGTTGCACACAATCTCTGATATGATGATACCAGATATCTATATGCTTAGATCTATCATGAAACATAGGATTAATCGAGAGTTTAATGCAACTCTAATTATCACAATGAATCACTGTAGGATCTAAATGTGAACCGAACAAACCAAACGAGATATTCCTCATCCAGATAGCCTCACATGCAGCTTGACTCGCTTCCATGTATTCTGCTTCCACTGAACTGAGTGCCACGGATCTTTTTTCCCTGTTGTACCAAGAAACTGTCATAGATCTGATACTTAAAATCCCTCCTGATGTGCTCTTTCTATCCGTTGGGCTTCCTACCCAATCTGCGTTCATGAAGCCATGCAACTTCACCTCATCCGGTTGTCTATATTATAAGCCATACTTAGATGTGCCCCTGAGATACCTCAGGACATGCTTGCTTTCCTTCCAAAATATCTTGGTAGGCTTAACCATCGCTTGTGAAAGTTGGTTCACCGCATAGCATATGTCTGATATTTTATTAACTAAATACATGAGCGAACCCACCAACTATCAATAAATAGTGGCATCCACTACCTCTGCCGATGTAGCATCCTCTTTCCTCCAATTTCCTGGAAGAGGAGTATCGATAGGCTTGCATCCTTGCATGTGAAACTTCTCTAGTATCTCCCGATCATACTTGCCTTGAGACACAAACATTTCAACTTCTTGCTGCCATATTTCCAATCCAAGGAAATAATGAAGGATGCCCAAATCCTTCATCTCAAACTCCTTTGCAAGATCTGCCTTGCATGAGTGTATCAACTGCTCATCACCCGTTAGTATTAAATCATCAACATAAAGAACAATGATTAAAATCTTACCCTCCACCACAATTTGGTACAGGTTTGCATTCGCCTCACTCTTGGTGAAGCGAGTCCGGTGAAATAGTTGTCGATAAGGTGTGTACCCGAAGCACGTGGTGCTTGCCTCGGCCATACTCCAAGCGAATAAGTGCACACATGCGACTCGCTGCTGAAGATCTCAAATCCTTCAGGCTTCTCAATGTACACCTCTTCCTCAATGATCCCATTAAGGAATGCAGTCTTCACATCCATCTGATGAATGTGCCAACCCATCTGCACTGAGAGAGCAAGGATGGTCCTTATGGAAGAATACCGTGCAACAGGTGCAAAGCTTTCTTCATAATCAATCCCCTCGATCTATGAGAATCCCCGGGAAAAAAATCTTACCTTATACTTCTCGACACTCCCATCAGCATTTTGCTTTACCTTGTAGATCCATCTTGATCCTACAACTGATTTACCCACCGGCCTTGGAACAATCTCCCGAGAAATTTTTCTGACAATGGAGTCATACTCCTCCACCATGGAATCTACCCATGTGGGCTCCTGCACTGCTTATTCAAAATAATATGGCTCTGTCACGATACACTTTCTCATAAGAGCCATGTATCCAGTAAATCAGTCAGGTGATTGTCTCTGTCTGCGATGTGATGTAGGGACTCCTACATTCTGTGTCGCGTCAAGCTTCAGTCTCTCAGCTTCTCTGGTACGCTTTATGCCCTGTCTAATGTTTGGTTCTGCATGATTGGACTCCTCCGCTCCATGAATCTCCTCCTGTGGATGAGGCTCATCTTTGGGAACTAGAAGTTACTCATCTGCATGCAAGTGTAGCTCCCTCTCAAGCATAGCTCGTGCAGCACCCATAATAATTATGCTCTTCCTCTCCACAACCTACTGTGGGTTATGAGGCGCTATGAGTTCTCTTCGAATTCCTTCTTTGCTACAGAAGTCTTTGAATTCGCCCGATATGTATTCACCACCATTATCGCTCCGTAGGGCTTTCACTTGCTTCCCCGACTCCTTCTCCACCAATGCCTTAAACTCATAGAACTTTGAGAATGTTTCACTCTTCTTCTGCATGAAGAAGATCCAGCATCTATGAGAATATTCATCAACAAATATAACATAATACCTGTGTTTTGTTGTTGAAGCAACCGATAAATGTCCACACACGTCTGTGTGAATTCTCTCTAGGATCACCGAAGCACGGTTCTCCTTCTCATGAAAGGTGGTCTTCACAAACTTACCCATAGTACATCCCTTGCACATATCTGATTACACAAGAGTACCCTTAGGAAGTCCAATAGAAATTTGCTGCAAAATATTTCAAGTGCCATGGTGAAGATGGCCCAATCTCCTGTGCCATAATTCGCCCTCATCCCGGCTTACCACTTATTTTTCTTTACCCACCATTGCAGCATAGCCATCTACCTCCAACTTGTAGAGATTCTTAACTCGAATCCCTATCCTCTTGGTTTGACCCGTTGTTTTCTGTCGCGGGAAAGCTTTTCCATCACTAAAAACAACGTCATAACCTTTGTCTTCCAACATTGCGATTGAGACCAAGTTCTTCTTCAGACTTGGAACATGCATAACATATTTCAATAGAAATGGATTACTTGACTCTCTCTCAAAGGTAATGGTCCCAATTTCGATCGCACTGTATCGACCATCGTCACCCATCTCTATATGCATTTGAAGGTCCTTCTCCTCCAAGTCACTAAACAACTCCTTGTCTCCCTTCATATGGAAAGACACACCACTATCAAGATACGACACTGATCCCATTTCACTTGAAACCAAGCATGTGATCAAAGAGAAATCAATTTCAAATTGTGAGGCTAAGGCCTCTCCAGCTGCAGCTCCAGCAACCTTCTTGTTCTTCTTCTTATGTGGGAAGTTAGTGGCGAAATGCCCATGTTCGTGACAGTGAAAACACTTCACCTTGGAAAAATCCTGCTTCTTGCCTTTAGCTTTGGATTTTGAAGGAAATTTCTTCCTCTTTCCTTTCCTTGCTTTGGCAGCCAAAGTGAAATTCTCTTCATCTTCATTCTTCGATGAAGAGCCATCCCTAGTACCTTGCCTTATCTCCTCCTGCACAAGATCCGACCAAATTCGCTCCCATCCTGATAGTTTCTCCCGTCGATTGACAGAGTCTTCATAGCTATGCCAACTCTTCGGAAGCCCAAGGAGAGCTAAGCTCACCAAGTCTTCATCATTAACAATAATCCCCACAGTTCTCAGTTCATCCCTACAGTGGACAAACTTCGTGAGATATTTTGGAATACTGTCGCCCTTATCCATTTTTTTTTTTTGAGCTTATCTTTCAGCGCCAACTTCCTCTGGTCACTGCTTCTTTGGAAAAAATCTGTCAAAGCCTTCCACATTGCAAATTGAGTGGCTTTCCTATGAAGGCTGGACACAATATGGTCCTTCACACCTTCCAACAAAACTCTTCTTGTATTTGTTACCTTCTTTTGCCATGCGTCAAGTAATGCAACATCACTAGATCCCCTCTTAGGAACATCGCTGTTGATGAACTCCTTCAGTCCATTATCCTCCAGCACCGCCTCCATCCTATCCTTCCAGGCTATGTAATTCGATATCCCATCAAGGGCATACTCCAATCGCCACCCATTGAAATACATTTCAATGTATACTCAACTGTCGCACCAAGAAATTTCTGCAGCAAATTCGAATTGTCCACCAACACAAACTCAACAATTCTTCATAATTGAAATCTTCAAGAATTAACACTGCTCTTATACCATGTAGAAATTGTATACAAGATGCATGTATAAATCCAGATTTTCCTGATCTAACAATATTTAACTTCTTACTAAATACAGAATCCTTCCACTATTAATCTTTTGCGGAAATTAAAATCAATTGCAAACACATGAAGCAATAAAAACAATCGCACATAACACAGTTGTTTAACAACAAAGCCTGAAGCTGAAAACCAAAACTATCATATATTATGTATCATGGATATCATGTAACAATCTCATACAAATATTAGTACATCAAGCTCTCAGTACAATCAATCATCACACTAATAAGATGAAATTTGCAAATCCATGCACTGATTTCTGCCCTCCTGATAGCATGCCTCCATTGTACAATCCCTGCTGAAGAATAGCTCTGAATGAATTTGAATCTACCTTGCCTTGACTGCACAATCATCATTGGAAACTCCAATGTGTGTGTGGTGCAATCAATGCATCACTATAGTCACAACAGATAGTCCATCTTTCCCTTTCACCTATCTCTCCAATGGGTCTCCACTGGAACTTACATGCAATGTAGTTAACTGCTATATTGTTTAGTTGATTAATGAGTTATTATTTTTGAATTAATTAACTAATTAATTCACTCCACTCTCACTAGTGTATCATTCAGTTAGACTAGATACAACTAGCTCAACTAATTTTAACTCCATTAACTGAGTTAAACTAAATAACAACTCCATAGTTCTCTTCGACTCTTTGTCATAAATTTGTCACTTCAGTTCTAACTGAGTCCTCCATGCATGAACCACCAGTAAATCCTAGGAATTGCGTAAGTCCTTCAGCCCACTGGTTTTCCAAATCTGTACACTGAAATTAAGTGCTCCAAGAGAATAAGTTGATGTTTATTCTCGGATTATTATTAAGAGCTAATAATAATCGACACTTCTATTTTTAGATCGACGATCTATAAATAGACTTCGCCCAATATTCTAAAAATATAATTTCATATATTTTTCCAACTTGACCAACCATCCACAAATAGCATCCAGCAACTTCTGAAATATGATCACCATGTCTAAAAATATACTTGCACCTAAAAATAGCCTGCGGGCCCACTTAGTGAAGGCGACTCATTTTCACTAAGCTCATCATCTTGTTGAATCTCAACACTCCGAGCAATTGTGGACGAGGGTGCATCAACCTGTGTCGTGTCATCTTCTTGATGGAAAGCTATTGGTTCTTCGGCCCTAAATTCATCGCCAAATGCCCTTAAAGAATTTGATGGAAAGGAATCAAAGCCCTTAGGTGTTCTCGCTGGTTTACTGATTACTTTGAAAGGGAAGATAGTCAATTTCAAGGTAGAGGTAGTTGATGCCAAACTCAATTATAATCTTCTCCTCAGTCGCATTTGGATTCATGCCATGTTGTCTGTTTCGTCCACTCTCTTTCGTGTTCAGGAATTTCCACACGAAGGAAAGATTATTATTGTTGATCAATTTTCCTTATTCACCTCTTCTTCCGAGAACAACATTCCATATGTGGATAAGATTCCTACTCCCTATGAGAGCATAGGGCTAGGCCTTTTCAAGGATCCTACCCTCATGGGTATTTTTCCTCTTCCTCCACCAAATAGTGTTTAGATCAATATGATCTCTAAGTCTGATGACCCATGGATTATCCCTTCACCTGAACAGATCGATTCCTTTGGAGATTCGATGTCGTTGATTCTGATTGAGATTGACTATTGTGAACTCATTGCGGCTTCAGAAACTCTGTCCTCTGATCATGATATTTTGAGCATGTGTCTTGACATTTATTCTCAACCCCCCTGGCTTGGTGATTCAGATTCACCTGATCCTTTGAAATAAGTGTTTCCCTCCGATGAGGCCATCATGGAAACCATGTCTCTCGAAGAGCTTTCGTGGGACAATAGTCATCATCATTCCTCATTCATGCCTAGTCTCAGGGCCATGTCAACGTGTCTTGTGTGATTTGCATCTCAGGTTCCTTCTCCTCCGCTTCAAATTCCGGTTCTAATGCATGACGTTTTACAGAAGGTAACTTGAGTAATATTACACAGACGATGCCTATTGACATTTACGTTAAACCAGGAACCGTCGATAATATCCATATCGGGGTCACTTGTTCTTCCGAAAAAGTCCAAGTTTACACTCTCCTTTTTCGCGAGTTCCATGATGTCTTTTCATGGTCTTACGAAGAAATGCCCGGCATTGATCCTAGTATAGTGGTGCATGAAATTCCTACTTACCCTGGTTCGAAACCTATTTTCCAACGTCTTCATCCTATGCACCCTAGAAAAGCTGCTGCCATTAAAGGTTAAGTTGAAAAGCTTTTCAGAGCTGGTTTCATTTATCTTATTCCTTCGAAAAAATGGGTCTCTAATATTGTTCCTGTAGATAAGAAACAGGGCATGATTCGGGTCTGCATTGATTATCGTGATATCAATCGAGCTTTTCCTAAGGATAATTATCCTACTCCCTTTATTGATCAAATCATTGATGACTATGTCGGGAGTGAGATTTTTTCCCTCATGGATGGTTTTTCTGGTTATAATCAGATTAACATTCTCCCAACTAATCAACATAAGACTGCCTTCATCTGTCCTTGGGGTAATTTCGCACACAAGAAGCTCCATTTTGGTTTAAAGAATTTTGGGGCCAAATTTCAGTGAGCGATATCGTATGCTTTTCATGATATTCGTCACATCATTTAGCCTTATCTAGATGACCTTCTGTCTCATTCAACTAAGCGTATGGACCATCCTGACCATCTTCGTTAGATTTTTCTTCGTTGTCGACATTACAACATTCGTCTTAATCTGCACAAGTGTGTCTTTTGTGTTGATTTTGGTATACTCTTGGGGTTTATCATGTCCAAAGATAGAATTTTCCTCGATACACTCAAGATTGAGGCTATTGTCAATCTCCCCCTCCCTCCTCGTTACATCAATTGCAGATTTTTCAAGGGAAGGCTAATTTTCTACGTCGTTTCATACCTAACTATGCAGAAGTGGCTAAAGGATTCACACGGTTGTTAAAGCAAGGCGTCCCATTCTTTTGGGATGAGATTTATCAGAAGTCTTTTGAGGCCCTGAAGATGTTGCTTGTCAACGCTCCTCTGTTGCGTCCTCCCAACTATCATCCTGATTTTTCCCTCTATTTAGCCGCCGCTTTTAGCACGATTTCCATGGTTCTTGTACAAGACGATGATGACGGTAATGAGCATGTTATCTGTTACTTGTCTCGTAACCTTCTCGACCCTGAGACATGCTATGCACATGTCAAGAAGTTGGTGTTAGTTGCGGTTCAAGCAGTTCAGCATTTTCATAATTATATTCTTTGCGTATTGTGACTATGATTTCTGATTGCAACCCTATGACCTATATATTGTCTTGACAATTGCTGGGGGGGAAATACTTGAAGTGGATTGTCATCCTCCAAGAGTTCAATTTGGAATTCACTACTGCCAAGTCAAAGGAATCATTAATCTTTGTTGATTTGATCTGTTCCCTCCTGTCAGACTCTGCTTCGTCTCGTTCTAAGGAATACGTTCCAGACGATATGCTTTTTCTTGATTATCACCCTCGATCCGTGGTACGGTGATATCATCGTCTATCTTCGGACTTCTAATTTCATATCTGAATTGACGAAGGATGCCCGTCGACGCATCCGACACCAATCACAACCTTATCGTATCATCAGAGATATGATCTATCGCGTCGGAGTGGATTCCATACTCCGCCAATGTTTGACTCTCGAGGAAGCTGAGAAAGCCCTAAATGATTGTCACAGTGGCACCTGTGGTGGTCACAGGTCTGGTTATGCCACTGCACAAAATATTCTTCGTGTCGGTTATTTCTGGCCTTCTATTTTCAAAGGTTGTATTGTCGCGGTTCGCAAATGTCATGATTTCCATATCTACCAGTGCAAGATGTGTGCACCACATGTAC
Source organism: Pinus albicaulis (assembly GCA_034641835.2). Lineage (NCBI taxonomy): Eukaryota > Viridiplantae > Streptophyta > Pinopsida > Pinales > Pinaceae > Pinus > Pinus albicaulis. The sequence goes on from CM076582.1 coordinate 138,037,877, forward strand.
CTCTTCATCCTGTCATTACCATTGGTCCCTTTGCGAAGTGGGGCATCGATTTTATGACGTGTAACCCTCACTCAGCCGGGGGGCATGCTTATATTATCGTAAACGTGGACTACTTCACCAAATGGGTCGAAGCAATGCTTACACTTGCCGCTGACAGTAAGACAGCTTCTCAATTCATATTCAATCACATCATTGCTAGGTTTGGTGTCCCTCAAGCCATCGTTACCAATCATGGTTCCCATTTTCGACATTGTATGGTGGCGGAGTTGACCTCTAAGTTGGGTCTGCATCACAACAGCTCAACGTTGTACTATCCTTAGGCCAATGGCCAGGTTGAAGCCGTGAACAAAGTTCTTGTCACCATGCTTCAGCGTACGATTGGGATCCACAAGACTAATTGGAATCTCATGTTATTTTCGGCTCTTTAGGTGTACCGAACCTCAGTTAAGAATGCGACCGAATTTACTCCTTTTCAGTTGGTTTATGGTCTGGAAGCTACTCTCCCGATTGAGTGTGAAATACCTTCACTCAAGTTGGTTTTTGAATTACTGCCAAACACTTCACCAGAAGAAGAGCATCTCCTTTACTTAGAAAGTTTGGATGAAACCTGCCACTTTGCTGCTCTAGTTATCGAAGCACAGAAAAAGCATGTCAAAGTTCATTTTGACCAATAATTTTCCCCTCGTTCTTTCATTGAAGAAGACCTCGTCCTCCTGTACGACCAATATCACGATAAGCTGGGGGCAAGAAAATTTCAACCCATGTGGCATGGGCCCCACATTATTAAACGTATGCTGTAGAATGGGGCCTATGAGCTCATTGATTACGAATTTCATCCTCTAGAACAGCCCAAAAATGCGTTGTATCTCAAAAAATATTATGCATGAGTCATTCATGTATGATTTGTGTACATAGGTGTTGTTTTCATTTTTGTACATGTTTTGGTTTGGTGTGCTTTGCGAGCATTTTTCCTGCTTATTGGGTCTTGCTTATTGTGCAGATTTTTATTACCCCTTATGTCGGTTTCATGGATGGTGCTTCCCAGAGTACCAAGAATTTGTCTTCAGCAGCCTGGGTAATTTATAATTTTGCTGGTGAGTTGATAGATCTGCAAGGTATTAGTCTAGGACGGACTACAAACAATGTCGTTGAGTATAGTGTTGTTCTCAAACTATTAACCGAGGCAATTAAACCCGGCATACGCGCATTACTTGTAAATCTAGATTCACAGCTTGTTGTTCTTCAGCTCAATGGAAATTATTTGGTCAGAAACCCATACATTCTGAGATTGTATTTATGTGTTGGTTTGCTAGAAATACATTTTGATTTTATCACATATCAACATATTCCTAGACGAATGAATGCATTAACTGATATAGTGGCTAACATTGTATTAGATATACATTTGCGTAATCTATAAAAACATCATCATATGTAAAATATCCATGTAGTAAAATAGATGTATATATATATCGAATGTTTGCATCAGTGTGCATCATAAACTCAAAAAATATCTGTGTTTCTATTACATCCCGAGACACCATGTCTCTCAAAATATGCAGATATAAAACCTAGGTGTCTAATCGGCGTGATGCTCGTGGTAGCATGTTACTTCCCATACGAGCCACCTCAGTAAGCAGTGAATGCGGCTTGGCACCCCTACGGTATGTATCTGGTAGGCATGAGGAACATTGTCGAATCATGCATATTCTGGGACTCCACGTGTGATTTCATCTAGGTTTCGCACGATCTCCTCCTCCTCCTCACCTCCCTCGCCATGAGGGTCAAAATTGCGAGGAATTTGCCTCTCTATCGACGACATGCCTGCGGGTCTCTCTGGGCCAACATATGCAAGTGCATGGATTTAATTTCAGAACATGCATAATTTAAAAAAAAATCATAACACTTATGAAAATTAAAAAATGAGTCTTACCCAAATCTTCATCCCAATCCTCTCCCTCTGGGAGTGGGAGATCCAGATCACCAATAAAATATGTACCAGAGTAGGGCCAGTCCTCCACGACAATCAATTGTCGGCGGAGCCAATCAAAGAACTTCGGTCTCTAGGAAATCTATTGGTCGCCCCCAGCCCTTGGCATCAGAGCTACCCATCGGGCCATCCATGGTTCCGTCACTGGTGGTGTCAAGAATATGACCTCCTGACGCTAAAATATTGGCAGTCGTTCTAGGAATAATAATACTAGGATATACCCATAACCGAATTGCTTCAATTTGGTATTCTTGCACTTTGTTAACTGGCGTTTCATATTTATTGTCATGGCCTCTACCTAGTTGTAGATGGTTGGTGTCAAGCAGTCTACAACAAGAAGTAGTTGTGTCTTTGTTGCTTCGTGCGGTGCTTGCGATCCTGCAGCTCGTGTGATGGTATGTAGCACTAATTTTAGTGCCAAGTCTGGGATAGTCTGGATATCAACTTTCCCACTTCCTGATCCCTTCCGTGCCCCTGGATATACCCTGTCAATAACCATGGAAATTCTCTTCATGTAAGGCTGGGTGTCGATTAGGATTGGTGTTGCTCCCCTCCACGATAGTCTTGTTATGAAGTAGACATTAGAAACATCAATCTCAAGTTCTTGATCTCAAAGGATGAAATTTTCTTGATTCTCATCCCATATGATAATCAAATACTGTAGCAGCTCCGGTTGAACTCGGAGACACGGTGTCAAGAAGAACTTCTTCAGTCCATAGTCTCTAAGAGCTTCCATGCATCTCTCATTTTCCATGTCAAGCTCATCCTCTTCGCTGTGTTCCCGTTATTTCCATTCGATTACCATTTTTCCGCTTTCTACCTGCAAACATGTTCATATGAATAGTATTAGCTATTTTAGAAACTTGGATTTGTAAAAAAATGGGTCTTTAACTTGCATTTTTTAAACAAAAATGGTTTGTGCGGTTGGCACGACTGTTTCTCAAACAATCGCACCAATGGGTGTGCCCTAGTTTAGAAAAATGGGCGATTGGTACGAGTCTGTGCTCGAAAATTGCGGCAACTACCGTGCCCTAAAAGTTACATTTCCTCCCCCAGAAATAAAAATTGAGTGTTTCAATCACTAAAAGAAGACTTAAATTGAAGGGAAGGATGTCGGCTCTTACCTGGAACTGACGGATTCGAGATTGGTCAGCCGGATCGTCTGCAATCGTCACCACAAGATCACACTGTAAAATGGGTAACTATTGCTCCACAAGAGGTAAAAAGTGAAAAGTAATTATTTTTACCATTTTTGGCATTTTATAACTTTCACAACCCTAATTAGGTTTTAAGACATATTTTTCGATTATTTTATTATAGTATTTTCGAGAAATGGGTTTTACACGTATCTCTTGTGCAGCGAAAAGTTTTTAGGCCATAGTGATGAAGTAACAAGTTATATTTTATACTTTTTCAAACTCGCTAAAACATGAAAAAGGTCACTACTGGAGTAATATTTTAGCTCTTTTCTACCTCTCTAAAATTGAAAATATTTCCGAGACTCTTGTCATTTTGAACTCGTTAAATGGCTATGAAGTGATACCTACCCAGTATACGTTTACCCCTTTTACGGGTTGGGATGGATTATTTACGAAAAAGGAATACCTTAGCCTATCGCGACTAAGAGGTTCTTTCAGATATTGTTTTCTACCTTTTCGAATCTGAGAGACTATTTACAAAAAGGGCCATGCTGGAGTTTTCTTTTCTGCCTTCTTTTCAAACTTTCTAAACATGAAAAGATGTCGAGTTCTCCCTTTGTTAGACTCGTTAAATCCTGATGACACCAGACTTCGTCACTATGACATTACTCCAGTTCCTCCTTCCTAGGGCTCGTAAAATGTACTAGGTTGGATTTGTCTGGAGGACAAAACTTACATTGCAAGCATATGCTATCCCCTTCAATCTTGTTTTAAAAAATAATTGGGGTACTCGCCAGAAATGGTGGGGGAAAATGGAACCAATTTTTAATTATGTTGGCACTATGTCTCTCTTGAACATGGCACTTGTCTGCATTTGTGTCAGGTTGGGGACATCTCATTTCGTCATTTTTTCCTCCATGGGTTTGGGTAATCTTTTTTTGTCTCTCATCTTCTCTTTTCCACGTCATCATGACCTCAGATCCCTTGATGTCAAATACTGCCAAATCTAGTTTCGTGTCGCTGATATGTTCAAGAGAAGCTTGCCTCTGCATTTTTAAACCCCCCCTCTAATTATCTGTTGGTCATGATTCACTATCATTATGTTCCTATGTCTCGTGTCGATGATGTGGGAAACATTATGGCCCTCCTTCAACCAGGTCACTTCCTGTCGACTTCAGCTCATTATCCAGGAATCTGATCTAGAGACTCCCTTCTGGTACCTTGGAGCCTGCATGCCTCAATGGCAGGTTCTTCACATTCGATGCAAGGTTCACATCATTGGCCTTCAATCGAGTGATTCTGCGGGTGTTTGACGTCAGATCCTTGTTCACATTTCGTGGATTGTACCTTTCGTACCTTGAGGTCCATTGTCATTATTGGTGGTTTCTCTCGCGTCTGTTAGCAGCTTCCATCATTGGCTGGTAATCAGATGATTTTCTTGCATGTTCAACTTCAGCTCATATATTTGCATGCTTGAATTGTACGTGTTCGGGTCAAGATGGAGTGCAAGACCCTGGGTTTTTTCTAATAAAATCGAGGCTGCAGGTTCTTGTGGATTATCATGACTTTTTCATGACCCTTTTTGGATGGATGCGACCATACCTAAGTCTATTTGTTGATCCTTACTACTAGATGGCTGCGTCCATACCTCGGATCTCAGTTTTTATGCACTCTATTATGGATGGTTGTGCCCATACCACGTGTTCATGTATTAGAGATATCAGTTGTATTTTTAATTGCAGGTTTTTCGACAGCGGTGTTTAGTTCAAATGCGTTCTCATAAATAATTTTTCCCCTCCCTCTCCCTCGAACCTCATGCTTTAGGGGGCATCTATTACATAGAATTTTTTCACTGTCCCTGCAATCCCCATCTCACCCATTGGAGGGTCATTTCTTTGATCAATAAGCAATGGCATGCCTTGCAAATACCATCACTGCATCCCTTTACATGAGAGCAATATTCCTTGAGCAGTGATTTAAAAACCCTTGTTTTTTCCTTGGCGAGAGTAGTCAGTTCTGCCCTCGCACCGATGAGGAAGATTAACACTGGGCCCCGCGCCAATTGGCACTCTGTCTCAGTTAGCCACCCGCACCGAGCTGTTTATGGAATGTTTTTTAAAAATAGAGGCAAAGATTCCACTCCAACAACTTTGAGGATGAGTCATTGGGAGTGGTTGGACTGAATAACCACGGACTCCCTCCTTTAGTTTATGGTTTCCACCTCTTATGGGAACCTCCTAAAGGTTATACCTCCCTCCCACCTTTGTAGGGATCCTAACCTCCTCCTTTTCCTCTATAAAAAGAAGCTATCTATCCTTGCATGAGCTAGCTGAACATGGAGAATTGAGTACACTATAGCTAAATTGTTGAAGAGATAGAACAAGGAAGAACTTCGTTGAGAGAGCTTAAGCCCATGCCTTCATCCCGTCTGAATCCCCTGACGAGTATCTAAGACATGCTTCACCTGAACCCCACTGGAAAAGACTGCGACATCAAAGCTTTGGTTGTACCTCTTCCTTCTATCAATACATACACATGACTATTGTTTGGTTCCCATTTTTTGTTATGTCATTTGTTTAATGCAATATGATTAGCCCTCTTTGACTGGCTAGTACTTATGAATGAAGTTATTATGTCATATGTTGTTCTTGTTTTTTGATCTATGTGCAGGTATCCAAGCATGATTGAAGAAGGATTGTGACTTTCCAAGGCAGGAGCGAGAGGCCACCACCACTACAGCTACGACGATAGCATTGGATTCCAGGTAGGTATATCTACCGTGTCCTCTTTTCATTCAGTAATTAGGAATCAACATTCTAGCATGTCTCTTTGTTTCTAGACCCACTCTAGGGCTAGAGGGATTACCTCTGTCCGCAGAGGGGATTTACCTGCTTAACAATTATGTCTTAGGATTTATTGCCATGACTCAAATGAGTCAGCATCATGTTTATAATACCCTTCCGGGAAAAATGTAATTGTAAAAAAAAATATTTTTTTAGTATAGAAAGTCCTGGAAATTCCAAAATTACAAGTCACCCATGGCAGTTACAAGTCGGCCTAAAGGACAGAATTCAATGTAACGACCAACGGTCATATATTCAGCGCAAATATTTAAAACATTTTGAAGACAAAGACATCAATTGTAGGATCGTAATTGTAAATTGTATATTGTATAAAAGAATTGATGTAGGATGATTACAAATGAGAATGAGGGCTTGTTTTTATACCCTAGGCAGGTGCCCTTCCATGAGCGGTCATGTCTCTAAGACGTGCCTCTTCATTACTAACTAGCTAACCATTAGTTAAGTACTTATTATTTATTATTACATTTATATTTATATATATTATTATTTTTAAATGAATTATATTCATAACATAGCCTCTCCCTTCAAGAATATTTGTCCTCAAATATTACTAAGAACATCCACTTTTATTTATACTTTCATATTTTTCGATAAATGACGATATGATACTCCGAGTGATAGAAAAAACTCTCGTACCGAGAACGATTCGGACAATCCTAGATTGATCTTCTGTGGAATCAAATTTTGTGATGAATAGTTATCGCGGGACTAGATTCTGCAAACTTCAGTATTCCTGGGAACATAAATTTTCCATTCATGTTTTGAGTGATATTGGTAAGTAGACCGGTTGGAAAGTCTTCTCTTGTGATTCGGATTCCAATAAAAAGTTCTTCTGGTTAGAAATTCCGTTATCATTTTATTGGTTGATTCTTGTTTTTCTTCAAGTGTTTTTGTTGTTGAGTTGGCAATTGAATCATCATTTGGGTTATCCATCATTTGAACTGCAAATTCTGCATATGTTTTAACTTCTCTAGATTCTTCTTCTTCCTTACTTGTGATATTAACTGGATCATTATTTATTCCTTTATCTTCATCTTGCATTGCAACAACTGACGACTTCAATACTTCATTTTGAAGTTGTTCCAACTTGTCATTCAATGATTTCTTGTCATTTTTAAGTTTTTTAGAATTTTATGCGTAAGTGACTGAAACACTAATGACCTAATGGATACTCTACATTGAATGAAACCACGATAAAGATGACTATAATGATGATGAAAACTTTTGAATGATGGTACACTCAGCTGAGAGATGAAATGAACCAACAATTAGTAAAAATTTGGAAGGATTAAAGACAAACCTAGATCTACATCTAGTGACCAAATTTTTGCATGATGACCTAATCGAATGACAAAAATTTCAGAATGGGACCCTTGACATGAAAGAGTTTTTTGATCACTGGTGGAAGGATTAAAATGCTGAAACTAACACCCCCACGTCAACCTTCAGATCCTCCCGCAGAATTTTTCAAGACGATGCTCTTTGTCCTTTTTTATTCATCATAGCGGTTGAAGGGTTGGGTTGATATCTCAGAGTGGCAGTTAATGTAAGTCACCTAAATGGCATTAGAATCCCGGTTCAAGATCTATCTGTGTCTCATCAACAATTTGTGGATGACACTATGCTCTTTGGATACCCATCGTTGTAACAAGTTTAGAACTTGGATATCGTTCTATCTGACTTTCAGGGCGCAACTGGAATACTGATCAATAAGGACAAATCTAGATTGTATTTCTTCAATATCCCTAAGATGATTCAACGAAACCTAGCTAGCATATTGGATTTTTTAGTTTCCTCTGCAAACTAAATACCTTGGAGTGGCTCTGGTTTTAAATCTGTTAAGGATGAGTTGTTGGCGAGACGTATGCAACAAAATTTCTAAGCGACTAACCAATTGGACATTATGAAAAAAATAATATTGCAGGGAGGGACACACTATTGAGAGTCTTATTTCAAGCTATATCAATGTATCAATTATTGGTCCTTTCAACCCCTAAATGTGTTTATAAAGAGATCATTTCTATTTTTTCACAATTTTTTGTGGCAAGAGGCTACTCTCACTAATAAATGGGTGCTGGTCTCGATGGAAAGGTTGTGCCTTCTGAAGCTGAGTGGGGGACTTGGCTTAAGGTACCCAGAGACACTCAACAATGCAATGGAAGAAACATAGTGGTGGTGGTGGTTTCATGGTGGCTCAAAGCTTTGGAAATGTATTCAGGACATGAATTATTGTCGTGGTTGACACCAAGTTAAAAATCTCACATATGAAGAATACCCTTTTGGATCTCTGTTATGCAGTCTGTCACTAAGAAATATCTGTATCATTTAGGATCACATATTCTAGGAGATTCATGATGGTAAATCAACTCATTCATGGGAGAAATCTTGGAAACATATTCCTAGACTAGATAGAATTATGGAATTGGCGACTGTTAAGGAGTTCCCAAGTACTCACAATGCCACTCAAATAGTGAACTATTGGAGGAACCCTGAGCCTCAAGAAAATTGGCAAGTATGGAAAACAAAGGAATATTGGCTAGCTTCGAGGGGGTTTAGAAATGGTTAATTTTGAACAACACCATATAGGGGAAGCATATTCTGATTAATGAAGGGAATGATAGATTACGATGGGGTATTAATCAATGAGATATTTTACAATGAAGGAAGCTTACAACTTAATCTTCGGTTAGGAGGGACTCCCTCAAGAGCCCCTATGGAATTTTTTTTGGGTCTCTACCCTTTGGAAGAAAGTAGCACACTTCCTCTAGATCTTAGGCTGACACTAGCTTCTCACCTGAGACCATCGTCAAAAGAAGGGGTACGTATGGCCGTCTTTGTGACTACTTTGTCAACAACAAGAGGAGAGAATTGAGCACGTTCTTAATACCTACATAAAAAAATATTATCTTTGGGGGAAGGTGCATAGCACATTTGGATATTTAGAACAATTGATGCATAGATTAAGTGAAATTATTGAATAATGGCATGAATCTCTTTTCAAATGTCCAATGGTTAGCTGTGCATGGGTGTTGGTGTTGGTATTTCTCCTATGGAATCTATGGAAAGAACGAAACTAAATACTCTTCAAGGATCAAAGATCCTCATCACAATTTTTTTGGGATATCACAAAAGGTAATGTGTGGGAAAAAAATCATGGCAAAGAAGTAGACATTTGAGGACTGTAATGCAGAGGGAGAGGAGGCTTTGATCCTCTCAAAATTAGACCTCTCTCCAACAATGATGTGGCCTTAGTTTTCCCCCCATGATAGAGCGCAAACCTCTTCCTTATCAATATTTTTTTGCCTCCCTAATCATTTCATGAAATTAAATTTCAATGGAGAATCCAAAGGAAACCCAATCTTGATAGGGTCTGGGGGAATCCTTAGAGATTGGGGGCAATCCTCTAGGTCTCTACGCTAGTTTTTGTGGGTTCACTAGCTATACCGGGCCCTGGAGGAAGGGATTTTCCTTACTCAAAGGATGGGTATAGGTAGGATGGAAGTCATAGGGGACTCTCAATTGGTGATTCAAAGTGCTTAGAGAATGATAAATGACGCTCCTATATCTAAAGTGAGCAAACTTTAGAGATCAGAATGCAGGGCGATGAGGATCCATGAGCTTCTTCTCTCTTTCCACTATGTAATCACATCGCATAGTGTGTGGTCTGGAAATCAAGTTGCGGAATGGTTGAAGAACTAGCAAAATCATGAGTCTCATCCTGAAATTTCCAATCAATGGTCACCTCCATTGGACTCGTAGGACTCGGGGAATCTGAAAGCCCTCATTGAGAAAGACAAGTTTCCCTTGATGGGGGTGACAGGCAATTGATTGGTGACTCGAGACGAGGGTGTTAATACCCCCAACATGCATCATTAATGATAAGAAAGTGTGTTGAGAATGCCTCATCTTACACAAGCCCGATGAAGGTTTTGGAGAATGTTTTGGGTTTAATTGTAGTTTTCCTGGTCGAGGGATTCATTTGTGCGTTACAGGAGATGAAGGCTATAGTGGGTGTTAATTTTTTTTTTTTTTTGGTAAGTGAGTCTAAACTATATTAATTTGAAAATAGAACAATACATATGCTTCAAGCTCGGTTGGTAAGCTGCGCTTAGCCAATCCCAGCCTTTTTTGCGCGAGTATGGGGCTGCCTCCATGGAGGAAACCAACCCAAAAATGACATCAAACAATAAATTACAAAATGTGTCGTAGCACCAATGAAACTAGAAGTTCTGTGATAATAACAAGCATGAAAAAAGAAGAAGAAGAGATGAGCAACTGCGCAGTCATGAGTCTGCTACATCATCATTGATGTCCGGATATTCCTCCACAATGGGATAGGAAAACTCCTACGCATCGGTATCCTCTACAGCAGTAGGTTGACGTGGAGGCCTGGAAGCCAGTGCGCAGAGGATGGGAGCTACTGGGTACTCGATATCCGGGACTCGCATCCAAGTACCTTCCAAGTCAACATATTAGCTACGGAGATGTGAATTTTCCCTCTATCCGATAATTTTGTTGGAAATTAATCTCAACCACCACAGTGAATGAACTGGGAGCAACCATACCTCAGTTAGTGTTGCAGATTGTGTGTGTAGAGAAGGACAAGTTCTGAGCAAAGGGCAATTATCCATTCTGCAACAAATTAAATAATTAAAGTCAAATGAGAATTTGATGCATGGTTAGTAAATGTGCATGGGAAAATATTTAATCCGCAAGTTTTGTTTAGTTCACGGAAGTTCTGTAATGTTCAGAAAATGATGTCCGCCCATACTTTGCATTAAATTTGGTTTGTCATGAATTAAATGTCTTAGTATATATGTTTAGATTTTACATGTAAGTCTTGAGTGAAAAGAGTGTTTAATGTGGCAGATGTAAGTCTAGAAAGACAAGTGGAGAAAATTGTGGAGCGAATTTTAGTGGGTGCGTGAAAACATTTTTACTGTGTGTTACTCCACAACCCTGGTGAATGTAAATTCAAGTAAGAAGTCTTGCTTTACTTGTGAAGGAGCCGCAACCTCCATATGTTAATGTATTTGATGTATTGAAGTTTTAATATGAAGTTTGGTTAGTTGCGATAGAGTTCAGGAATTTTCACGTATGTGTTTCACTGCAACACTTTGTTTTACTCTGTTTCACCAATAATTTGATTTTCGTAACTGTATGGTATGGATTAAGTGAATTCCACTTGTCTTGATTAAAGTAATTTCCACAACTGTGTGTGAACTCCGTGTGTTGAGGGAAAATCATTATTCCCTATGTTCAGAATTTTCAACAAATTTAGCTAGACCAAAATCTGCAACTTTTGGTGAAAAATCTGCATCAAGGAGTACATAGTGGGGCTTTATATCACAATGTAAGATTTGATTATTGCAATCTTCGTGTAGGTCTGCAACACCGTGAGCTGTACCAAGTGTAATTGAGTACAAATATTTCCAATCCAACTTGTCTTGATGTTGGAAATATTAGTTCCAACTGTAGGCAGAGCTGAAGGACGGAATGCGGCAGCGGTTTTTTTTTTTGTTGTCTCTTGCACGCCACTGTGAAATAAATTCCTGTGTAATAAACCTGCAAACCAATTTTTTTTTGTTTATGGCCCTAGGCATTTCTTTGGAAGGAAATCCATGGTTCACACACCACACAACTCTGTTTCTAAATCAGGCCATGCCACCATTAAAACCCTGCACCAACCTGCATTTAAACCTTGCACCAACAGCCATTACACCTCCTACGATTTTGATTTGAATGCATCCATGTCACCTGCGGGGAACCCACCTTTCCGAGTCACCAAGCCGTGAACCAATCATGCATCATTCGCACAAAGCTAAGTTGATGTCACCAGGCCTAAAATGGATGTGATAAAAATTGAACGGTTTTGTATAAGATTTGAATTCCGCCAACGTTGTGTACCCTCCAGCCAATGAGAGCCCGATGGCATAGTTTGAAGCACATTCGGCAAGCCGAAAAATTGGATCCAATAAAGTCTCAAACCAGTGTGCATAAAGAGCTTTCAAATCAGTGAAATGTATTCGAATAAGGTTTAATACCTTAGGTTTAAAGTTTTATTTTTCTATGTATGTGTGACATGATGAAATAAAGTTTTAAACCTTATTATAATATATTTATATATATTTTTAAGGCCGCGACTATTTTAGTTTTAACACATTAAGATAAATGTTATATAATATATATTGTAAACATTATATATCTTATATTTACAATATATATATATATATATATATATATATATATATATATATATATATATATATATATATATATATATATATATATATATATATATAAACATTGTAATTACGCCGATAGGCGTAACCCCCTATCGGAAGGAGCATGTTTTGTGATTAGGCTAATTAATCTTTTTGATCTGATGGTCTAGATTGAAAGATGCCGGTATATTCTGGTCGTCGCCACTAAATCAATGGATGAAATTCAAAAAAGTAACTTCCTTGCATATCTAAATCACGTGTTTATACCATACTTAAATTAATTTTTTACAAAACATGATTAAAAATTTACTGTGCCATTTGTTGAGCACCACCTATCAAATTAGGGTGAAGTGGGTAAATTAACCTGGTCGGAATGGAGAAAACGTGGCAGCTCATCCTCAAAGGTCGACGTTCTCATGCAACATTAATGTTATTGGGCGGAATGGAACGTTCTCATGCAACGTGGGCGGAATGGAACGCGGGCCACGCGTAGAGAAATGTTATTGGGCGGAATGGAACGTTCTCATGCAACGTGGGCGGAATGGAACATGGGCCACACGTAGGTGTTATGGAACGTGGGCGAGAAATGTTATTGGGCAGAATGGAACGTTCTCATGCAACGTGGGCGGAATGGAACGTGGGCCACGCGTAGGTGTTATGGAACGTGGGCGAGAGCGAGCAGGTGAGCGGCTTGTTCATGAAGGTGGATGGAAGTGAGCTGGCAGAACGTTTCAGGTTCAACTTCATAACGTTTCAGGTGAGCATATCAGGTTCATAACGTTTCCCAACCGTCCATCCTGAAAATTTCGTGTATCAAGAATTTCAAGCCACGAACAATTTCGGCCCTTGCGCGGATTTTGCTTCCTGAAAATGTTTAGCGACTAGAAAAACCGTAAATTTTTTGCTTGATTTCATCCTGTGACAAATATCGGTCTATTAACCAGCTGCAACTGCTGAAGGTATGAATATTTGAGGTTTCAACACTTTTGCTTGAAGTTTTTCCCACAGAGTTTGTATTTGCACAAAATCTTAATGTTTCGCTCTAGAAATTTTGATTGTTAGGAGCTCTCTTTACAGGTCCGTGCGCCGAATGTGAAGAGTATTCACCGAGAGGAGGAGAGTATCGTGGGGCGCGGGTTACAGAGTATCACTGTGCAAGCCATTATTACAGGTATCTTCGGTGTGTTCCATAATTATATTCTACAATGTTTTTCACATCGGGTTACATTGCCATTCTTTAACTTAGATTTTGAATGAAAATTTAGAACGGATAATGAAAACTTACTTTGCGGCTCTTTACATTAAATTATGAATGAAAAGTTTAAACCGATAATGAAAATATGAAGGTGGTAGACCATCAAATTCGCAAAAACTTGCTTTCGCGCTCTTTACATTATATTATGAATGAAAACTTTAAACGGATAATGAAAATATGCTGGTTGCAGAGCATCATATTTGGAATAACTTACTTTGTCACTCTTTACATTAAATTATGAATGAAAAGTTAAAACGGACAAGTGTTTATTTTTAACTTGAAAAGAAACATTGTTCTCACCAAAAAGGATAATATGTGAGATTAACTCTTCATTCTCAGGAAATAATTTAGACTTTTACATTAAATTATGAATGTAAAATTAAAATGGATAATTGATAAAATATAGTGGCGTAAATATCTTTTTTAATTTAAAGGGAAATATTATTTTTGGTAAGTTAATATTTTTGGAAATATGTTATATAAATATTTATAAATATTTATATAAATATTTATAAATATTTATATTCTACAATGTTTTTCATCGTCTGTTGTTCATAGCACAATATATAAATAACTATATTATTATAAAAGAATATAAATTTGAACCATTTATTGAATTATGGTGTGTCCATTATTGAAACTGAGCGTGGAGAGGAGAATTAACGAATTTACGTCTCCCTTTGGGATTCAGCGCTGGAATGATAGAGTATTTATTACTATTGAATTTGTGAATTTTTGTGTCATTATCTAAACCCTCCGTGAAAAAGACGGACTAGTATTGAATAAGCAGAAGCGCAAGAATGATAGAGTATTTATTATTATTATTGAATTTGTGAATTTTGTGTCGCTTTCTAAACCCTACGCGGAAAAGACGGACTAGTATTGAATAAGCAGAAGGTGGAATTGAAGAGAGCATTATTTCATTTCCATGTACCTTCTTGATTCCGATGGAGCAGGAAAGGTACGTTTTTAGGGTTTTGAGTGTAAGAAACCAGGCAAGTGCGTGAGAATGGGGTTACCTAGCTGTGATGAAAAGTATGTGGGTTCGCTATTAAATATTCAAGCTAGATCAGAATGAAACATGTGAAGAGAGAAAAATAGAGAGAAATTAATCTCAACAGTCTAGGCTGGGATTAGGAATATTTCATTAAAATGATATCTATATGTTTATTTAGTTTTCAAAAAGTCAGAAGGCCATATCCGGAAATTGAAAGAAATACACCTATATACTTAATTATACTGTTATAAGATTAAGAATATTTCATTCAAATGAAATCCAGATGTTTATTTAGTTTCCAAAAAGTCAGCAAGGCCATATCACGAAGTTGAAATAAACACACCTATCTGCTCAATTATTGTTAATTATTTTAGTTTGAAATTTTCCAAATAAATATTATGATTTAAAAATGAGTCTTGCTATGCCACTCTAAACATTTATTTTTAATTTAAAAAAAAAACATTATTTTTGATAGAAAACATTATTTTTAGTATGTTATTCTTGAAATAGGTTAAAGGATAGCATGCAACTGCAAAACTTAACTCTTTAAATTAAATTGTGAATGAAAAGTTAAAAGGGATAATGAAAATATGATGGTTATAGTATCATATTCGCAAAAAATTACATTGCCATTCTTTAACTTAGATTTTGAATGAAAATTTAGAACGGATAATGAAAACATACTTTGCGGCTCTTTACATTAAATTATGAACGAAAATTTTAAACCGATAATGAAAATATGAAGGTGGTAGACCATCAAATTCGCAAAAACTTGCTTTCGCGCTCTTTACATTATATTATGAATGAAAACTTTAAACGGATAATGAAAATATGCTGGTTGCAGAGCATCATATTCGGAATAACTTACTTTGTCACTCTTTACATTAAATTATGAATGAAAAGTTAAAATGGACAAGTGTTTATTTTTAACTTGAAAAGAAACATTGTTCTCACCAAAAAGGATAATATGTGAGATTAACTCTTCATTCTCAGGAAATAATTTAGACTTTTACATTAAATTATGAATGTAAAATTAAAATGGATAATTGATAAAATATTTCAATTGTCTAACATTAGATAGGATGATCTAATGACCTAAAACATTTCAATTGTCTAACATTAAATAGAATAGTGAAGACATGTACACAATGGTACTTGAGAGAGTTGTTTTAAAAAAGAAATAACATAAATATTTTCTTTTATTTTATATATATATATATAAAGTTATAGCTTATTAGAGAAAATAAATTAAATTAAATATAAAATTAAATATGGACATAGTTTCATATCACCTTGACAATGGTTATAAAATAAACTTCAATAACCATTATAAATAAATAAATAAATAAATAAGATAAAATATAGCATTAAAATAAAGATCTTAGAGCTAACCCTAAATAATAATTGGTAACTCTAAATAATAACTTTTCTGAAAACGCTGTTTAAATCGAAAAAGCTGAAGTTGAATCTTGGGTCACAGAGTTGAGGCGACTTGGGTTACAGATTCAAAGAGTTCCATAGCATATGCAGTAGTTATTTTGTTTTTGTACTTCCTTGAATAAATCAATTTGAAATTCATTGACACTTGAAATCTTGTAAGTTTGGGCATAGTCACTTCTACATAACACAAGAAAAGGCCAGGATTTTTTAATAAATTGAAGTCCCAGGATTATTATTTTTATTAAGTATTGATTTTCATGAGAAGCGAATAGGAATATATGAAAGTTGCACTTATTTAAATTATTAACGTCACTACATAAAAACAACCATTTGTTCAATTGACAATGTTAAAATAGTAATGTTGAGTGCTTTAATAAAAATAAATTAAGCACTGATTTTGATGAGAACCAAATATGAGTATGCGAAATTGGTCAAATTCCCTACAAATCAAGTTTTAATAAGGTGAGCTCAAGTGCAAAACTGGTTCATCTCTGTGCTATTGTTAATTGACTGTGTCGTCTGCTTCCCAGTGCATAAGTAACTGGTGTAATAACTTTTTCTTCTGGAAAAAAAAACTGGTGTAATAACTGATGACTTTGTGTTCTGTTTCGATGGTGTATGAGGCACCAATCGAATAGCTACCGCTTTCACTGCGGATAGAGAGTGAAGCATAAAATTTATACCCAGATTCCCTTTGAACACAAATTAGTGAATAGGGTTTCAACAATTACTTTAAAAATTATTGTGTTAACAATATTTCATCTGCTATTCCACCATTTTCCTACTCGGAGGAAGCTTTCTGGCACCTCGAAAGCTGCCTACAACAAAACAACAAAACATAATAATATTTGGTAAGTTAATATTTTTGGAAATATTTTAAGAGAAGAAGATGTGTCGGCCTCTGTGTGGCCTTCTAGACTTTCTTGAATCATCCTGGTCAATGGCAGTGAGCGTCACCGTCTACGCCGTGTTGTATTAGTTATTTTGAAGTTTTTCCGGCATATATAATTTCCGTTTAATTTGGTTTGAATCTGGTTGGAATTAGTTATAAGTTTTGAAGTTTTTTTAAGTATATATTTTGGTTTAATTTGATTAAAAAGTAGTTAGATTGGTTCAAAAAATTGAGAACGCCCCTCTATATAATAAAGAATACGACGATGAGAAAAAATATGATAGTTGTAGAGCATCATATTCCCAATAGTCAATATTTAACTATGCTTGACATTTGTTAACTATGCTTGATTCATGTACATATAATTTCCGAAAAATGATGCCTAAGTCGACTATTGTTAACTATAATTGGCTTTTATTGACTATGGTTAACTTTAATTGGCTATGGTCAATTATTGTTGAGCTTTGTTACTTATATTTTATTTTTGTTGGCAAAGCTTATATTTTGTTGGTTATTTTTTATTATTATCAATATCATTTCTAAAACATGTTCCCATGTTGACTTTTGTTGGATATGGTTCACTAATCTATTTTTTATTTGGAAAAGATGATGCCCATGTTGACTAGAGTTTGGTTTTCTTTGGATTTGTAAGGGATATAGTAAGGGGGCTGACCTACTATTAATATTAATATTAATATTGATATTGTTAAATATATAAAAATAATTTTATTGTTATTATAAAAAATATTCTAATATTATTGTATTTCAATTATAATTAAAAATACTAATATTAACAAAAATTTCCATAAATGAAATAAATCTATATTAATTATAATATTAAAATAATATTAATAAATATTTAATAGTAAAAAATAATATAAATATAAAAATAATTTATACAATAAATAATTATTATCATTAGAAAAAATAATAATAGTGATTAATCTATATTATTATAGTTAGTTTATTTTTTTTGTTATAATCAATTTAATATTAATTATTATTACTGCAAATATTATATAATTATTTAGTAATTTTTCCAAGCTCACTATAATTTTGGCATCTTAAAAGGCTAGGAAGGTGAGTATTACAACAAATATTAGGATGTAAAAGATGTAATACTAAACTCATAGTAATAAATATATAATAATAATATTACAAAAATAACTACTTTAATAAATTATTCTTATTTTAAATTATTATTATTATTATTATTATTTTGCAATAGTAGTAGTAGTAGTAGTTGTTGTTATGGTATATTATTTAATTATTTAAGAATCTTTTTTTTAATTGAATAATTTTTTAATTATGGTATATTATTTAATTCAATATATTATTAATTATTGTATATTACTATTATTGTTAATTATTTAATAATGTTATTAATTGATAACATCAATAATATTAAATTAATAACCATATTTTTTATATTTTTTGGGAAAAAATAATATAGATTACACCTCCCATCTTGGAGGAGGAACTTGTTGTTCTTGTCGGTCATATCGTTTTATACATTCTGTATATGTGCATGTTACTATATTTGTAGATGGAAAATTGCTTTTCTATATTGCTTATTCTATTCAGCATTAATTGAAAGTTGTTTTGTTGATATCACATCTGTTTTCTTTTATGTTAGGTGATTTCCTTGTTTTATCATGGATCCAACTATATGGAGTTGTATTCCATTTGAAATTCTTGAGATTGTCTTCCTTTGGCTCCCTTTATCGGTTGTGATAAATTTTAGCACTGTTTGTTAGAAATGGAAGACTATTTTGCAAAATCCTTGTTTCTTATTGCGTTGCAAGCATATCTGTACAAATGAATTTGGATTTATGGTTCCTTTCGTCAATGATGAAGACAATTATTTTGCTGCTGAATACCTTAATCAAAATGGGCGGATATCTCATTTTCATTTGCGATTCATAGATTCAAGATACAAGGTGGAGTCTACTATTGGACCAATGGTGGTTTTGTACTTACCAACAGAATTCTCCCATTCACGAAACTATTTTGTGATGAATCCATTTACAAAGGCCTTAAAAAACATTGGGCGAATACGAATTGGAGACTGGGGATTCTTTTCGTTATTGGAGAATGTCAGCAACAAAAAATATGTCTGGGTTGTTCTAAAACATATCTATGATAGAATTCAGTCTAAATTTTATGTTTACAGTATTCTTTATAGGTTTTGGCGAAGGGCTGATCTTCCATTTGGTGGCACTTCACCCCCTCAAAATGGAGTGTTTTATAGAAGTAAATTGTTTTGGCTCTACCTCGACACAGAGTGTGAAGATTATCCTCGATATGGGTATACAATCTACTGGTTTGATGTCATAAAAAATGACTGGGGATTTTCATTTGTTCCAATCGCTGACATTCGGTGTATGTCATTGGCAGTATGCAAGAATGAGTTGATATGTCTTATCAATGATGGCTCCACTTCTGTATGGTCAATTGAAGAAATAGATAATTTTCAATTTGGTCACCCGTGTATTGAACGAAGAGCTGATTACTTTGAGGATGATTGGGGCTTTAGATGGAAGTTGTTGGAAGAAATGTTTATAGATATAAATATGAAATGTGCTGGTTATCTTCCTTTTCGAATAGTCCAAGGTGTGGTTCTTATGTGCAAATGCAGTGAAGTTCCTTTCGTATTATATGACATGGTGGCTGGCCTTTGCTTCCCAGTAGATATTGATAGTTCAACTAATCAACAAATGAATGGATTTTGGTCTCCAACGTTGCAGGATTGCGACGATTTGATCGAGTCTGGAAATGTCTTTGCAATTTCTCCACGTATGGATTCTATAGATGAGATTCCACCATTAGATGTGGACATGGAGTCTTAGGCTATTAGCCATTTTGTATTCTCTCTGTCGTTGTGGAAAATATTTCCTTTTTTTTTTTTTACTTTACATACTTTTGGGTATGTATGCTAAGACTATGGATATTTATATGGCTCCATTCTGAGGGGGTGTCTTCTATATGTGTATGTAGCGGATGCTGGATATTAAAATCCATTGCAATTTTCTCGAAAAATATTTAGTTTTTTTGTTCCATTTAGTCCTCTTAATTGCATTTGAATGTGTTTGGATGTTATCCATTTCTCTCTGTTTCTATAATTGTAATTACTGTCACTTATTCTATACATGGTGTTTCCATCAGTTTTTTGTCATTGATTCTCAAACAATGTTATATCTTTAGGTTTTTTTGATCGTATATAGTTCCAACTATTTAGATATATTTCAAATTCATATAATTCTTTGGAATTTTGTTCCATTTATTGGATATATTATATCTGTTCCATGTTTACTCTTCTATAAAAAATATGTTATTATTTGTTGTAGACATGTCGTCTGAAGGTACAAGAAAACGTACAAGAAAAAGGAATAAGTCGCTTGCATCGCATGACAAGTCTAATGAAAGTCGTCGTTTAAAGTATCAACAAAATAACGACACAATAAATGAGCATAGAAGAGCTAAATATCATAGAAGAACGACTGAAACAACTCTTCAAAACGATTTTATGGTTCCTCCTAGGTATCGTACTATGGATGATATCATGGAAAGAACATTTCCGCTTGGTAGTTCGTTGCCAGAATATGCTCCTCGTCAGCATAATTTTGTTTTTCAACGCTCTCCTGAAAATTTTCATAATATTGAGGAAACATATCGCAATAGGGAGGAACATCATATTCATAACGTGGATGCAAATGTTCACCCTAACCCTTCTGTCTTTGCAATTGCATCTTGTGAGAAAGGCCAAAGGTTGCAAAATATCCATGGTGGAGGGAATGATGACATTGTATGTGGTGACTTGGATGATAGTTTGATTGGCCATTTGTTCGATAATATGGATCCAGCTGGTCGAAACATCGTCTCTTCCAATCTCCCTTCTGAAAATAATGTTGTCCGACGAACAGAAGCAGTCATCCCTGATAGCAGTTCGCGTGGAATAATGGAGGTAATCCAATGATATCTTTACAGTTGATGTAATAATGGTTGTTTTATTACATTCCTCTATTTACATTTCTTTAGTGAAAAGGTATTTTATTCTCTTGGAGTAGGATACACCTCATTTTAATAGAGGTCTAGAAATTTTCTCCCCGCATCTTCCATCTCTTAATATGAGATTTGAATATGAAGCACATCATATCCTTCCACTACATTGTCCTCGAGAATCAAATCGACAAACTAATGTTAATGTTCAATGTGTTTGATTTGATTTTTCTTTATTTGAATTTTTGGTGCATATTTTGTTTTTCTTCAAACAGGACACAACTCATTTCAATAGAGGCATACAAATTAACTTCGTAGATGTTCCATCTACTGATGTTATAATTAAAGAGGAACCATCGCATAGCGTTCATCTAGATCGCCAAAAAAATGTAAATGTTGAATGCATTTGGTATTTTCCTCTTTTTCATTTATTGTTAATTGTAAAATTACAAATCTATCTTTTTTCGACATTTATTTTTATAAAATATTTTAATTCGTTTTAACAGGAAAAAACTAATTTGAATGGAGGTGTCGAAACTAACTCACCAAATGTTCAATCTACTGATGTTAGAAGTGAAGAGAAACCATCTCATACACTTCATCGACATCGCGAAACAAATGTAAATATTGAATGAATTTATTTCTTTTTTCCATTTTTTCAATTCAAATTATTTGGACATTCAATTTTTTTAAAAAATTATGCTGAAGAAACCTTTGGAAACTCTTAGGTTCCAGAAATGCAGACCACACATTTGGAAACGCCATGTCGTAGATTTGTTCCACATGTTTCAAATTTGGGGAGGGAGTCTCGTGGTGCCGAAAATCAAATAAATCTTAGAAGAAATTATACTGTTCCACATCATTCTCGACATGCTCCAACCAATACAAATCATATTTATTTTGATGAAAATATGATTACAGTGCATAAAAGATTTCGAGAAAAGCTAGATAGCTTGTCAGTTGTCCAAATGTGCCACATCTGCAATGAATCATATCCTGGAATCCACGTTTTGAGAGATGCTGAAGGACCTGTTTGTAGACGATGCAAGAATGAAGGAGGTTCGCATCGTTTTTGTGGCTATAATAACATGGATCCTGGCGAGCAACCTCATATTTTAAGAGTTCTTACTCAAGTTGAAGAAATGTTAATAACACGTGTAAATCCTATTTTGCAAGTGACACATGCTCGAGGTGGGCAATATAAGTATAGCGGACACACAATTAGCTTTCCCCAAGATATTTCAACAATTGCACAAAGACTTCCACGCCATGTTGAAGATCTTGACTTTCTAATTGTGAGGAGACATGGTGCTCAGTCTAAACATTATGAATGTTATGTAAAAATATCCCGCGTTATGGATGCATTGTGTTTCAAAATTGAACGTGATCCATATTATCGAGATGTTGTGATTGACTATGATTCAGTGAATGCTCTGCCCGAAAGATCAACAGATGTCTCCTCCAGGCTTAAATTTATTGATTGTGACATTGCAGAACCTGAGTTCAGTGCAGCTAATAATGAAGGGTTTCCTCTTAACCATTTTCCCTCTCATCCTTCGTCTTTTATTGCTCGCCTACCCAATGAACGGAGAGAAGTGGAAGAAATTAGAGCATTTCTTGATAATGTTGATTCTTCAGATGTTGATGAAATGGATTGGCCCAATATTGGAACGTCTCCAGTGAATGAATATAATACTGAGGGGTTATTGGATATGGCATTCCCCACATTGTTCCCCACTGGTGCTGCTGATTGGTTGCAACCACGCATCTGTACTGTTGAACTTCATGAGTATGCATTGCATCTTCTTAGATATTATGATCAGAGGTTTGGAAGCCATCCTCGCTTCCGATATTTCTTGTTGAACATGATAATGAGGCATCGTAGCCAAGCAACTGCTTCAGTTTTTGTGAAGAAAAATTTACATGATAACTCACCGACAACAATTGATGAGTTGCGTCAGCAACTTTCTGCTTTACCAAATAATAAGTTGGCTGCGCATCTTATGCGGTTTGGGTCTTGTCTAAGAGGTACAAGGGCATACTGGACTAAATGTTGAGCTGAATTGACTGACATGATTACTCAGTTGGGATGTCCATCTTTGTTCTTTACTTTGAGTGCAGCCGACACAAAGTGGCCAGAGCTGAATAGCCTCATGCCTGCACCGTCACATTCTCGTTCCTTAAATGAGCATCATATGAAGGTTGAAAATGTTATCCAGTACCCTCATATTGTTGCCACATTTATGCACCATAGATTCAATATATTTTGAGAGGAAGTTATCCAAAAATATCTTAAAGCTAAAGACTTCTGGTACAGGTCTGTTTTCTTGAATTTATTTTCTATTCATTGTCAATTTCTTATTGATTTTCCATTCATATTTTTCATATTAGCTCTGTGTTCATTTTTTCCAGATATGAGTGGCAACATAGAGGTTCAACACATATCCATGGTTTCCTATGGTTGCAAGGAGCTCCTGACATGGAAAGACTTGATTGGTCAAATGATTGTGATTTGCAACATGCAAAGAGATTCTTTGACAATTATGTAACTACATGGAATCCACGTGAAATACATCATCGCAATATAATGGTTCCAAGAAGTCTCAATGATGACCCTTGCCTACTGAATACTGATCAGATTTTCTCTTGCAATCCTCATAATGATTATGAATAATTGTTGAACCGTGTCCAAAGGCACACAAAGTGTAGTGTAGATTCTTGTTTGCGCAAAAATGGCACTATTCTTGCTTGTCGGTACAATGCCCCATGGGATCTTTCTGGGGAATCAAGATTGTTCATAGATGATCAAGGAAGAAAAAAATATGAACCAGCAAGAAATGATGATAGGCTCAATGTACATAACATTGACCTTCTAACAATGTGGTGTGCAAATGTTGATTGCCAACCAGTGCTTTCTCGGCATGCTGTCCTGAAATATATTGCTAAGTATGCATCAAAAGCAGAGAGAAGGTCTGAAAGCTATCATGATATGTTAACTAGAATTTCAGATTCTTTTGCCTCTGAGGATCATGATTTATGTGCTTACAGGAGGTTTCTTGCAGAAACAGTCGTTGAACGCGACATTGGAGCTCAAGAAACATGTCATATGTTGCTTAAGCTGCCTCTTGTTGTGTGTAGTCGACAATTTGTTTCCTTAAATGTTGGGAGAAAGGTGTTCAGGAAAATTTCAAGGGATGGCCTACACTGTTCATCTGAGAATACATTTGTTCAAAATTATCAAAAGAGACCTTCTTTCCTCGACCATCTATCTTTTATAGAAACAACGAGATCTTGGACCTATGAGAGCAGCCGTAAAAAAGATCCATGGAGGCCAAGAGATGCTCATGCAATTGTCCGGGTGTGGCCATGGTTTTATTCTATTCCTGGTGAGGATTCAGAGGAATTTGAAACGTTTTGCTGGTCAGAATTTCTCTTGTACAAGCCGTTCCGTGACATTTCTGCAGAGATTGGGCTTTCAACTGAAATTATTGTTGAAAACTGGAGGAATTTCCGATATCGAGCTTGGCATGTTGATCGAAATCCATAAATTGATGAAAATATTGAAGATGGAGAAGATGGTGATTTTGCTAACCAGGAAATGAATCTTGAAGATGATTTTCAAGAGTGGCAACTTTTCTCTCGCTTGGTTCCACCAATTAGTGTCAATGTTTTTGATCTTCACACCCTTGGTCGAAGGGATTTTGATATATCCTTTGACTGGCAAGGTACAACTATTTCTGATGATGTGGCCGAAGAAGCTATTAATTTTATAAGGAATGAAATATCAAGGGGTGATGTTGGTGACCTTTCAAATAGAACATTTGTCTCTCCGGATTCATTGGCAGAAAACAACGACTTGCTTTTGAAATCATTTTAAGGCATTCTGCTGAATATGAGATTCGTGAAGCTCTTATTATGATTATTCAAGGCACTGCAGGCACTGGCAAGTCTTTCCTTATCCAGTGTATTTCTGAGGCTCTTTATAATCTGTCAAGTAATGGGAAAATTCCTTTGCTTCTTCTTGCCCCAACAGGAATAGTTGCTTTCAATATACATGCAAAAACAATACACTCTGCTTTGAAAATCCCAATTAGAGATATGAAACCACTACAGGGTCAATCATTGGCACTATTCCAAGAGGAAATGAGGCACATTCGATATATATTGATTGATGAAATGAGCTTTTTAGGATCAAGGTTGTTCATGCAAATAGATGCTCGATTACGAAAAGCATTTCCAGATAAAAAGAATTGTCCTTTTGGTGGTAGATCCATGATCCTTGTGGGTGACCTTGGCCAGCTACCTCCTGTGAGAGATAAGCCTTTGTATGCAGGTAATACAGCAGGGAAAGTCTTGTGGAAAAAATTCAATACTGTTGTCACTCTTGACACAATATTTCGCCAACAAGGGAGCAATGAGAAACAATCTTGTTTTCGTCGAGTCCTCAATAACATAAGAAACGCAGAACCTGTTCTTGATGATTGGGAGTTTCTTATGTCGCGGGCTGATATCAGGTTGCATCCTAGAGAAAAGGATTTATTTAATGCAGCAGTTCACATGTTTCCAACAAATAATTTGGTCTCCTTCCATAATAGACATATGTTGAAATCATTAAATTCTCCAATTGCACGATGTATTGCTGTGAATTCAAGGCATTCAAAAATCAATGGTGCCGATGATGATCAACTGGACCGTGAAGTTTTGTTGTGCCGTGGCTAGCGTGTTATGTTGACATGTAATTTGTGGGTTGAAGCTGGCTTGGTGAATGGTGCACTTGGGTATGTGAAGGAAATATTTTATATGCCCAACTCTAAGCCACCTGAGCTTCCAATGTTCACAACTGTTATTTTTGATAAGCATGTTGGTGTTCCGTTTGATGCAAGCAATCCAAACATTGTGCCTATCACACCAGTGATAAGAGGAAATCGAAAACAAATTCCTTTAAAGATGGCATGGGCTCTTACAATTCACAAGTCACAAGGTTTGACTTTAGAGCGAGCATCAATTGATATCGGGAATAGAGAACAACAAGGGCTGACCTTCACAGCCATATCAAGAGTGAAATCAATAGATGGTTTGCGCATTGCACCACCTTTCTCTTATCAGCGGTATGCCAAGATGAATAATAGTGCGTATGTTACAATTAGGAAGAAAGAAGAGGAGATATTGAAGTCCATATCACTATGATATGCAACTATTTATATAATAATAATGCTTTTGATATATTAATGACATGTCTACATTCATCAAATTCATAGTAGTATTTTGGATTGTTGTTTACATCGTTTTTTCTGTTCTTTAATTTTCTTGTTTTTATAATGTCATTTTTTGTTATTTTTCTTACAATGAACCATTCACAGGTAGAAAACTAGTTACACGAGCCAGCCATTAAAAATCAAGATGGAATTCCATATCACTGTCACATGTAGCTAATAGTGTTCTGACATATTTATAGAATGTTTTATAATTGTTTTTATTATCGTCTCTTTTTTCATTTAGTATAGGAATTATTTTGATGTATTAATTAAATGAATACATTCATGAGATGCAATATAGTAATATATGAGAAATTCCAGACATCATTTTTCGTGTTGTTCAATATACCTTCATTTTTTAGTCGCTATTGTTCTTTTGTTTATAGTAAACCATTCAGACATATATAGCCAGTTTTATTAGCCAATCATTAAATTCAAGATTGAAGTCCATATCCCTATTACATGAAATTAAAAATATTTATCAATGTGGTTTGCTAAATGTGTTGTGGTTTGGTTCAATGACAAGGTATTTATATTTGTTAATAATATTGGACTACAATTAATATATACATTGACATTAATTTAAATACAAATATTGAATTACTAACATTATTAATATTTCATTATAAACATTGAGTTTAGAATTTTGTGCTTTCTTGTTGATTATTGTAATATGGGTCATATCACACATTTATTTTTATCATTCTTTTCATGTGTGCAGTATGTATTTCTAATGAGGTTTATAGCATCATGTTTTTAAGATTCAGTTTTTTAAAAACAATAGAAACGGGGTGTTATATAGTGTTATGTATTAATTAAATGAATACATTCATGAGATGCAATATAGTAATATATGAGAAATTCCATACATCGTTTTTCGTGTTGTTCAATATACCTCCATTTCTTAGTCGCTATTGTTCTTTTGTTTATAGTAGACCATTCAGACATATACAACCAGTTATATTAGCCAATCATTAAATTCAAGATTGAAGTCCATATCCGTATTACATGAAACTAAAAATATTTATCAATGTGGTTTGCTAAATGTGTTGTGGTTTGGCTCAATGACAAGATATTTATATTTGTTAATAATATTAGACTACAATTAATATATACATTGACATTAATTTAAATACAAATATTGAATTACTAACATTATTAATATTTCATTATAAACATTGAGTTTAGAATTTTGTGCTTTCTTGTTAATTATTGTAATATGGGTCATATCACGCATTTATTTTTATCACTCTTTTCATCTGCAGTATGTATTTCTAATGAGGTTTATAGCATCGCGTTTTTAAGATTCATTTTCTTAAAAACAATAGAAACGGGGTGTTATATATATATATATATATATATATATATACCTAGATGTTTCTATCTCTTTCTGTATAAATTTTTATTTTTTCGTTTTCCTTTCAAATGCAGGTATGGATAATAATGATGGGATCTACTATAATCAAGCGATGGCGAATATTTCTAGACTCATCAGTCTTGTTTCTTACATTCGGGACAAGCTAGATAGAAAACATGGGTTCCATCCTGCTTTCATTGATGAGCACCTTCGTGTGCTTGATGAAATGAAAATCAATGTGAAATACCTGTTGCATGTGCACATGAGGGAGGCTGGGAGAAAAACAAGAAGGGATTGGTTGGAAAGCGTTAAGTATCGTGATCATTATCCTGTTGATTTGAATTGGTGTTCCTTTTGTGGTCGGTCTGGTTGTGTTCTTGAAGAGGCTATTTGATAAATGACATTTGATGGACTATTTTGAGTCCATTTTTGTGGTGGGATTTCTTTATGTAAAGACAACAAAACACATATGTTAATTTCAGTCCTTCAATTTTTATAATATTAATGGTCCCTTTGCTTTATTGATGTTTTATGATTATACTGTTAATATTTCATTGTATTTGTTGATCAATTGGGTTTATGACATTGATTCCTTGATTTTTCCGATTCTTTCGGTTTGTAATAATATTCCGTTCACATTATTAAATTCAAATATTGGGGTTTTTATATTAGTCCTGAAGTTCAATACTAATGCATTGTCCAATTTCACATTATGAAA
The DNA here is from genome assembly GCA_034641835.2 of Pinus albicaulis. Lineage (NCBI taxonomy): Eukaryota > Viridiplantae > Streptophyta > Pinopsida > Pinales > Pinaceae > Pinus > Pinus albicaulis. The sequence continues at coordinate 138,066,007 of CM076582.1, forward strand.
AACACTTACTCAACTTAATATAAACAGAATGGCCTATTGGTATAACTTATGTTTTTAATAATGTTCCCTTGAGTTCATGAATTCCTTTGGTTTATAATATTGAAGCCTTGGGTTTATTATATATTTTTGTTTATATTATTAATAGTCCCTCCACTTTATTAATCTCTTCATAAATATAATGTGGTTGTGATACTAATGTTCGACTAAATTTTTGTTCCCTTCGCGTTATTGGTCCCTTGGGTTATTAATATTTTTCCCTTGGGTTCACCAATTCCTCTGTTTTCTAATATTGGACCGTTGGGTTATTACTTCTTTTGGTTTATAATACTTTTTTAATCGATTAGGTTTGTTAATAATTTTTATTTCTATTACTCATTTGTTGGGTAATGTTTTTCCCTTAGTTCACCAATTCCTTTAGTTTATAATGTTTAACCCTTGGGTTTGTTAGTTCTTTTGGTTTATAATATGAATAATCGAACAATGTCATCGCTGATCAAACGTCACACTCTCACAAATATTGTCTCCATATGAAAATCACCCATGGCCAGCCATGGTCATAGTTGGTCCTTTGGTTTATAATTTTTTGGGTAATGGTTGTCCCTTGGGTTCACCAATTCCTTTGGTTTATAATATTAAACCCTTGGGTTTATTAGTTTTTTGGTTTATAATATGAATAATCGATCAATGTCATCCATGATCAAATGTCACATTCTGACAAACATTGTATCAATATGAAAATCACCCATGGCCAACCATGGTCATAGTTGGTCCAAAGTCGCATTGCGACAACAATTGTCTCAATGTTTAAATCAATTCCCTTGGGTTCACCAATTCCTTCGGTTTATAATTTTTTGGGTAATGATTTTCCCTTGGGTTCACCACTTTCTTTGCTTTATAATATTAAACCCTTGGGTTTATTAGTTTTTTTGGTTTATAATATGAATAATCGATCAATGTCATCCATGATCAAATGACACATTATGAGAAACATTGTCTCAATATGGAAATCACACCCTGGACGACCATGGTCATAGTTGGTCAACGTCGCATTGGGACAACCATTATCTCAATGTTTAAATCAATTCCCTTGGAGTTCACCAATTCCTTTTGGTTTATAATTTGTTAGGTAATGCTTGTCCCTTGGGTTCACCAATTTTTTTGGTTTATAATAAACCCTTAAGTTTTATCAGTTTTTTGGTTTATAATATGAATAATCGATCAATGTCATCCATGATCAAATGTCACATTCGACAAACATTGTATCAATATGAAAATCACCCTTGACCAACCATGGTCATACTTGGCCCAACGTTGCATTGCGACAACAATTGTCTCAATGTTTAAATCTTCTGATTCCTTTGGTTTATAATTTTTTAGGGTAATGATTTTCCCTTGGGTTCACCACTGCTTTGGTTTATAATATTAATACCTTGGGTTTATTAGTTTTTTTAGTTTGCATATGAATAATCGTCGAGTAGTAATCCAAAACGATCCAAAATGACACATTATGAAAACATTAAATAATCACCCATGGCCAACCATGGTACGTAGTTGGTCAACGTCGCATTGGGACAACCATTGTCTCAATGTTTAAATCAATTCCCTTGGGTTCACCAATTCCTTTTGGTTTATAATTTGTTGGGTAATGGTTGTCCCTTGGGTTCACCAATTCCTTTGGTTTATAATATTAAACCCTTGGGTTTATTAGTTTTTTTGGTTTATAATATAAATAATCGATCAATGTCATCCATGATGAAATGTCACATTCTGACAAACATTGTATCAATATGAAAATCACCTTTGGCCAACCATGGTCATACTTGGCCCAACGTCGCATTGCGACAACAATTGTCTCAATGTTTAAATCAATTCCATTGGGTTCAACAATTCCTTTGGTTTATAATTTTTTGGGTAATGATTTTCCCTTGGGTTCACCACTTGCTTTGGTTTATAATATTAAACCCTTGGGTTTATTAGTTTTTTGGTTTATAATATGAATAATCGATCAATGTCATCCATGATCAAATGACACATTATGAGAAACATTGTCTCAATATGAAAATCACCCATGGCCAACCATGGTCATAGTTGGTCCAACATCGCATTGGGACAACCATTGTCTCAATGTTTAAATCAATTCCCTTGGGTTCACCAATTCCTTTTGGTTTATAATTTGTTGGGTAATGGTTGTCCCTTGGGTTCACCAATTCCTTTGGTTTATAATATTAAACCCTTGAGTTTATTAGTTTTTTGGTTTATAATATGAATAATCGATCAATGTCATCCATGATCAAATGTCACATTCTGACAAACATTGTATCAATATGAAAATCACCCTTGGCCAACCATGGTCATACTTGGCCCAACGTCACATTGCGACAACAATTGTCTCAATGTTTAAATCAATTCCATTGGGTTCACCAATTCCTTTGGTTTCTAATTTTTTGGGTAATGATTTTCCCTTGGGTTCACCACTTGCTTTGGTTTATAATATTAAACCCTTGAGTTTATTAGTTTTTTTGGTTTATAATATTAATAATCGATCAATGTCGTCCATGATCAAATGACACGTTATGAGAAACATTGTCTCATTATGAAAATCACCCATGGCCAACCATGGTCATAGTTGGTCCAGCGTCACATTGTGACAACCATTGTCTCAATGTTTGAATCAATTCCCTTGGGTTCACCAATTCCTTTTGGTTTATAATTTGTTGGGTAATGGTTGTCCCTTGGGTTCACCAATTCCTTTGGTTTGTACTATTAAAACCTTGGGTTTATTAGTTTTTTTGGTTTATAATATGAATAATTGATCAATGTCATCCATGATAAAATTTCACATTCTGACAAACATTGTATCAATATGAAAATCACCCATGCCCAACCATGGTCGTACTTGGCCCAACGTCGCATTGTGACAACAATTGTCTCAATGTTTAAATCAATTCCCTTGGGTTCACCAATAACTTTGGTTTATAATTTTTTGGGTAATGATTTTCCCTTGGGTTCACCACTTGCTTTGGTTTATAATATTAAACCCTTGGGTTTATTATTATTTTTTGTTTATAATATGAATAATCGATCAATGTCATGCATGATCAAATAACACATTATGAGAAACATTGTCTCAATATGAAAATCACCCATGGCCAACCATGGTCATAGTTGGTCCAACGTCGCATTGTGACAACAATTGTCTTAATGTTTAAATCAATTCCCTTGGGTTCACCAATTCCTTTTGGTTTATAATTTGTTGGGTAATGGTTGTCCCTTGGGTTCACCAATTCCTTTGGTTTATAATATTAAACCCTTGGGTTTATTACTTCTTTTGGTTTATAATATGAATAATCGATCCATGTCATACATGATCAAATGTCACATTCTGACAAATATTGTCTCAATATGAAAATCACCCATGGCCAACCCTGGTCATAGTTGGTCCAACGTCGCATTGTGACAACAATTCTCTCAATGTTTAAATCAATTCCCTTGGGTTCACCAATTTCTTTTGGTTTATACTTTGTTGGGTGATGGTTGTCCCTTGGGTTCACCAATTCCTTTGGTTTATAATATTAAACCCTTGGGTTTATTAGTTCTTTTGGTTTATAATATGAATACTTGATCAATGTCATGCATGATCAAATGTCACATTCTGACAAATATTGTCTCAATAGGAAATTCACCCATGGCCAACCTTGGTCACAGTTGGTCCAACGTCGCATTGTGACAACAATTGTCTCAATGTTTAAATCAATTCCCTTGGGTTCACCAATTCGTTTGGTTTATAATTTTTTGGGTAATGGTTTTCGCTTGGGTTCACCAATTGATTTGGTTTATAGTATTAGACTCTTCGGTTTATAATGTTAATCACACATTCGGTTTATTACTCTCTTGAGTTTAAAATACTATTTCTCAGGGTTTGTTAATTTCTTAGATTTTTCAATTTAAAATATTAATTCTTAGCGTTTATTAATCTTTATTGTTTATAATATTCATCCGTTAGGTTTATGATATTTATCCGTTGGGTTTGCTGATTCCTTTGCTTTATAATATTAAACCCTTGGGTTGATTAGTTCTTTTGGTTTATAATGTTAATAATCTCGTTCGTTTATTGATATCTTATGTTTAAAATATTCATTCTTATGGATTATTAATTTATTAGGTTTTTTAGTTCAAAAAATCAATTCTTACGGTTTATTAATCTCTTGTGTTTTTAATTTTGATCCCTTATGTTTATAATATTTATCCCTTGGGTTCACCAATTCCTATGGTTTATAATATTTAAACCTTTGGTTTATGATGACAGTGGGTTTGTATTATTAATTATCCCTTGGGTTTATTAATATCTTCACTTTCAAATATTAATTGTTAGGGTTTATTAATCTCTTGGGTTTTTTGTTTTTAAATTTTGTTTCATATGGTTTATTACTCTCTTGAGTTTAATAATGATTATTAGTAATATTATAATATTATTATTAATATATAATAAATATTATTAGTTTTTCTGGTTTATTAATAATATAACCATCTATGATATTAATATATAAATAAATATTAAAATATTAAATATTATTTTTATTATTTTTATATTAATAAATATTATTATTATATATTATATATATTTCAAGATAATTTATAGTATGTATATAGTTAATATTAATAATATATTAATAAATATTTTTAATATATATTATTAATACGTATTATAATATAAAAAATATATATAATATATTTTTGTATATATTAATAATATTAAAATATTAGAAATATTCATTATAAATAAATATTCAAATATTTATTAATAATAATTATTTCTAATATTTTAATATTATTAATAATATATATTAATAGTATTATAATATTTTAATATTTATTTAGTAATATTAATAATATTACTAATAATAATTATAAATAAATATTGAAATATTTATTAATAATGATTATTAGTAATATTATAATATTATAATATTTATTTAGTAATATAAATACTATTATAATATTACTAATAATTATATTAGATTATAATGTAACTAATAATCATTATAAATAAATATTCTAATATTTATTAATAATGATTATTTGTAATATTATAATATTATTAGTATATATTATTAATAATATAACCAACTATGATATAATATATATTATTAATATATTATTAGTTCTTTTGCTTTATTAATAATATAGCCATGTATGATATATTAAATTATTATATATTATTAATATTTTTTTATATTAATATATATTATATATATTTCAAGTTAATTTATAGTATGTATATATTATTATTTTTATTAATATATAATATATATTTTTCAAGTTAATATAATAAATTTATTATATATAATATTTATTTATTGATATATAAATTAATGTGATGGGTAGTGGATAGAGGCCTATTGGCGTATATCAACCACATTGGTAAATGTGGTTGTAAATCTATTTTATATACGCCTATCGGCGTATATCAACCACATTAGTTTTTACTAATGTGGTTGTGCTAGTAGATAGACAGTGAAAACACAGTTGGGTAAAAAAAACGGGGCAGAAACAAAAAGACAGTGAGACTGTTTTTTTTAAAAGGAGACAGAAATAAGAAAAAACAGAATTTTTTTACATCGCTGTGTTTGCAGTCAAGCTGCAGAATTTTTTTTGGTATACTAGAACAGCAGTTCTAAGGCAAACTTCATTGTTGTAACAATTTTATGTTTAATGAAATAGTGTTTTTCATCCGTCTCTGTCCACATTGTTTTATTGCAATCTTTGTGTTTAAAAGAGGGAATTTTTATTTCGTTTGTGTGTTTGAAACATTGTTAAATTCCAACACTTGAAAGCTTCCATGGATATAGTTGTCTGAGGGAAACATTAATCATGTATTCATACACCAAAACTCTTTTGGATCTCTACACACAATAACCCAAGAGGCGCACCAGGTTAACATGATATGTCCTCCCCATTGTAGCTACTTCTGCCATAACTGTTGTTCACTCTGTTTAGATTCATCCAAAATCTTGACAGCGATGAAACGTCCACTTGGAAGCTCCCTTTATAAACTGTTCCAAAACTTCCTTGGCCGGCCTACTCCGCCAAATTGTTTGTGTAAGTTTTAATCTGCGCATAAGAGTATTTGGTGGGAATTTGTGAGGAATAATAATTTAGGAAATTTTCAATAGGAGGAAATGTAGAGTGACGGGGATCTATAAATGCTCGAATGCTCTGCTCTTGATCAATGCCAGACTTCTTAGAACGAATTTGACGATGGATCATTATGCCAGAAACCACTGCTATGCTAATTAATACATAACACAGCACAAAGTGGAAAAATTATCTCTGAAAATAGAGCTCAACGTTAAAAGGAAAAAATAGATATATGTTTGCTTCTACATTCCATTTACTATGAACTGATACAGCAAAAGGCCACAAAAAAACTCAAAAGGGTCTCGATTTCCAATTACATCAATGCAAGTTCCATTACATTACATGAAACTTTCCCACAAATCACCAGAAATCATGAAACTTTCAAAATCCCTCAACAAAAACTTCACGTCATATTGTAATTTACATAGAAGATGTTAACGACGATAATATTTTTCACCAAGATAGCGGATCTAATAAAGAAGAGGTGCATCAAAAGGTTCTATAATACATATGACCGATTTACTTGCCATATGTTTTGATTTGGAATGTATCTTTTGTGGTACCCTTGCTTGCCATTTGCGTTTGCATATAGCTTCTTAAATCAATTGCCGATCCTTCACATAAACAAGCGAGTAAGAAAACATAACGTTGATATAGATGGAAAAGTCAGCATACTGGAGAAGAAAGAAAGGGAGTTTTGGAGATTCTCACCATCCTAGTAGAACGAGTCCTAAATAGTTCCACTATGACAAACACAATAATCTGCATAATTATCGCTCTTATGTAAGAAGTCGCTATAGTAAAAATAAGAGAGACACCTTCCTCGAGGGGATTGGGATCCCAGGAATGGGTCACACAATCTTCGGGTATCCAATTCAATTCCAGTGACATTTCCTTATAATTTAGCAAAGGAGTAGTCTTTAGTGTGATTTTTTGGAGTTTTCTGGGTCGGAATTTGGTGAAATTTTTTTAGGTAAAATCTTGATTTATGTTATTTAAACTAGTTTTTTTATTGTATATATAGATTCATCACCCTAAAAAAACCCTTAAGACACTTTGATTGTGTAAGTTACCCATCAAATCTCTGTTTTCAATAAATTCTTGCCAGATTTTAAAGAAATTAGACCGGAAAAATACACCGGAAAAGCCTTCAAAAATTCACACTAAAGACAACTCATTTAGCAAAACATACTTCCACCCAACCCAGTGACAACATCTTATAGTTGAGAAGAGCCACAACCCATATCTCAGTAATAACATCTTACAAATTGTTGGGGCCCTTGTTTTGAATACTTGTTTTGAATATTTTGAATTCTGAATAAAAAACGACTTTTTAGAGGTTGCAAAATGACACATGGCAGCCACAATCGAGTCACAACTACGGTGAGTAGCGGAGCTACCGAAGTTGCGAGGGAATAGGTAGATAGCTGAAGAAAGCATATGCATGAGTACAAACGAAGAGAATATACAACAGAAAACAGAGAGCAGAACACACAGACAACAAGAGAGAAGCCGGAAGCAGCTGAAGAAGAACGCAAGAGGAACTAACAGTTGCGATAGCGGGTGAATAAATAGCCGTCACCCGGAGGAATGCGACAGAAGAGAGGAATGCAGAGCGACTGAGGGAGAATGAGCAGATGCTGCAGCAGGAACACAAACCAAGCATGATATCTCTGTAGTTCCTAGGTTTCTCCTATCTACCTTTCTGTTCTATAAGGCGTTTGTATTAGACTTGTAAGCTCTTCTTGTGAAAACTATGTAACTATGGGTTTGACCGAAGATATCAATATACTTGCAGGTTGCGGGCTTATTATGTGATTCACGTGCATGCATGATGGTTGTGATGATTTAAAATTTTATTTGCTTAATACCTGTACACTTTCTGAATGTTCTTGCGTATATAATGTTGTTTATGCAATCAATTCAATGTTAATCATGAGTTGCGGATCCTTTCACTGCTATCAATCTATTCCCCTTCTGCATGTGGTTGCGGCACGCCTTGGGTGAGACTCATTGCTCTCCGGAGTAGGGTGACAATGCTGGCGTAGTTCTAGACTACAGTGGATTCCCTTGTTGGCCCCAACCCCTGAACCTGGGTCTTGCCTGCGAGACCTGTTTCTTCGCCAACAAATGGTTCCATTGCCGGGACCTGCATGTTATGAAGGGAATTAGATCATGGTGTCGAGGGTCTTCGAAGGAGAAATACGGAGATGGTGTGATAACCATCTGAACCAATTCGTTGCTCAGCAAGCGGAGTTGATGAATCAAAAGGAAAGGGTGCTCAAGGATCTCGTCATTTTCTTGGATTCTGCCAGTGATACTTACGAGATCCTCTGGGGAAAATTCCCTAGCGACCTCTACAATTGGTTGCAGAGGTTACAGTCGAAGGTGCCTAGGGATAGCTCGCAGAAGATAAACCGCAAGTGGGGGCATGGGGATCTGGTGGCTCTGCGTCGGTTAAATACTGAGTTGACCCGCGCGGTGGATTTTTGGGTAGAGACCACTTTGGACGGATATATTGTGGAGTTTGATGCCGAGTGCTACCAATCCTTCTCTAAGGTTGAAGCTATCTTCCACTCCGGGCTAAGAGGGAAGCTGCTTAAGGAGATTCCACTGTGGATTAAGGCCCTGATGGTGGACGAAGGGCTGATGGAATTTCAAAAGTCGAGCATGAAAGCGTAAACCTCCAGTGCTAGGGGAAGGGCTGAAGGGACAGATGCCACGTGAAGTGTGAAGCGGGGAGTGGGGGATGGATGTTGAGGCCACAAGGAGATTGAGGGAGCGACGTGCACATCGGTGGGCGCAGATCACCGACAGGTGGCGAGAAAGGGTGATGCAGGAGTTAAGACGACGGGAAAACGATAGAAAGAATCAAGAGGAGGTGCCTCAGAGGATAGGAATTATGGACACTCAAGTGGATACCCTGGAAAGGGAAGGGACCGTTGTGGGAGTGCGGCGAGTGCATGGGAGCCTAGATAAGAGGGAAAGGGAGATGACGACTGATGAAGAAGATGCAGGTGTTCAGCTCGAAGAAAGTTCCGATGGCGAATGGTACGTCGTGACGCAACAGTTGTTTCAAGAGCGGACGACATTCATCTCTCCAGGCATCCCTACTTCCAAAAATTTGCACGGCAAGGATCCCTACCTTCCCCTGGTACTCTGTCAACATTTAAGTAATATTTTCATTAAGTTACAAGCATTGAGTCAATTGCACAACAGTTCATTGTCGACAGCGACACACGTTAATAGCAGCAACACTAGTAGTATTGCATTCCCCAGTGGAACAGTCACGCAACCAGGACTTGGAGGATTTATCCTAGTCAACCCTCCGCAAGTAAATATGGCTGGGTCATTCACCCGGTATCCAGAATTCTCTGGCCGAGGCAACGATGATGTAGAGCAACACTGGTATCTCTGCAAAGCCATATGGAGGGCTCGACAGACGCTAGACGCAGGGAAGCTAATAGAGTTCCAAACCACGCTCAGAGAAAGGGCTCTGTGATGGTTTATCAAGTGGTCCGAGGCCCATCTTAATCCAGTAATCGCAGACGTTAAGCGGGATTTTGTCTGAGAATTTAAACTTCCCCAGACAGACCAGCAGGGTCTGTCCGAGCTCTGGGAGATTAAGCAGAAAGAAGGAGAGACTGCATGGGAGTTGATGCGTCAATTCAAGGATGCGATTGGGAAACTTAGCTACCTGATCGATCCAAACCATCAGAGGGACTGGTTCATCAAGGCTCTGCTTCCCTTGACACGAACCCCGCTCACCCAACATAAGATTGACAACTTGCAGGATGCTTTGGAACATGCCATGAAGATAGAGACCATGGCAGGCTACCGTCAGGAATATGGAGGAGGGCCAGCCCCACAGGATCCTTCCTTGGTGGGATTGCAGCATCAGATCGCTACTCTGACTGTAAAGCTCAAGGAGATGCAGCCTATAAGACCAACCAGGCCGAACGTTTGGTGCACTCACTGCCTGGTTGAAGGCGACGTCGCAACCGAGTGTCCTCGGCTGCGTGGCACGGGTGTGGGACCCCCTGTTGCGGCAATCCAGGGAGGTCCACCCACGGGGGGTAGCGCGGAGATGAATCCGCAGGGGGTATACCAGCTACAACAGCCTTATGCGGGGTTCCCATCTCAACCAAACCCAACCGCCACGGAGTATTGCGAGATTTTCTGGACGATGGGGCATCCACTTCGGATGTGCCCGATACTACAAAAGTACTCCAACGTCCCAAACAATGTATACTGTGAGTTTTGTGCTTCCACGACGCACAACACTGAGAAATTCAGGGCTCTCGACGCACTCGTGGATCGGTTGGACCGACCCTCCTATAGGGTGAACGAGGCTTCCAGGGGAAGAGAGGTGGGATGCGCGGAGGCCGCACAGGGGGACGAGGTCCGGTGAAATGCTACAACTGTGACCAGGAGGGTCACGTGGCTCGGGAATGTCCCCTTCCCCAACGTCCTTGGTTTTCCCAGTGCCGCGTGAACTCCCATGCAATAGAGGATTGTCCAGAACTCATGAAGAAGTAGGAGGAACGAGCACGGTAGAGGGGCACGAATTTGGTAAATTCCGAGCCGCGAGGAACCGCGACTCAGGCCATGCAGAATGTAGCGATTGTCACGCGCGGTGGCAAGAAGATGGGAGAGGACGCTCATGGAAAGGAGCCGGTCTGGGCTATTCGGCCCGCCTCCTCGAAACAACTGATCCGGCCGAACGCGCAGAAGAGGTACTTCCAGGAGTCGGTGGAGGCTTTTGCTCAACTGGGGGGAGCTAGAGGCCTCGAGGTACCCCCCACGACTGGCTCCGGAGAACAGAACGCTACGGGGACCTTGATTGAGGAATGGCTTCAGCTATTCCTCAAGATTGTTGATAATGCTTCGATGCGGGACCAGCTCAAGCGTACCCTGGAGGATGCACTGCAGGGGAATACAGGGCCGAGGGAACCTGTGGACACAACACCTCAATATGTGCAGCGAGTCAAGCGGAACAAGCAATGAACGGGAAAAGAGTTCCGGCTTAACACCCAGGTTGTGAGATTCCAAATCAGCGATACCATTTTTGATTTAGGGTCTGACGTCAACATCCTGCCGCGAAAGACGTGGGAGGCTCTTGGATGGCCACGGTTGACCTACTCGCCAATCCAACTCAGAATGGCGAACTAGTACTACATTGTGCCGATCAGCCGACTCGAAGGCGTCGAGGTCGACATTGCGGGGGTGAAGACTTACAAGGATTTTGAGGTTATTGATATTATGGGAGACAAGGATCCTTACCCTGTGCTACTAGGCATCGATTGGGCTTTTGAGAATTACGCCATCATCGACCTCAAAAAGGAGCTGATGATCTTCGAAGATAGAGAGGTCCGGGTCACTCAACCTCTCGACCCGTATCAAGGCCCGCAATATACAGAAACTGTGGACAACCGGGAGGATGCTCAAATGATGGACCACCTTTATCAGATGACCGCAAGGAAGCGGGAGGACTATATCAACCCGACCGCAACCGGCTCCGTCAGCTGGCACAGTGTCCAGAGCTCGGAGCTGAGATCAAAACTCGCCTGGGAAGACTAGCAGTAGGGCGGGTACGAGACCAACACGCGAAGATGTGTCGCCATTGCCCAAGTCCGTTAGATTGGTGCTGAGTTCAGAGAATACCCCACCCTGTCGAACATGCAAGCTGTCAATACATTTATTACAAAGGTCGAGGACATGGTGCCAGAAGGAAGTAGGATAACAATTTTGGACGTCACACTACAGTCCACATCAGCCAGGTGGTGGAAAAATCACCACAACACCCTGTCGCGGTGGAGTTGTGTGGCGGAGGCTTTGAGGGCGCGGTTTAAAGAAGACGAAGGCCCTCGAAGCAGGCATAGGTACCAAGGGACTTCCGATCCGTGGGACCACCTGAGGACCTGTGAGGAGTAGTGGAAAAGTCTAGGATACCCGCCAGAGCTGTGGGTACATCGGTTCATCCACTCCTTAGATACCATCCCCTAGGCCTGGTACTTAGAAGAAGAGCGGAAACGAGGAACCAGCTCCTGGCAGGAAGTCACGAACAAATTTGTTCGGTGCTTCTCGTTCAAAGGAGAGAAAGCGCTAGTGTCCCGAGCATTACAAGCCATCAAGGGGGTACTATTTCTCCGCGACCCTGAGACCGACAGGAGCCCGTTTGCATCACGTCCTGAGGCCAGGCATGAGTTGGCTTTCCAACAGATTGACGGCGATCTAGACGATGACAGTCTGGAGGACCTAAGGCACCTATATTTCGAAGAGAAGGAAGGCGAGTGGAATATTAATGAAGAACCGACCACCGAGGGCATCCATTTACGTCCGCTGAAGACAAAGAAACTGAACATCGGTACGGAGAGAAAACCCAAACTGGCTATAGTTGGGGATCACTGGGACAAGGAGACGACAAGGGAAATTTTCAGCCTCCTCCAGGAATACGAGGACTTATTCCCTTCATCGGTTGCCAATTTGAAGGGTATCAAGGGTGACCTCAGAGAAATGCATATTGTGCTGAAACCAGATGCTAGGCCCGTAAAGCATCGACCCTATCATTTGAACCCACGGATCAAAGAAAAGGTCAATATGGATATTGACAAGACGCTGGCCGCAGGTCTCATCTTTCCGGTGGAAGAAGCAGAGTGGGTGAGTCCTATCGTCATTCAGAATAAGAAGGACAAGTCAGAGATACGCTTCTGTGTCGACTATTAGAGTCTGAACAACGCCTACATCCATGATCCGTTTCCCACTCCATTTAGTGACGAAGTACTGGATCATGTTGCAGGAAATGGCTGCTCAGCCCGTGGCTTTCGGGTTATCATCAGTCATTACGAAGAAGGCAAGCCACCACATAATGTCGTTTGGCTTGAAGAATGCCCCGGCTGTGTTTTCCCGGATCGTCATCGCTACTTTTCGAGAGTATATCCACAAGTTCCTGGAAGTCTACATGGATGACTGGACCGTCTATAGTTTGTTGAAGAACCACGCTACCCTGTTGCGTATCATGTTCGATCGGTGTCGCCAGTTGCAGATTTCCTTGAACTTGAAGAAATGCATTTTTGTAGTTCCTTTCGGCACACTGTTAGGACACGTGGTGTGCAAGCAAGGGGTCTACGTCGATCCCACCAAGGTGGTCGTGATCGTCCACATGGAAGCCCCAGAAACGGTTAAGCAGTTGCAGGCACTGCTAGGGCACACCAGTTATTACAGGCGATTTATTCGAAACTACGCGAAGATCACGGCTCCCTTGGAAAAGCTACTGCGGAAGTTAGAAGTATTCCAGTGGACGTGGGAGTGTCGGATGGCCCTTGACACTCTGAAGGAAAAGTTGGCGACGACGCCTATTCTTGTTCACCCAGACTGGGATAAGCAGTTCCATGTGCATATTGATGCTTCCAGTATTGCACTCGGGGCTATCTTGGCACAACCCGGAGAGACGACAGTTGACCACCCAGTTTACTTCACCAGCTGCAAACTGTCTAATGCGGAGAAGAATTACACCACTACCGAGCGGGAGGCCCTGGCAATGGTATACATGCTCTAGAAGTTCTGCCACTATCTTCTAGGGGGGAAATTCAAGTTCTTTACGGATCACTCTGCATTGAAGTACCTGGTCAATAAGCCAGTCTTGGAAGGACGGATCTATCGTTGGCTTCTGCTCTTCCAAGAATTCACGTTTGAGGTGATCGTCAAGCCCGGGAGGTTGAATGTCGGGCCCAATAATTTATCCAGGTTGGAGATGGGGGAGAACGACGACTCTCTCAATGATCAGTTGTTGGATGCTGACCTCTTCCGAGTCAAAGTTGTACCGGATTACTTGGCCGACATTGCCACCTATCTGACCACGGGGCAGTGCCCTCAGGACTACACCCCACTCCAGAAACGACACTTGGTAGTCTGCGCCGCCGAATACCAACTGATTACGGGGCAGCTATACAAACTAGGCCTTGATGAGGTTCTGTGCAAATGCGTACTTGACCACGAACGCGAAGCTGTGATGTGGGAATGCCACAACGGTGTTGCGGGAGGGCATGTGAGAGAGAAACCTACCGTGAGGAAGGTGCTCCAAGCTGGCCTGTGGTGGTTGATGGTCCATGCCGATTGTAAGATATTTGTTAAGAGATGCGATGTCTGTCAGCGGACGGGGAGGCCCTCTCACAGGGGCAAGCTTCCGCTACACCCAGTCCATGTGTTGCGGCCATTCGAGAATTGGGCTGTCGACTTTGTAGGCCCCATAGCCTGGGTCGCCAGGCACTCCAAGGCCCGCTACATCATTACCGCAACCGACTACCTCACCAGGTGGGCCGAGGCAGCAGCGGTACGAGACTGCACGATAGATACAGCAGCACGGTTCATCTTTGAACACATCATTAGTAGGTTTGGTTGCCCACGAAGTTTAACCAGCGATCAGGGTACACATTTAATTAATGACACGGTCAAGTCGCTGCTGAAAACATTTATGATTCAACATCACAAAAGCAGCCCGTACCACCCGCAAGCCAATGGTACTGTTGAAGCGTTTAATAAAATTCTTGAAAAGGGGTTAACAAAGATCTGCAATGCCCAGCGGGATGACTGGGATGAGCGGCTACCAGCTGCACTTTGGGTCTACCGGACTACGGTGAAGTGCTTGACCAATCAGACACCGTTCCAATTGGTGTATGGCCAGGAAGCTGTGGTTCCCGCCGAGTTCACCATCCCGAGCCTTTTAATTGCCAAATCCCTCAAGTTCTTGGAAGAGGAGTCGCTACAGGAACGCCTCCATGGGCTGACGGTGATTGCCATTCGGTTGGCTCAATTGGACGGTACTATTTTACCTAGGTGGGTGAATGGCGCACGCCTGAAACCCTACCAGGAGTAAGTTTATTTCACTCTTCATCAATAACTCTCGCAACCGAGAGCACCCGTAGAGTAGCATAGCTAAATAACTCTACCGCAACCGGGATGAGCATAGGTCGTATTTTTTTTGTTCATGCATAACTTGTCAATAACCACTCTGTTGCGGGGACAACACTGCAACCGACTGTGGTCGGGGTGGGGCGCGTCCAGTGTGTCATCCACGTAGGCTTAATAAACGTGTCAAGTTCAGTCTAGGTCATTTCAGTCAGTACTTGTGTCAGTCCATAGGATCGTCTAGATTTGCACCATAAATTACCATAATTGGAAGTAACCTCACAATAATCATTTTGCCATAATCCGCAGTAACCTCAGTCGTTGCGTCTGCCCATTTCCCCATGCCACTGTCAGCAACTGTCAGAATACACATTGGCACACGATTGATCGCATGATTATCGCAGAGCAGAATGCCAGCAAGAATTAACTCGTTATGGGTTCTCATCAACTTCACTTGTGCCAGGAAATTACATAACTTGCATGGGAAAAAGCACGAGAATGTCGGAACCGTTAGCATTAGCAATTGAAGCAGAACCAGAGCAACAGAAGTATCCAGACGCACAGCACCAAGAGAGGACGCCGAGACGAATTCTGCAAGTCTATCAGCGCTGAGCAACAATGCCGAAGGCCCTCCCAACTGTCCTAGAACCAGAGCTCGAAAGCAGAATTCATAAGACAGAGTCCCTTGTGGGGAAATACGACAACGCAACCCTGATAGATGCTAACCTTTCAGACTCTTCCGAATTCCCAGCACTCAACTGGCAGGTGTATATGGAACATTACCTCACAACAGCCGGGCACTCAGCAAATAGAATTTTACCAGAGTTCCGGGGCCTTTAGCAATCTTCTCTTCTGAACTTAAGAAATCTTCCGGTCTTCAGGACCATAGGACCGGCTATGCAGTGCACTAGGTTCCTACTCAGCCGCGTCCAGAATGGGTCCTTGTGGCTGAATAAGGAAATTCCCATTCATGCTGAGGATATCCATCGTCTTATAGGGCTTTCACAGAATGGTGCGGATGTCTTGACTGCATGCTAGACCACCTCCAAGTGAGCGCAGAAGTCGGGAGACGCAGAATTTTATGTCAAATATGGCACTCGACAGGGAGGAAAGGAAGCCAATATGGAGCTTATCAATAAGCCCGAGATTAAATTCGCCTGCTACCTCATTTCCAGCAAGACAATGAGGCACTATACGAAGGGAAAATGCACCCTGGATACTATCTCCATTGCGGAGCACTATGTTCAGGGCACCAAGCTACACTAGTGCTCCTTCCTATTGAAGGAACTGTTTGACGCATGCGAGGAAAACTACAAGCACGCTACAAGCTTCATCTACGAATATCTGATAGTTGCGTTTGCCATGTGGAAATGGCACACTCCCCTTGTTAGATTACCATTGGAGATTCCAGAGGGCCAGCCTCTAGCGATGAAGTTTGTTCCATGGAAGGTGTCAACTGATCCTAGCACCAAACAAGTGAATGCAGAGGCATTTCGGACCTGGTATGGTTTAATGACGGACGTGGTAACTAGCTATCAATGGGTGCCCAGGAACCTGTTAGATGAGTACAACGAGCAAGTGTGGTTCAGGGTCAGTCACAGGCATACTTACATTAGACCTACTTGCGTGCCGGAGGACACCTTCCGCATGAAGCCGCTGAAATTCTAGGTGGAAGATACCGCCTTCCACAACGAAGTCTGTTCATGGCCGGGGGTTGCGATGGAAATCCGCGACGGGGTACCCAGGTACAACTTTGATCGGATGTTGCCACAGCAACAGCCTGCCGAAACGGATGCGGAGGCGACACCACAGGAACTCCCTGAGCTGCTCGTCCCCATCGTCTGCCACTTGAACACTCAGGTACACAATTTTAATGCGGTGGCCCAGGTCATTTCAAGCGGTGCCGCTCCTTTCCCTTTAATTTCCGAGTTCCAAATTTATCGCTCTAGCTCGCACCCCCATACAACTCCTCTCACCTCCCCCATCCCTACTATTCTATTTACTTTGGCAAGCCCAATCATAACCCTGATGGGAGAGAAGAGCAAGACTACAGATCAATTAGAAGCTCCTCGGGCCAAGCAGGCCCGCACCACCGAGGAAAATCTGGTGGTGGACCTCACTGAGGATGATCCACCACTGCCACTGAGTATAGGGGTGCTGATACAGGAAGAACCACTTATTGAACCCTCCGAGTTCATCAACATTCACCTTCTGCCACCACGCACCGTTCCACCTCGACCCACCACTTCATCCGCCCCATCCAATTCATCCGCCACAGTGTCAGACCTAATCATCTGGGCACTACTTACTGGGGACCACGGGGCCGAGGTTGACTCCAGTACTGCAGCAGTAGTACCACCAGTCGACTCCGCTGGGGAACCCCAAGTTTCTTTCTCTGATATATTTACCCAGATGGCACAAATTGGTGCTGACTGAGCTGAGGCTCATCCTGAGCCTACTGTGCCTCCACAAACTGCCCAAAAAGATCAGCAGGAACGACCAGACTTGAATATGGCCGACTCAGCGCCTCCTTAGACTCTGCGGTCATCCCCTCCAGAGCATTCTAATCAATCAGTTGCCAGTGGGCAACGCTTGCAGGAAAGGCAGCCGGACCAAAGCAACTCGGGGGTCACCAACCTAGAAACATGGGGGACGGCCCAGCTGTACTTCTTTATCCAGAGGGTGGCCCAGCAGGCCGAAAGGCTGCATTCTGAACTACAGCAGAGGTGCGCCGAACAACAGCAGCAGATACTTGCGCTTACTGAACAGCGCGACCAGCTCATAATGGCATAGGAGCAGCTGAAAGGTCAGCTAAACAACGTCACCCAGGTGTTTTCAAAGCTATGGCCAACTGTCGGGGCTCATTATACTCAGCTGCCTGTCGATTTCACAAAGACGAGTGTCGTAGCACAGGCCTTCCACCTCCGGATCGCATTCAATGGCCTCCACAGGGAAAACAAGGAGCTTCAAGCAGCATTAGCCGCACGACCAGTGCTGCCCGATCCAGAGGTTGTCTATTCAGCACAGATTGCAGCAAAGCAGGGCCAGGCCACTCAAATGCAGGAAACTCTCAACTCTGCGGCACGCGAGGCTCACGAACTCCTGAAGGGTCTTCAGGAGTGCTCAATGGCCCTTATAGTCAAAACGCAACCAATTTCAGCGCAGCTACAGCAGATTTCGAGGGAAATCCAAGAGGCCACGAACCCCGCACGGTTGGACCAGTTATATGCCTAGGAAGATGATCTTGAAGTGCAGATCCAACAAACAGAGGCCAGCTCAGCAATGGCCAAACGGGTAATTTGTGAGCTCCGCCCGCCCCTCCAACACAGCGCCAGGACAATGCAACACCTAGCCGCCGAGGCCGAAACCCAGATTAGCAGGGTGTTCGGGGCTGTACCAGCGCACGTAGACGAGGCCGTTGTCACCAAGATTGCCGAAGAAACAGATTCACTGCTGTAGGGGTGGCAACAAGCTGTGTCGACCTTCACTGAGCTTAAAGATATAGTGTTCCGCAGAGTCCCGGAGTTGGGGCCCTTGTTTGGACAACATACGAAAGGAGCACAGCAAGAACAGGCCACGGGGTCCAGCGGGGCGATGGAGATAGAGACTGTGATTTGCGATTGACTCAGGACGAGTCAAGAAACTATGGTTGGGGCCTGTTGGGGCCCTTGTTTTGAATACTTGTTTTGAATATTTTGAATTCTGAATAAAGAACGGCTTTTTGGAGGTTGCGAAACGACACATGGCAGGCACAATCGAGTCACAACTACAGTGAGTAGCGGAGCTACCAAAGTTGCGAGGGAACAGGTAGATAGCTGAAGAAAGCAGATGCATGAGTATAGACAAAGAGAATATACAGCAGAAGACAGAGAGCAGAACACACAGACAACAAGAGAGAAGCCGGAAGCAGCTAAAGAAGAACGCAAGAGGAACTAACAGTTGCGATAGCGGGTGAATAAATAACCGTCAGCCAAACGAATGCGACAGAAGAGAGGAATGCAGAGCGACTGAGGGATAATGAGCGGATGTTGCAGCAGGAACACAGACCAAGCATGATATCTTTATAGTTCCTAGGTTTCTCCTATCTACCTTTCTGTTCTATAAGGCGTCTGTATCAGAATTGTAAGCTCTTCTTGTGAAAACTATGTAACTATGGGTTTGGCCGAAGATATCAATATGCTTGCAGGTTGCTAGCTTATTATGTGATTCACGTGCATGCATGATGGTTGTGATGATTTAAAATTTTATTTGCTTAATACCTGTACACTCTCTGAATGCTCTTGCGTGTATAATGTTGTTTATGCAATCAATTCAATGTTAATCATGAGTTGCGGATCCTTTCACTGCTATCAATCTATTCCCCTTCTGCATGTGGTTGCGGCACGCCTCAGGTGAGACTCTCTGCTCTCTGGATTAGGGTGACAATGCCGGCGTGGTTCTAGACTACAGTGGATTCCCTTGTCGGCCCCAACCCCTAAACCTGGGTCTTGCCTACGAGACTTGTTTCTTCGCCAACACAAATGGAGCGTGGTATTTAGAGCCACACTGGTATTCAGAACCACAATCCATCCTCGTGATAGCATTTTCGAGTTGGACAATGATAGTCAGAGTCCATAATTATTTTATTGGAGTTGTATGTCGACCCAACAAAATAGCTTGGACGACAGTTTTTTGTAAAAATTCGGTAAAACAAATTTTAAAAAATCAGGTAGTTGGAGTGTTTGAATTGCATTTTTTATGATAGAAATGGATTCAGCATCATCAAAAACCCTTAGGGCACCCAAAATACTTTTCAAAAATATTTGCCCAAATTTTTGTTTGAATTGCATTTTTTATGATAGAAATGGATTCAACATCATCAAAAACCCTTCGGGCACCCAAAATACTTTTCAAAAATATTTGCCCAAATTTTTCATAATCTTACCGAAATTTCTGAGTTATTCTGTGGATTTTTTAGACTTGAGAAGAATGTGTTTTTTGATGATTTAGTTTTCCATCCACAAATTCAATTGTAAATATGGTTGATATGAAAGTATTATTTTGTTAGATTATTTAATAATTTTTATAGTAATTTTATTATGTTGCACGAGTTTTCATAGGTGGGTATTTTGGATACGTGAGAACGGGTATCCAGTACGGCTAGAAGTTTTGTACAAATTTACAGGAAACGAAAACAGAAATAATATAATATATTAAAAATTAAAAATTAATATATTCTCACAACTCTCCATAATTAATATATATTTATTATTTAGAGTGTAAAGATTACATGTACATGCTAAATTGAATTTTTAAATGATTCATGGTTTTGCAATAAATTTATGATTTTATTTTGCACTCCATAAGTGAAACTATAAAGTTTAAACACTATATAAAATTAAAAATACATCGCATTAACTTATTAAAATAATATTTTCTGAAAGTTCACTTTTCCTACAATGTTTGTACTCTTGTTGTAAGAAATAAAAAGCCATTTTTGTAGGAATGAAACACATTTTTTGAAAGTTACCTGATTAGTAAATGTTGTAATAATTCAAGTGAAAAAATAGTAAATACATACATTAACTCTAAATCATAATGGTGGTAAAAAAAAATACAACCAAACTTAAAAAATCAAACTTTTGTAAGTGAAAATAGTGGGGCATAATTTATAGATATACACAGAACTGACACTGTGATGGCTTGGGTTCGTAGCAGTACGAGAAGCCTAACATTTTATAAAAAAAATTAGAAAATCAAAGTGATGTAAGGGGCATAAATTTAAAATATACATAGAAATATACTTTTTATTGTTCAACTATGCGCAACTAGAGCATATTCACAACTTGATTTATCATTTCTGGACCTCGAAAAAGAGATTCATCATTCAAATTACGGTGATAAGAAATATAAAAAATTAAATCAACCCATCATAATTTGAAAACTGTGGGCATACTGCCATAAATATACATAAATGATAGAACTGTAAGCTTTTAAGTTTTATCCCAAACATTCTGATCACTATTTTATCCTAAATGTTCGGAGAAGTGAAAATTCAAAATGCAAATTTCAATGAGTCTTAGATTCTCCTCCATGGAGCGAAGCTCCCACAAGTATATGCTCTTCGATGGAGCGGAGCTCCCACATGCTTGTTGGAGATAACCCCAACTACCAATCAATGGCATAAAGGAAAAAAAAATCAATTTTTGATTTGAAGAATGAAGGACAAAAGTAGCAGCGATTTCTTGTTCTGATTAACACTCCACCATGTCTTCAATTCTGTGTTTTAAATACCCCTGCAAAACCAATTTTTTATTTTAAAGGTTGTAGCGCTTTTTCGGTTCACAGAATCGTGGTTTAAAACCACGCAACCCCGCCATTTAACCCTCTACACCTACCTGCCATAAACCATCCACCAACCATTTTAATTGCCGCACATTTTTTTTTGAATTTAAAATAGTCCACGACATTTATGTGGAG
Organism: Pinus albicaulis; assembly: GCA_034641835.2. Classification (NCBI taxonomy): domain Eukaryota; kingdom Viridiplantae; phylum Streptophyta; class Pinopsida; order Pinales; family Pinaceae; genus Pinus; species Pinus albicaulis. Next base: position 138,087,511 of record CM076582.1, read on the forward strand.
CCCATCAGGTTCCACGTCGCATATCCCTCAGCCAATCACGCATTATCGCAAGCTCTGAAGCTTGCGTCACCATCTCCATGTTCGTGCGATAAACTCTGGTCCCACCATACCAAGTAGACCACCCGACCACCAATCAAAACCATATCACATAGTTTCGAGCCGACGTCCCCTCACCTCCGCGATCAGAGATAACCCACCTCCGCTATCTCATTCGCCTCAGACCAATAGCGCATTGTTGCACAACTTCGATGTACAGTCATCCGACAAGCTAATTGATGCGATAAAGCCTGTCGCATGATATTGAAATATTGTGTAACATAATGTTATATGGGTTAAAAATTTGGTTAATTTTTTAATTTGTATATGCCACGACGATAGTTTTATTTAAGTCTTAAACTTAGGATTATAATATATGTTGTAAACATATATGTTTACAACATATATATATATATACTGTTATGTAATGTAGGGTGTGTACACGAAAAGCATAAGAGAGGTAGTGACTGTGTATGCTAAGGAGCAGTGATGTGTGTGTTTAGCAGCCAACAAAAAGGCATTTTTGTTTGTAAATACACAATAGTAGTTCTGAGGGGAAATCTTTGTAACAATCCAGTTTTTTTTAATGAAATAGTTTTTTGCTCCATCTTTGTGCACATTGTTTTATTGTTATCTCTGTGTTGATAGAGGATATTTTGTTCCTCACTGTGTGTTAAGGAATTATAAAAAATTCCAACATGGTATCGGAGCTAGTCTAGGCTCTCAGCAGTTGCTGAAGAAGCTGAAGGAAGAAGATTGTTGAAGCTTTTTTCTAGCAGTGTGAAAATTCAGCAAGTTAGGTATTTATCAAAACAAAGTTATTAATTGTTTTAAGATTACAGTCCAGAGAGCTGTAAAAGGGAAGTCTTTTAAAGACAGAGTTTATCTCTCCAACAGTGAGAAATTTTGTTTAAGAAACACAGTCAAGTTTTGTAGCATAGTTCTGCAAGGATAGCAATGGCAGGAGCCAGCACAAGCACGAGTATGGGAAATAATCAACTCCCACAGTTCAAAGGGAAGAACTATGACTATTGGGAAATCAAAATGAGAGCCCTATTTGCATCTCAAGATTTATGGGAGCTATTTGAAGATGGTTTTGAAGAACTAGTATATGAACAAGCATTTAATGTATTAACACAGGCAGAGAAGGATTTGATGAAGAGTAATAGAAATAAGGACTCAAAATCCCTCTTCAATCTCTATCAAGCAGTGCATGAAAGCATATTTCCAAGAATTGCAGCAACAAAGAAGTCTGAGGATGAATGGGATACCCTCCAGACAACCTATCAAGGAATGGAGAAGGTAAAGACAGTAAATTTTTAATTAATGAGAAGAGATTTTGAAGTCATTTGCATGAAAGATTCTGATGCAATAGATTCATTCTTCACATTGTTGATTGGGTTGGTTACCCAAATAAGATCTCATGGAGAGACAATAGAAGAAAGAAGAATAGTGGAGAAAGTATTGAGGAACTTACCCTCAAGGTTTGATGTAATAGTAACAACCATTGAAGAGACAAGGGATCTCTCAATGTTTACTATTGATGATCTTCATGGATCATTAATGACACATGAACAAAGACTGAGTAGAACAACAAACTCATCTTTGAAGAAAACCTTCAAGACCCAAATGTCCTTTGGAAGAGGAAGAGGTAAAGGAAGATCAAACTATAGAGGAAAAGGTAGAGGCTGAATCCAAAACAGAGGAAGAAACAACCCTGCAAGTACAAATGGAAGGGGCAGCAACCAAAGTCATAATCAAAGCCAAGGCAACATCCAACAAGGTGGAAAAAATCAAGCACATGGACAAAGGTATGACAAATCCCAAGTCCAATGTTATTAATGTAATAATTATGGACATTATTCCAATGAATGTAGGAAGAAACAGAGTGACATGGGTAATAGACCCAGTGCTAACTTTACAAAAGAGACTATGAGTCAAGAGAATTTGTTTTTAGCATGTAATATGGTTGAAAAAAAGAATGAAGATATATGGTTTCTAGATTCAGGATGTAGCAACCATATGACTGGAAACATTTTAATGTTTTCCATGTTAGATGAAAATGTGAAGTCTCAAGTAACATTGGGGACAAATATTAAAGTCTCTATCATGGGAAAATGTAGAGTAAGTGTTTTGACAAATAAGGGAGAAAGAAAAACCATATCAGATGTAAACTATGTACCTAGTATGAAGTGTAACATTTTGATCATTGGAAAACTCATTCAGAAAGGCTACAATGTATTATTTGAAAATAATGTATGTACCATCATGGACATACCACCAAGCAATCAAATAATTGCACAAGTGAAGATGACAAGAAACATAATGTTTCCTCTCAAGATGAGAGAAGATTTCAAGAAAGGAGCTGCAATAGCAGTAGTGACACAAGAGACTTACCAAAGAGAAGCAAAAGATGAAAACTGGTTATGGCATTTGAGATTTGGACATCTCAACTTTGGAGGTCTGAATTTATTTCACAGAAAAGGAATGTAAAGGGATTACCATTGATTGAGAAACCAGATAGCCTTTGTGAAGGCTGCATCTTAGGCAAACAACACAGAGAAAGTTTTCCATCAGGAAAGAGCATAAGGGAAAAAACACCCTTAAAAATAGTCCATTCTGATTTGTGTGGACCAATGAAAACACCATCATTAGCAGGCAACCACTATATGTTGACCTTTATTGATGATTACACAAGAAAAACATGGGTATATTTCTTGAAGTCAAAGAGTGAAGTGTTTGAAATTTTTGCCACTTTAAAGCTCTTGTTGAGAATCAAAGTGGGAAGCATATAAAAGTTTTAAAAACTGATAGACGAGGATAATATATCTCCAAATAATTTCTGTGTTTTTGTAAAGAAAATGGAATTCATAAGCAATTTACAGCAAGGTATACACCTCAGCAAAATGGAGTTGCTGAAAAGAAAAATAGAACCATCATTGACATGGTAAGAAGTATGTTGAAGGAAAAACATTTTCCAAATGAATATTGGGTTGAAGTTGTACATTGTGTAGCATATGTTTTGAATAGATGCCCAACAAATAATGTTATGAACAGAGTTCCGGAAGAAGCATGGAGTGACATAAAAAAATTTGTCACCCACATGAGAGTAATTGGATGTGTGGCTTATGCACATATTCCAAATCAGCTAAGGAAGAAGTTGGAGAGTAAGGGGGAGAAGTGCATATTTTTTTGTTACAGTGAAGAATCAAAGGCATATAGATTGTATAACCCATCCACAAATAATTTTATGATAAGAAGAGATGTGCAGTTTATTGAAGAATAAGCTTGGGATGGAAGCATTGAGAAAACAATGAATGTAAAAACCTGTTTATCTCATGATGAAGATGATGAAGAAATAGTTAAAAGACATCTCTCATTAGCAACACCACCTCCACCAACACAAGGATAGCAAGGGACTCCACAAGCAGGTATGAGAACACCCTTGAGAAGTGATGACAATGCTTCTCCAAGCACATCACAAGGAACAGATTTGAGTGCTTCTACAAGCACAAGTTCAGCAAGTGAAAGAAGAACCACATTTACAAGTCTAAATGAAATCTATGAGCAAGAGACAAATAATGAAGTTATGAACTCTTTATTTGCATTGTATTGTCATGTAGAAAATCCTATTCATTTTGAAGAAGCAGTAAAAGATAATAAATGGATAGATGCTATGGATGAAGAGATAAATGCAATAGAGAAGAATAATACATGGGAATTAGTTGATCTCCCAAAAGGCAAGGAAGTGATTGGAGTGAAATGGGTTTATAAAACCAAAAGGAATGTTGAAGGTAAGATTTAAAGACATAAGGCCAGACTTGTTGGCAAAGGCTACAAGCAGCAACAAGGAAAAGGCTACAAAGAAAATTTTGCACCAGTTGCAAGAATGGAAACAGTAAGAGCAGTGATGTCCATAGCAACAGGAAATAAGTGGAAAGTTTACCAAATGGATGTGAAAATAGCATTCCTAAATGGAGTATTGATGGAAGAGGTTTATGTTGAACAACCTCTGGGCTATGAGAAAGAAGGCCAAGAGCACAAGGTATGCAGATTGAAGAAAGCTCTGCATGGGCTGAAACAAGCACCAAAAGCATGGTACAGTAGGATAGATGCATATCTACTGGAAAATGGGTTTGAGAAATGTGAAGGAGAACCCACATTATACATCAAAGAAAAAGATGGTAAGATGTTCACTATTGTTTAGTATGTTGATGATGTGATATTCACAGGTAATGATGTTTACCTCATTGAAAATTTTAAAACAATCATGAAAGAAGAATTTGAGATAACTGATATGAGATTGTTGAGATACTTCTCAGGAATAGAAGTAGAGAAAAATGAAAAAAAATATTTTTATCTTTCAAGTAAAATATGTGAAAGAAGTTTTGGAAATATTTAACATGCAGGATTGCAAGGCAACAATTACTCCTACACTGATGGGATTGAAATTAAACAAAGAAGACAACAACAAGGATTTTGATCCAAGTTTGTATAAGAGCATAGTTGGAAACCTTATGTATTTGACTACAACTAGACCAGATATTATGCATGCTGTGAGTTTAATTTCTAGATTTATGGAAAGGCTAAAGGAGGCACATTGGCAAGCAGCAAAAAGAATTCTGAGGTATGTGAAAGGAACAAAGAGATATGATATTTTATACACCTCTTCAGAAAATTTTGAATTAATTAGATATACTGACAGTGATTGAGCTGTAAGTATAGATGATAGGAAAAACACCTCTGGATATGTTTTTCATATGGGATCAGGAGCCATCTCATGTACTTCTAAGAAAGAGTCAATTATGGCTTTATCAACAGCAGAGGCAGAGTATGTGGCAGCTACAACAACAACATGTCAAGTAGTATGGATGAGGAGAATGTTAAGAGATTTGTGTCATGAACAGGTAAAAGGCACAAACAGTTTATTGTGATAAGAGCTCAGCAATAGCTTTATCCAAGAATTCAATGTTTCATAAGAGGACAAAACACATTGATGCAAAGTATCACTACATTATAGAATTACTGAACAATGGAGAAATTGTTATGAAGCATTGCAGAATAGAAGATCAGTTTGTTGATATCTTAATAAAACCATTGGGGTAGAAAAGTTCTAATTTTCTCAGGAAGTGTTTGGGAATGTATGAGAACAACATTTGTGATTAAGGGGGAGTGTTGGAGATAAACCCTACTGCCAATCTCTGGCATAAAGGACAAAAAAATTCAATTTTTGATTTGAAGAATGAAGGACAGAAGCAGGAGCGATTTCTTGTTCTGATTGACACTCCATCACGTATTCAATTTTGTGTTTTAAATACCCCTGCAAAACCAATTTTTGATTTTAAAGGTCGTAGCCCTTTGTTGATTCACATAATCGTGGTTTAAAACCATGCAACCCCACCATTTAACCGTCTACACCTACCCGCCATAAACCATCCACCAACCATTTTAATTTCCGCGCATTTTTTTTAATTTAAAACAGTCCACGACATTTATGTGGAGCCCACCAGGTTCCACGCCGCATATCCCTCAGCCAATCACGCATTATCGCAAGCTCTAAAGCTTGTGTCACCATCTCCATGTCCGCGCGATAAACTTTGGTCCCACCATACCACGTAAACCACCCGACAGCCAATCAAAACCATATCTTATAGTTTCGAGCCGACATCACCTCACCTTCGCGATCAGGGGGGACCCACTTCCACGAGCTCATTCGCCTACGACCAATAGTGCATCGTTTCACAACTTCGATGTACAGTCATCTGGCGAGCTAATCGATGCGATAAAACCCGTCGCATGATATTGAAATATTTTGTGAAATAATGTTATAAGGGTTAAAAATTTAGTTACTGTTTTAATTTGTATATGTCGCGACGATAGTTTTATTTAAGTCTTAAACTTAAGATTATAATATATGTTGTAAACATATATGTTTACTATATATAAGATTATAATATATGTTGTAAACATATATGTTTACTATATATATATATAATGTAGGGTGTGTACACAAAAAGCAGAAGAGAGGCAGTCACTGTGTATGCCAAGGAGCAGTGTGTGCGAAAACAACAGAAGACTGTGTGTTGAGAGCAAGTAAAGGCACGTTGCGTGTGTGTAGCAGCCAACAAAAAGGCATTTTTGTTTGTAAATCCAGAATAGTAGTTCTGAGGGGAAATCTTTGTAACGGTCCAATTTTTTTTTTTTTAATGAAATAGTGTTTTGCTCCATCTTTGTGCACATTGTTTTATTGTTACCTCTGTGTTGACAGAGGATATTTTGTTCCTCATTGTGTGTTAAGGAATTATCAGAAATTCCAACAAGGCTCCAGATCAGCGTTCCCCATCGGAATGTGTTTCTGGAAACTCGAATTATCTCACCCCCAAGCTCCCGAAAAGCTGCTAAGTATTGAAAAAGCTCCCCTTGTTTTTGGAACGTTTTATATCATCTCCCAACTCCAAGGAGCAATTGAGCTTAGAGTTGATCCCTAGGGATGGGAAACAGTACCTGTTCAATATAATAATTTTATAAGTATATTAAGTAAATATGAAAAGCTAAATATAAATTTATACATGCAAGAAAGTATAAATTTGAAATATTATCATTTAATGTAGAGAAAGTCATATCAATTTGTTATTTTCCCACTTAAATTTAAATCTCTACTAATAATATAATAAACTTTATTGAAATTTTTTTGTGCATACCAACGCCTAATAATTACATTGACTTAAATTTGGGGAACCACCATAATCAAAGCCAAAGTTATTTTAAATCTAATATTTTATTTTTTCTTGTCTCACCAAAAAAGAAATACATGGTCATTCGATAAATAGATTCCTTCTTCCCAATAATTCACCAAGAAATATATCGTTTCCATGGCCAATTTACTCCATTTTTAAACTACCGGCGCATGGTCGTTTGATAAATAGATTCCTTTTTCTCGATAGTCCACGCATGGGACTTTAAAACTTTCCGAGAAATTACAGGGCAGAAAGGAAGGTAGAAAAAGCGAATCGATGGATCGAATAGTACGAGAGACTCTGCTTAATGTAAGAACGGATTCATAAATATTTTATACATCATCATTTCGTGGTTCCCATTAGTTCCACACATTTTCAAGAATATTCTCCAAGAGTGCCTGTGATGGAAAACTTACTTAACAGAATCTTTTACAACTAAGTATATGACTTTAAGTTGGATTTTTATTTAAATTATAATTAATATAATTATATTAGTAAATGTGATATATATTTAAGTTTGATTTTTATTTAAATTATAATTAATACAATTATATTAGTGGTTGTAGTTGATATATAAGAATAGGCATCATTTTTATTTTTTTTTAAATTATAATTTTTTATAAATTATGTGTTAATATTGTTATTATAATAAAACGTAATACGAACATATAAAATTAATATTATTATAATCATAAAGTAATAAGACTTAAATTAAACAAAAATAAATCTAAATAATAAAATATAAAATCTAATTATTAAAACTAACAAATCTAAACAATAAATCAAAAAATTATTGTTTCAACCTCATAATAGAAATGTTTTTTTTTTATCTCAATGGAAATGATTCAAGATTGAAAAATAAAATGTCCTTACTGTTTTTATTCAAATCTTGAAAAATATTAAAACATTATTTCATAATCTTATATTAAATATAATCCATATTTTTTCAAATCTCACAATTCACAAAATCTAAGGTTAATACCTATTCACAAATCACATGTTAATATAATCACAAACTAATACCAATTCACAAAATCTCAGGCTAATAGTAATTTTGTAATATTCCTTTTCTTGATCCGGTCAAAGTGGACGAAATCGGTCCATGGTATTACCGTGGTATTTTCCCATGGTATCGGCACATGGTATTTATTGTTGGGTTTCGAGGAAAATAATAAAATAAGGTCCATCAAACCTATAAAAGGGGATAGAAACTAGACATTTAGGATCATTCTGGTTTTATCTATCTTATTGTGTTTGAGTTGAGAACTTAGCCTGGCCAGTTCTAACATTGATCCCGGGACGAAAACCCCATGGTGAATTTCTCTGGTGGATCCATACAGGGTCCACGATTGTGCTTCAGTATTGGTTTTCTATTTTAATGAGCAACCGAGCACACCACTGCAAAGGCTCAGATATTTTTGGTGTGGGCATGTATCTTTGTTTTTCAGTTAATAATATAAATAAAAGGAAGTGTTTCTAGATCCCGTCTATGTTCATGGTTTTTACTAAATGAAATTTTATTGAGAACACTAGAATGTGCTAGATCTGATTAAATTATTAAGGTTTGAGATCTTACAGTGGTATCAGAGTTATGCATCTTGCCAGCCTGAGGGTTTCATGTAGAGAAATTCAGTGAGATGTATTGGCACTCTAGTCGACATCTCCATCTTCGGTGGTATTCGGTATCACCCTAGTTGGTCTTATTTTTCAGTGGATTAAAAGATAATTTTTTTGTGTTGTAAAAAGATTACAACAGGGAAAACATTACCTTTTCCAAATTATTGGATCGAGGTTTGTTGGGCCATATCTGTCCATTCAGGTGAGCATAGGTGGTGCATCCTGCTCTTGTTAAAAATATCGTGTTGATTTTCATTGTTCAACCAGAGAAGCTATTCTTGTTATTCTTCTGAAGGATTGTGTTGTGGCAGTGGTAGATGGTAGACCGTTAAAGAAAGATTTCAAATAATATTGAACAATGGTTTCACGCCAAACACCGAGCTTGAGATCTTGGGTCGTTAAATTAGAACAATTTATCGATTGTTTCGAAGAGATATTTTTTGCAGACGCCAAGGGATATATCTCCCCAGCATTGTGCCAAAGAGGAGATACTGTGGAACAAGGTATCTACGACTGTGTTGGAAGCGTAATGATTTATTGAAGATGTAGATATAATTTCACAGGCCAAACTGGACAATGGCAACAACGGTTTTCTCATCAGCAAGTTGATATTCCTTAAAAGGTTTCGGTTCGTACCACCATCATTTCATGTCTTAAGCACAGAGGAGGGTCAGCCCCTTGAAACCGAGGGTTGCAGTGAGTTGCTCAACCACAATGACCGCCATCTACACATGAGCCCAGGGTGTGCACCATTAGCGAATGAATCCATAGCAGAAATCGTAGTTCGAGCAACTGGGCATTTAGTACAGATTAAATCCTGTAGCAGAGACAAAATTTCCCTTGTCTATCTATTTGGCTGGGGCACCATTGGAAAATAAAGGCTGAATTAAATCCTGTAGCAGAGGCCAAATTTCTTGTCTTTCAGATTTATCTGGCTGGAGCGGATCACATAGTGGGAGCATTGATCTGAATTGGATTCAACCATCCCATCAAGGCTGAAATCCTTCATTGTTCAGAAATCAGTTGTATTGGTGAATCTTATGTCAAATTGAGAGGCTAATTTATATTTCCCTTCCCACTTGCTCAGCTCAAAAATTGATCCATAAAAAGTATTGCACCAAATTTTTGAAGAAAATTTAAGCTCTTGCACATAATTTCTTTGGTACCTTACAGGAGCTCAACTTTACATTTGTAGAGTAATCGAGTTCATCTCTTTAAGGCACAACGTTGAGATCTCAGGAGCGGATCTAGGTGTTTACTAAAGTGTCGAGAGGCATTGATATTTCACCAAAGGAAATAATGTTCTTTGAAAGGTCGTGAGGCCATTATATATCGCGTGGAGTCTTGAGGAATCAAATTGTGGATTCATGTCAGGGTCACCAAGTCCAAGAAGCTTCACAATCACCGTGGAAGAATTTCTACAGCACCGTGGAAGAATTTCTAGGCTGTAGAGGGCGCTGCACCATTGGCAGCATAGATCAAGGCTAGAAGGCCTCTTCAGATGACAAGTGGGGGAGGCGAATAATTCCTGGGATGTTATTATTGTGATGAAACATGACCAATCATAGGACCGTGAAGCCATACTCTATACGGCATCGATCCCTCAATTTGCAGAAATTGCGTTGAAGCCTACCAACGTTCATAAAGGCCGCCTATGGTTTGACCGATATGTCCCTTAACTATTGGTTGTCATTAGGTTGGAATGTTTAGGTTTAAATAGCCATTTGGTATTTGGGAGATATAAGGATTTGAAAAGGGGTTTATATATATATATATATATATATATATATATATATATATATATATATATATATCATTTGGAGTAAAAATACAACAATTATCTATGGTTTATGATTCGGGAGGGTGACTGACAACAATTTAAAGAGGGAATACATTTCTTTGGCCTCCCCATTGGATGGAGTTGTATGGAGGGAGCTTTGGTCATATAGTAACATCAGAGATATGAGGCTATAATTGTGGGTGTTACAAGCGGTTTGAAAGTAAGTTATTTCTTTTAAAGCTTGGGTTTAATATTGGGAGACATAAGTAAAGGGAAAATCATTTAAGGGTTTGTGGGTTAAATGTTTAAAGGCATGATTGACAAAATATTCCTATGAAAAATTAATATTTTCTTGCTTGGGTATGGGATAAGATGGACCGTCTTGAAGAAATTTTGGAAAACAATTAGAAAATCCTTGATGAACTAGTTAAGATATATGGTCCTTTAAGTAGCCATACCTCAATAGACCAAAATGATAATCAAAGCAGGAGACCGTTCTCAAAAAGGGTCCATGTCATTCTGCAGCAAAAGCAACCATGGGAGGTGAAGGAAGGACAAAGAAGAGGAGCTAAGCTCTTCGCGCTTGGCTCTGAATTGCAACAAACAAAATCAGTCATAGAATTTCATAAGTTGGAGGAATTAGACATAAATTTGTCCAAGGTGGGACAACCAGAATGGAAGAAACTCGGTTGGGCTCTCAAGCCATACATGTTTTCATTAATACAATCCAAACTTTGGGAACATCCTAACGAAGAATTCAAGCTCACAGTTACTTCAGAATCATGGCTTTAACATCCCCACTACTGCCTTACAATAATGATATCATGGAGGAGGTATTGCAGTTGATAGTAGAAGCCATTCAAGGGTTGAACAACATCATGTATCCTACTTATCAAAAGCGGTGCAAAATTTTAAAAGTCATGGCAGAGTTCAGCTTTGGCACATTCATGCTGAATATGGAATGTGATGAGTTGATATTTCAGTTGCTCCAAAAATTTTACACCAGTATTACACCGGCTCACTCAAACCATGTCAAATCATGCATGCAAAATATTGTGTCTTTGTTCTTAAAAGGAGATGCTGACATATGCAAGATACTAAGATCCAAATTACTAACCATTTGGAGAAAGGAACCAAAGGTATCACCAACTTCCTATGATCTAGTCGAGAAATTGGTCGAGAAAAACATAAAATGGCTCAGAAAGGTGTTGACCAGGAAGGAATTGAGAAGGATTGATGGGGAAAGCAAGAACAAAATCTCCAACAAAAATTAACTAAGGAGGAGAGGACTATGCTTTATCTACAAGGGACCTTGGGCCCTTAACCATTCATGTCCATGTGATAAGAAGAAGGAAACAAAAATATAACAAGAGGAGATTACTTCAAATCATGGGGAGTATTTTGTAGCTGGTTCTATTGATCTTCAAGATGGTGAGTGACATCATGACATTATTCAGGGAGGCTTGCAGGATGACAAGCATTTGGAAGTGCATGAGGAAATTCTACCTAATGGCATTGATGAGGTAGACTCCTATACAATTGAGTTCATAGATCCCCAAGGGAATATCCATAAATAATATGAAAAAACAAGTATAGATAAAATTCCACCAATGCATCTATGTTCAACAGTTGAAAGGGATGAACATATTGTCTCCACAGGTGGAAGAGACCAGGGATATTTGAGTGAGGATCCAGCGATAGTGAACCAGCATGATGAGTATGATCACGAGGAGAAACATGACAAACATAATGTGAAAAATGAACCATTCCTAGAGAGTTGGTCAAAGGATCAAGTTGAAGTTGTGGTGTGGGGCATCTGGTGCAGTCAAATACAGAGACATTCAGCAGGGCACTAGAATTTCTAGTGAAAGAATTTTAGGAAAGGATCATGCATTTCAAGACAGATCTTATGTTGTTGAAGCAAAGAGTCTGGATAGTCCAAGACACTGTCTTACATGAGAACAGAAAAATTGAGGAACTCATAGGGGTATGTGTCAAATCATCGATTAAGTTGTCTAGTATTGAGGAACAACTCAAGTCCCTCACAAGGCCGCATGAGAAGTACAATTGGGAGTTCCATAGCAGTGCTCTACAGGAATACATAGATAAGGCTTGCAACACCAAAAACCCACCTTTATACATTGAGAAGAGCAGGGGAGAGTTCTCCAAATACATCATGTTGGGTAACCAAGTAGAGCAGCATGAATCGAGCGTCAAACAACATCAACATAGTAGATTTGCAGATATTCATTCTTTCCCAAGTATGGATTGGCGAGAGATTATGAGCTGGTATTCTATTGATGGGTTGATTATTTGGAGGATACCCATAGCCAAGGGAAAATTATAGCTTGGACCATTTGGTGCAGGCAGCGATAGAGAGTTGAAATGTTACCATAACCCACAGGTCCCAGGATTTAGGTGGCATTGGGATCCAGGAGAATCCATTGGGGGTGGGAATGGCCAAAGGATTGTTTAGGATCCAGGTAAATATATTGAGGGAAGGATTGGTCAGAGGATTGTTTGGGATCCAGCTATCGAAGGATCCATTCAAGACCATTCAACATGCAGGGTTGGAACAATACATCAGGTTGTATGGGATCCTCATATCAATGTAAAAATGCTTCTGTTGTGGATTTCTTGAGGACAAGAAAACTTTGGGCAGGAGGATTTGTAATATTCCTTCTCTTGATCTGGTCAAAGTGGACAGAATCGGTCCATGGTATTACCGTGGTATTTTCCCATGGCATCGGCGCATGGTATTTGTTGTTGGTTTTCAAGGAAAATAATAAAATAAGGTCCATCAAGCCTATAAAATGGGATAGACGCTAGGCATTTAGGATCATTTTGGTTTTATCTATCTTATTCTGTTTGGGTTGAGAACTTGGCCTGACCAGTTCTAACATTGATCCCGGGACGAAAACCCCGTGGTGAAGTTCTCTAGTGGATCCATCCAGGGTCCACGATTGTGCTTCAGTATTGGATTTCTGTTTTAATGAGAAGTCGAGCATGCCACTGAAAAAACTCAGATATTTTTGGTGTGGGCATGTATCTTTGTTTTCATTTAATAATATAAATAAAAGGTTTCATTTCTAGATCCCGTCTATGTTCATGGTTTTAACTGAATGACATTTTATTGAGAACACTAGAATGTGCTAGATCTGACTAAATTATTAAAGTTTGGGATCTTACAAATTTCAATTCCAATTCCAAATCCCAGGCTAATAACAATTTCAAAAAACGATGTAATATCAAAAATGTAGTTTAAAAAAAATGCAAATTGTTTACATCATACTAAAGTATATTTCTTATGAAAATAAGCATATAGAAAAATTCATAAATAAAATCATGATTTCCATATAAGTTAAGACATTTAAGACATTCTTTATCATAATATCTTACAAAAAGGTGGTTTCTATTCTGGTTAGATTACAATATATAATGGTGAATGTTATGGGCATTTCAAAAAATTTGTATGAAACAATGAAGTTAAATTTCAAAATTTGGAATTTTTATTATGTAAAGCTCTAAAAAAAAATATAAATAACGTCATAATGTCTAAAGTACCTATTTTCAATCTATTCTCCATGGCCTCAAATCAACGAAAATACTAAACAAGATGTGTTTCTGTAAGAAAAATAAATTTCTCAAGCAAGAATGGATTTATCATGGCTGGTCAATTAAAATACTAAAAAAAAAAACAATTGTTACAAATTTACCATGACCTAACTTACATGATGAAGTGAAACACTAAAAGTAGTTGTGAAGAGATAATAAGGCAAGGATAACGAACAAGTTACCTTGCTTGCTAGACATTTTCGTTGTCATTGTGTATATGGATACAAACACTTGTGTATATGGTTACACACAATGAGAGACTCGTTCCTTCCCTCTAGTGACCGAAAATTTAAACTATATTGTTTCCTCGTTTCTTCTGCAACCAATGAGAGAGTTTAGTTGTTTCAGATGAGCTCATTAAAAATCCCACCCTTTCGAACCATACAAAGCCATCCACCACCGTGATTAATGAAACTGTTGGGGGACAATCAATCACTTGGACGAGGATGGAGATCAACGTGTTGGAGGAGGGCATTTAATCAACATGCGTGGAGGTTGTTTTAAATTTCATATTTAATAAATATTAATTATATATATTTTTAACGCTAAAGATGAAACTCCCGAATGAAATCACAACCTTCCAACCTTACTTTCCATGGTTGTATATGAAGAATATTCCACTAACGGGAAATCTTGTCCATCCATATTAAAAAGAAATAAAACATAAATAGACATATATTATATCAAACCACGGGATAAGCATTGAACCACATCAAAATATTAATAATAAATAGAGATAAAATATTAATAAACATATTCCATTAATCTATCATCCGATAAAATCATTAAAAAAATTGGAGCTAGATTAAACCCTCCAAATAAAACCAACTTGGTTTTATTAATAATGTTGTAGCCATTTAGTTCAAACTTTAATGGTTATCTATTTCTTGTATTTGCTCATTCTTATGCCATAGCTCACTAATATAAGTCAGCTCACCACCATGGTTAAGAGGCAAACAAGAAATACCCTAGTCCTTAATTCTGAGAAAGGGAAACAGAAGAAGTTATAGCCTGAAGATAAACACACGAAGAGAGGAAGGAAGACAAGACAAGAGGTTTTAAAAAACCTCTCAGACACTTACTCCATAGGCAACTCATCACAGGTCAGACAAGAAATTCAAGGTTGGGAACGAGAAATTCAAACCAATGAGGAAGACAACGAAGTAGAAGCAGAAAATATGGAATTCATTACAGATCCAGGAAATACTCGAGGTCGCTTATCACTGTTTAATCAAACAATTCACACTTACTGGATTGTCAAAGGATTTTGACCCGGGATTCATGTCGAGCGCTGCTGCCTCCTGCTGCGTCCTGCTCTGCGCAGCTTGAGCCTGGGCACTGCCCTCTCGGCCATCCCTGCTCCCGTCCCTGTACCTCTCATCCTTAGGGACTCACGGATCTGATTGGATCCTTCTTTTTTCTTCCTGATCCTGCCTCAGGGACTCACTGATCTATTCGATCGGCCTCCCTTGCCAGATCTGCTTGGATTCTCTCCTCTGCCTTGGAGACACTTCCTGCAGGATATGATCGGATCCTTTCATGCATCACATCGGCTCTGAGATGCTTCGCCTTCTGCTGTTGCATTGTGCAGATTGGGTTTGCTGTTTCTGATCAGATCTCCTAGGCCATGGAGACCCAGGGCTCGCCCCTCAGTCCTTCGCAATCCTTCTCCCCCTGATGCTGAAGCTGCCTTCTCCTCTTTGCTAGCTTCGATGCCTAAGAAGAAGAAGTCTGAAGCCGCCAAGTTTGTTAAAAAGCTTGCTGATGTTTCGGAGGAAAACCTTCCTCCTGAGGGCCTGATCCAGGTCGCTTTGTCCCTGGCAGATCAAGCCTTGGTGGTTCAATTCACGGGCCTTTGGCCCTCGCCAAAATCAACGGAAAATTGGGTCGTTAAGAACTGGATCCCGCTGATCAAGAACAAAGTCACTTCATATTTTCTGGGAAGAGGCTACTTCCTGTTTGAGTTTAATACTAAGGAGGACAAAGACTTGATCTTCAGGAATGGGCCCTATTTCATGGGACCTCAGGGTCTCTACCTCAATAAATGGATCCCTGACTTCGATCCGGCCATGGATGTCCCGACGGTAGTCCCTGTCTGGGTTCGGCTCCCTAATCTTCCAGAGCACTGTTGGAACTAGGATTCCCTCAAGCACATAGGCAATGCATTGGAAAAGTTCATTGACAGAGAAAACAACAACGATCAGTATGATTGCGCCCGAATCTGTGTCGAGGTGGATTTAGAGGTGGGACTCCCGGAGGCTATCAAAATAAATGTTGGTAGTTGGACGCATGTGCAAGTGTTGGACTATGAGCAGCTCCCTTTCAAATGCCGTAAATGTCACATCTACGGACATTTTGCAAGAGGGTGCCCGAACAAAGGGGAAGCAGAGAAAGGAAAGGACGATGGTTGGAATCAAGTCAAGAGGCCAAAGACATCTCACAAGAAATCTGGGGCCCCAAATGGCCAAGGCCCCCAGCCTGCCTCCGCCCAAAATGTACCTCCGCCAAAAAGTCAAGAAAATAGGTATGACATCTTAAGCTCTGCAGAAGAGGTTCCACAGGAAGAGGATAGGCAAGATAAACCCTCAGAAAAAATGATCTCAGCAGGATCAAGACCTAAAGAAAGTGCCACGGCAAGAAATAAGGATAAGCAAACAGAAGCCTCCGAGGAGGAACATGACTCAGAGGAGTCAGAGGAGGAAGGAGAAATAGGAGATACATAGACATCGGTCAGAAGATCAGCAAGGGGCTGCAAAACTGCTAGAGAAAAGAGAGATCAGGAAACTTACAAAGACAAGCTTCAGGGTAGTCAGTCCACTCAGGAGAAACTCCTTGGCAAAAATCCGAAGATGTCTAAAAACCAAGCTCAGGGTTCCAAGGGAGCCCCTCATCATAAAAATAAATGATGAATATTGTCTCCTGGAATGGCAGAGGAATGGGGAGTAAAGTGAAAGAAGAAGCAACGAGAAGCCTTATAAGAAGAGAAGCCCCAGATATTCTTCTGATTCAGGAGACCAAAATGGAGGACAATGAGTTTCTCCAAACCAGTAAAAAATTTTGGAAGGGAAGTAGAGGCCAAGCAGTTTCAACACGGGGAGCCTCTGGGGGGCTGGGCTCTCTCTAGAATCCTCTCAAGTATAGGTTGGTCACTGAGATACACAATACCCATTGGCTGTTCTTGAAGCTACAACCTGTGGACTCGAGGGAGACATTCCGCCTTTTTAATTTCTGTGTCCCAACAAATATAGGGGAGAAAAGGGAGTGTTGGGACTCCGCCAGACATCTGTCGGAGTCAGAGAACTTGGAAAACATCATTGTTGCGGGTGATCTAAATCTCACTCTGCGCATGGAGGAAAAGCGAGGAGGCACAATCATAAGGGACCCAACAAGGGAGTGGGTGGAGGATCTCATGCAGGACTGGGATTTGCTCGATATCCCCCCAGAAAATGGTAAGTACACTTGGTCCAATAAAAGAATAGGCCCCAGTCACATTGCTGCTAGACTTGATAGATTTTTGGTGCAGAGGACTTTCCTTTTGCTGGGCTTAGAATCCAGATTGCATATCCTCCCTTGCAGTGTTTCATATCATAAGCCTATTATGCTTGAGATGTTGGACCACAAGGATCTTGGCCCCATACCTTTCAGATTCAATTCTCTTTGGGTCAAGGAACTTGAGTTCCTGAATTTGGTTTAGGACAGTTGGAAATTTCCAGTGAAGGGTTCACCTTTCTTCATCTGGGAAGAAAAACTTAGAAGACTGAAAGCTGTTCTTAAATCATGGGCCAAATCCCTCCCCACCCCTGCAAAAGAGAGAAAGTAGGCCCAAGACAGACTTGCTCAGCATCATGCTCAAAGTGAAGATGTAGAAATCACTAAATAAGTGTTAGATAAGAAAGCTGAGCTTCAGCAAATCTTCCATAAAGCCTGCCTTTTGGAGGAAGAGCATTGGAGACAAAATTCTAGGAGTTTATGGCTTAAAGTGGGAGACAAAAACTCTGCCTTCTTTCACAAACAAGATCAAGCCAGAAAGAGCTTCAATTCTATTGCAGAAATCAAAGAAGGTAACTCGACTCACAAAGACTTTGGGAGCATAAAGAGAGCAGCTTTCAATCACTTTAAAAATCTGTATAGAGAAGAGGGAGTGACTGACCCAAACTCTAAATTTTTGGAGGCAGTTCCTCCTAAGATCTCCCCTTTAATGAATCAACATCTTGAAGCTAAGATCTCTATAAAAGAAATAAAAGATGCTCTCACCGACATGGAGCCCGACAAAGCCCCGGGCCCGGATGGCTTCACTGCATGATTCCTTCAAAACTGTTGGCAGATTATGGAGAAAGACCTCTACAAAATGATCTTGAAATATCAAAATTGCTTTGAAATAGGGCGCACTAATTTCGCCTTTCCTTGTCCTCATACCTGGGCGAAAAGTTGAAGGCGTCAAATATTTTAATCAGCTTCCGCCCATCTCTTTGTAATATCGGGATATAAAATCATCACCAAGGTGATTGAACAAATAGGCTAAAGGCATCCTGCCAGCGATCATTCCAAAATCAAGGGTTTGTTCTCAGGGGGAGATGGGCTTTGCCGACAATTTTCATTTTCAGGTAAGAGGAAGGATCCACTCGAGCCAACTTCAAGAAGAGAAAGGTATGCTAATTAAACTAAGACTTGGAGTGAAAATGCTTTCGATCATGTCGATCGCTTTTGGGAATTTCTTCATAAATTTGGCTTTGGAATGGCCTTTCTAAAATTCCGCGCGGTCATTAATCCTTGATTTCTCCTTGTACCTGAGAGCAAATGGGTTTTTCAAAGCTTCAAGAGGGCTTAGGTAGGGCTGACCCCTCTCTCCGCTTCTCTTTGTCCTCCATGTTTCTGTCCTGAGCTTCTATCTAGACCAGAAATTGGTTGATCAAGAGATCCTGGGGCTCAACATAGCCAGAGGGGTAAAAAATGTTAATCATACTTTGTTTGTTGATGATACCCTCTTGTTAGGGGCTGCCTCTATCAGATCTGCCTTAAAGTTCAAGGAGGTTCTGGATGATTACAGCAAAGCTACAGGCAGCAGTTTGAACAAAGGTAAATGCAAAGTTTTTTGTTGGAATATCTATACCTCCATTCTTTCTGCCATCACCAGAATTCTTGGCTTTTCTGCCTCCCTCAGTTGGACCTCTTTTACCTATCTGAGCCTTCCTATCTTCTGAAAAATAGCTTACAGCAGAGACTGGATCCCTCTATTGGATAAATTCAAGGCTAAAATTCAAGCATGGGGATTCTCATGGTTAAACTTTTCCGGAAAAACTTTCCTCATCAAATATGTTCTCAGTAGTCTCCCCATCTTTCAATTCTCTGTATTACTAGCTCCCATTGGTATCATCAAGAAAATGGAAGCCTACATTCGCAAATTATTCTGGAAAGGTGGCAATCAAAATGACAAGAAAACCCCTTTGGTAAGCTAGGAGAAAATCTGTAACCCTCAGAATGAAGGAGGCCTAAATTTCAAATATCTCAGTCTCCAAAACACTGCCATGGGAGCCAAGATTTTCTGGAGAATCATTGGTCCTCACCCAGGGTGGGCGCAAAGAGCTTTATGGAGGAAGTATTTCATGGGGAAGCGGAAAAGATGTCTGGAAACCTCACTGCCCACCTCAGGATCGCAATTGATCAAATTATGTCACAAAGCAGCTCCTTTAATAAGAGACAGAGCGTATTGGATACCTAGCAATGGAAAAGAAGTCAGAATATGGGACGA
The DNA here is from genome assembly GCA_034641835.2 of Pinus albicaulis. Classification (NCBI taxonomy): domain Eukaryota; kingdom Viridiplantae; phylum Streptophyta; class Pinopsida; order Pinales; family Pinaceae; genus Pinus; species Pinus albicaulis. The sequence goes on from CM076582.1 coordinate 138,107,045, forward strand.
CAACATCATGATGCATCCCCAATTATCGAGCTACAGTTCTCTGCATGCGCTGCGACCGTGGCTGGACAGAGTTGGTTGCGTTTCACTATGGGATATTTCGCTGTGGACTGGCAGCAACTGGCTGTGATGGAGACTTCCGCCTGTTCCTCGAGAGCTAACACAGGAATGCGATCTCCTTCTTTCTCTATTGAATGGTAATGCGCCTCTGCACGTTGGAAGGAAAGACGCCCGTGGTTGGGGAGCCGCCCCAGGGCTGTACACTGTTGCGCAGGGGTATAAATGCCTCCTAGAGCGTCCACATGTCCCGCCAGACCTTGCTGTGTGGAAGGGGCTCTGGACTTTCAAAACCATGCCAAAAGTGGACTCATTCTGCTGGCTATTATGCCATAAAGGAATTTTAATAGAAGACAGATTGAAGAAGAAAGGGTTCCAAGGTCCCTCACGATGCCACTTGTGCTGTGACAGTGAAGAGAACGCCAAACACATTATCTTAGATTGCAAATTCTCAAAAGAAATCTGGCAGAACCTCTTGAGTCATTGGAAAACAAAATTCATCCTACCTATGTCTATCTCTGACTTATTTTCAAACTGGAGAAACTTCTACCCAGACACGTTCCCAAAAAACGAAAGTTTTAAAGCTACATGGCTCTCCTTGCCGAAATTTATCTGCTGGGAAATCTAGCTGGAGAGAAACAAAAGAGTCTTCAGAGATGAAAGTTTAAATCCGCATTTCACCATCATCAAAATAAAAATTCTATGGAAAGAAAGTCTGGGGGAGAACTTGTCGGACTCGAACCTAAGTCAGCAAGACTTAGATTGGGGTGCCTCGTTGGATCTCCAATTCTCTGGAGAAACAAGGCAACTCAAGGATACAAAAGAGTGGCAATTCAGAGGGAAGGAGAATGAGCTATCTGATTTACTCATCAGGCAATCCAGATACTCTCTGTTCTTCAATGGGGCAGCGAAAGGTAACCCCGGATTGGCTGGGGCAGGAGGAGTTATAAAGAATAAGGAGGGTAGAATTGTGACAAAGTTCGCTTGGGGATTAGGCCAATCCACCAGCATTCAAGCTGAAGCCTTGGCACTTCTTCAAGGTCTCAAGCAAGCAAAGGCCTTTGATTTATCGGATGTCAATATTATAGGAGATTCACAGTCCATTATTAAAGTCTTACTGGAGGACTCTTCTCCTACAGATCTTAGATTGGCAAGAGTGATTTCAAGAATCGAAATTCTGATGAAATCTTTTCAGACTGCAAATTTCCTTCATGTATTGAGGGGGAACAATAACGATGCTGATCTGGAAGCCAACAGGGCGGTGCCTCTTCCTGCTGGCTCCCTCTTGAAAGACGGAATTGAGGAGTGGGACTCCATCCCATAAAATAGAGTTATGTTTTACTGCATTATACTGAATCAGTTCGTTTGTACATTTAAGATAGGAAAATTAATGGAGATTGATTCTCTAGTCCCGAGTAAACATCGCGGATATCCAAATTTTGGGGCCTATGATCAGTTAGTCGAAGTAAGTTCAAGGGCTATGCCCGATCTATTGTAACCGGTGAAACGCATTTTGGCCAATATCTAATATAAATCCATATCCGTTTCTGTAAAAAAAAAAAATTACATTTTTTTTTTTAAGTTAAACTTAATATTTTCAAATTAATTTGTTTTTTATTTTATTTTTATTTAATTTATTTTTTTCAATTTTTCAATTTTAATTGATTTTTAAAGTTTTTTAACTTTTGATTTTAACCATTTTTTTTTCTTTATATTTAAAATTTAATTTTTATTTCAAAATTTATTTGTTTATTCATTTATTTATTAAAACTTAATATTTTTTTTTTAATTTAATTTGTTATTTTAATATTAACAATTTATTTTTAAATTTAATAAAATATAATATATATATTTTTAAGTTCATATATATATATTTTATTTTTTATAATTTAAATTTAATATATATTTTAAAATCTATTTGTTTTTTTAATATATATTTTTTTAAATTTAATAATTTTTTTGTATTTTTTTTCATTTTTTATTTTTAATTAATTTTTCATTTTTTTACTTTTAATTTCAATAATGTTTTTTTTTTTAAAGTTTTAAATGTATTAAAATTTAATATATTTCCTTAAATTTAATTTTTTATTTTAAAATTTTAAGTTAATAAACATTTTCTTTTTCTTTTTTAAATTTAATTTCTATGTTTTATTTTTTATAATTTCTTTCCTTTTTTAACTTGTTTTTCTTTTTTATTTAATATTTTTATTTTGTTTTTATTTTTATTTTTTTATTTCTATATATTTTGAAATTTTAATCTTTAATTTTATTTATTTATTTTATTTTTTTTTTTTTCTTAAATTTTAAGTTTTTTTTTAATTTTTTAATTAAAAATTTTATTTTTTTTTTATTTTTATTTTTTTATTCCTATATATTTTTAAATTTTAAGCTTTAAAATGTTCTCATTTTTTAAATTTATTTTTTTTCTTAAATTTTAGGTTTTTTTTAATATTTGAATTTTAAAAATTAAAAAATGTTATTTCTATTTTTAAAAATGTCAAAAATATGACCATTTTTTTTTTTTGTTATCTAGCCAATAACCTGTTTTGTTTTGAAGGTGTTTTTTCAATCTTTTTTTCAAGAAACAATTTTGTTTTTAGCATAATTTTATAAAATGTTGGAATTTGACCTTCAAAAAAAACCAAGTGCATTCTCGAATACACTTTTTTTTGTTTTTGGGGTGTTTTTTCATGTTTTTTTAGTCTTTTTGGGCTAGAGTTCCCGTTTTGAGGTTAGGTTACCTATTTCATCTAAAAGAATAAGAGCTTTTTGCATGTGTGAATCTATCTCAGGCGATCAAGTTGTCTTGCCAACAACACATTGTCAATGGAAGATTCGAGGAATATGACATCTCTTTCTACTACAAACTTCGTATTGACTTCATCATAGAGACGATATCCTTTAGAGGTATTGGAATACCCAAAGAAGATACATTTTTGACTTCTAGCACCAATTTTATTCCTTTGTACCTTAGGTATCAAAGAATAACAGGTGGAACCAAAGACCCTGAAATGCTTTACTGAAGGAATGTGGCCATGCCACATTTCATAAGGAGTTTTGTTTCTGATTGAATTTGAAGGACACCTATTCTTTATGTATACAGCACATAGAACTGCATCAGCCCAAAACATCAATTTTACATTCTTAAAAAATATCATGGAGCGAACCATATTTAAAATTGTCCTATTCATTCTTTCAACTATACCGTTCTGTTGGGGATTATAGGGCACAGTTGTTTGATGTTTGATCCCATGTTGACGAAGATAATTTTCAAATTCGTTTGAAGTGTATTCTTTTCCATTATCAGTACGTAAAGAGCCAATATGAGTTTGTGCATCATTTTCAATCCATGCATGAAAATTCTTGAATGTTTGAAAAGCATCAAACTTGTTCTTCAATAAGTAAACCCAACACATTCTAGTGTAATCATCAATAAATGTCATCATATATTTATTTCCATTTGCAGAAGCAACAGGCATAGGGCCACATAAATCTGAATGAATAAGCTCAAGTTTTCTATGTGCTCTGGAATGTGAATCATGAAATGGTTGTTTGTGATGCTTTCCTAGAATACAAGCATCACATTGCTTAAGTTCCTAGGAATTGTAGGTAGTCCAGAAGGATGTCATACTTTAAGTGTCCACATCTAGCATGCCATAAAAGACTTGATGGGAATGTACCTTCATCATGATGTGAACTGAATGCAAAGTTTTGTGCATGAGCATAGGAACCTTGCAGTGTCAAGAGTCTTCCTTCTTATATTCCCTCCATGACAAGTGAGCGATCTGATGCTTTTCTGACCTCAACCTTGCCATCAAACATGTGAATGGAGTGTCCTTGTTGGCGAATGTGGACCAAGGATAGCAATTTTCTCCTCAACTCGGGGAGGTATAGAACCTCATGTAGAAGATGATCTGGAAGACTGGGCAACTTAAGCTTAATTATGCCAAGCCCTGATGGCTTGAGTTTGGATTTATCTGTGAAGTATATTACTCCATCAACTTTGTCAGTAAATTCTTCAAAAAAAATCTGTTCTAAATGTCATGTGACATGTTGCTCCTGAATCTAGCAACCAATCATTTCTCCAAGAAGTAAATGAAACATCAAACAAGTCTTCAGTTACTCCATTGTTACAATGTGCTACAACATAATGAGCATATTCAAGTGCTTTACCTTTGTCTCTGTCATGAGTTTTACCTTCATCTTGATTTCTTTGTTGCTTAATTTTATCCCAAGGCAACTTACATGTAGATGCATCATGTCAGTATTTATTGCAGCATATGCAATGAAGATTAGATTTTTCAGTTTGAGTTTGTCTGCCCCCCCCTTCCTCTGAACTTTCTTCTTCCTCTTCCTCTTCAGCCACCTCTTCCTCTGGAAGAATCTTGAGCATGACTCTTTTATCTTGCAAAGCATACAACCTCTTCAGAAGACAGAGGGGTTGTCATCTTTCCAAAATCCTTCTCTCTTTCTACAAATGTTTTCTCAAGGGAATCAAAGGTGATTTTCACGAGGTTTCCACTGGCTTGCAATGACTCAAGATAATGTGAGTAAGTGGGATACAATGCCTTAACATATGCTATGAGGGGTATGTCAACTTTACATCAATGTTCTTAATGTCATGCATGATAGATCTTATTTCTGAAGCTAAAGCAAGAGGGTCATCATTTTTCAATTCAAGACTGAACAGCTTAATCATTAATTGAAAATTTTCAAGTTCTAAATGTGAGTCATAGAGTTATTTTAGCTTGCTCAAGGCTTCATAGGTATTTGAAAATGGTGTAATATGGCGACTCACCTCTTCATTTACGGAAGCTTCAATCAAGGCATAGACCTTGCAGTTCTTGTTTTCCCAAATGGTGATCTCCTTGTCTGAAGTGGGCTTTGTTGGTGGATGGTCTCCTTCTCCTTCACAAATTCCTCTCCATGGCTCATTAAAAATGAGAGTATGCTTGATTTTCCGAGACCATTCAGGATAGTTCTCCTTGCCAACGAGAGCAACTCCTACAATAGATATGAGAGAATGCATTCAGTAAAAAAACATCACTTTGCTGCCACTATAAAAAAAAGTCTGGTTCTAAAAAAAAATTATGCACTTAATTTTTTTTTGTAAAAAAAGTGCAGAGGTATTAGCTGGGGGACAGCGTAACTGGTGAGGCTATTATAGTGGAAGGAGGGCATAATAGGGGGAGGGTGTAGCTAGTGAGGGTAGTATAGTGGAAGGAGCGCGTAACTGGGGGAGGGCATAGCGTTATGGCGTATGATGGCACGTAGGTGGGAGGCTGAAAGGCCGCGTTGTGAGAAGTGTATGAGGGCACGCAGGTGGGAGGCCGAAAGGCCATGTTGTGAGCAGCGTATGAGGGCCGAGGGGAGGTTACGAGGAGCTAAGGGAGGGTCGGAAGGAGGGAAGCACATGAGGTGCGAAGGTTGGGGGAAGTGCCCACGCAGGTGTGAGGCTGAGGGGGCCACACAGCAGTGGAAAGGCCGATCAATAATGGGGAGGCCAAGCTCTAGTGTATGGAGGCCACACAGCAGTGGGAGTTGACCGAGCTGCAGCGTATGGAGGTCCGAGTGAACTGTCACCGGTGAGCGTCGAGGGAGTGTTAACCCGAGCAACAGTGCAAGATTAGGGGATTGCATAGGTGCCACTGCGCACTATGTAAAGGGATTATGTAGTGTGTAATGGAGCAGTGCATAGGGAGGAGTGCATATGGAGGGCCTATGGGGAGTCTGAAGAAAAATGACACTCACAAATTCTTGACGTAGATGTTATGCAGACTGTGTAATACAGTGAGAGAGGAATGCGCAGTAGGCATTTTTTCCAGGGGCAGGCAGAGAGGCAGGTCTGCCAGGAGCAAGAGGGACTTACAAGGGAAAGAATACCAAGAATAGAGCTAGCTCTGATACCATGTCATACCAGGAGGTAACTCCGCAAAACTGAAGATGCATTAGATAGAGATTGTGTGTGTACTTATACATGAAGGTGAGACTGTTGGGATTCACTTCCCAATGTCTCTTGGCCTTCCTTATTTACTAAATTACAATAAAATACAATCTCACCCAATCCCTTAGGATTAGGCGTCAACAATTTTTATGGTCTGATGATCATTACAAAGTTCCTAGTGCTAGTCAGGAGTGTTTTAGAGAAAATCGGAACACTTTTGGAGACTTTTTTCATAGTGCCACAGTATCGAGACAAAGTGCTACGGGATTGTCCTATTCTACTACAATATTGAATATGTGATCATTATGGGGGTGGAAAAGGAAATCTGAAGATAGGTAAAGGTAGTGGTGATCTGGATTTCATTCAATGTCAAAATAATTCATACATAACAAAATACTGGGCAAAGAAACTTATTACTCCTCAAATTATATTCTCCACTAATTCAAACTTGATATTGGGCTACTAGGATCCTTTATTTATACAAAAATTCCTAAGGGGAAGCCGCCTTGAAGAGGGGGATTTCTTACCTCCAAAGCTCCTAGAAAAGTGGAACTAGTCCCTAGTAGGAGGATTCTTTATTAAATATTGAAATATGGCCTCTTTTGTAGCAGGGAACACATCCCTAGATTTTCTCAATCAATGGAGCTCCAAAATAGGTCAATGATTTTATGATATTTTCTTCATTTATTGGTCCATCCTGTGGCAAAGAGAAATTCCCTAAATTATCTCATCTTCCAAATATGCCCAATATTCTCAAAATATTCTACAAAACAAAATAATATGTCACATAATATGAAATTATCTCTAACCCTTCCTATGAACATATTAAAGCTAAAAAAATCATTATTAATTGTAGAATGAGAGATTCAATATAGCCTTTATGTTCCTAAGAAAGGTTAGATGGGCCTTTATTTGTGTCTAATTTGGAGGCCCATCACTATCAAAATGACGTAATCTAAGAGTTGAATAAAAATTGGAAATGAACTAATAAGAAAGTTAAATTAAGTGATTTTTTACACTAATATTACAGCTATTATTACAAGACAATTGGGAATATTCACTACGAACTTGACTTGTCGTTGATCGGTGCTCAGTGCATTGGTTACACTTTGGTCTTTTCATAATCCATCCATTGTTGGGTTTTACCTGCTGCATACCTAGCTGCGGCCCATTATCAGGCAGTTACTCTTGTCTTTTTTGTGCTTCCTACTGACTACCTACAGATTGTGGGGTCGCTCTACAGCTGTTTGGTGTTTGCGGTTCGGGTGTATTATTCTACAGGATCATGGGGTCCTCGTGGTGGGGGATCCATTATCTATTTCTATATTTTTTTATCTAGAGGGGTTTTACCCGGTCGGCCATTATGAGTAACTATGAGGAGCTCGTCGATTATTCTGACGACCCTCTGGAGGATGTTGATATTTGGGGACAAAGGGAGGAGGCGGCTGCGGAAGACATGGTTGTCTCAGACCCGAGGCCGATTTTACAAGACTCTGTTAGAACGGACCATGTGACCGTGGCGGGGGTTTCACCATCGTTTGAAGGCGGCTTGGAACCCATCTTATTTGAGACACCCTCCCTCTCGACGACCGGTATTTGGAGTCTTCCTTCACTGGGCACACCTTACATTCCTGTGGTTTACCTGGGGTCACCAGCACCTTTCGAGGAGATGGTGCTACCCTACATAGGTGCCATGACTCAGTCACTAGGGAACCTACACATCAGTGGCATTGGTCCCTCCTCATCTACTGACACAAGGACTCCGTCTGTGGCATCGGGGGTTTTCGTCAACATTCCGGAGGATGTCCATGGGGGAGATCAACCACCTTCATCTTCTGATTCTGAAGGCTCGGGTGATCCCATAAAGGTTGGTTCGGACCGCGGAAAGAAACACAAGACAACAAGGAACAAATTCAGTAGAAACTCCAATTTTGGGCGAGATCGGGGGATGGATGATCTGGAGCTCACAGCGGCCACGAAACTTGTTGGCAAGGTTCGGGGTAGGAAATAATCGACTGCTCAGCTACAGCAATGGACCAGGGAAATCTGGGGGGGCTCTCTGGAGATCCTGTCGGAAGTTTCTCTACTTACTCGCGGCTGGTTTACTCTCACTTTCACATCGCTAGCGCATTTGGACTGGGTCCTAAAGCAGTATTGGCACATTGAACTGCACCCGGTCCTCCTCAAATGATGGACGCCGCTCTTCGACCCCAACAAAGAAAACGCAGGAGCTGGTCCCATTTGGATGCGGCTCCCTGGTTTATCGATTCAGTTATGGAACGACACAGCCTTCAGGAACATTGGAGAAGAATTTGACCACTACCTCGATCACGATCGTTCCTATTTGGTCATGGGTAACAAAGCAGTGGCCCAAATTCTGATTTTCCTAGACACTCGGGATGGCCTGCACTACAATTACGATATGTTTTTTGAGGGCATGATGTGGCAACAGATGCTAGACTACGAAGGGGTCCCTTTCAGGTGCAGGAAGTGTCATGAAGTGGGCCATCTGTTCAAATATTTCCCTAGACTGGGGTTTGTTAAGCCAAGCCTCAAGTTGACCACCGCCACGGCCACTCAAACGGAACCATTCATCTTCCAGTGCAAAGGGTTTATGGAGCCACCACTAGTCGATTTGGATAAGCCACCTGAATCCGAGGCGATGCAGTCTTTCCCATCATGGCCGACCACTCATGCGAGATCTCATACTCTGACTGCATCGGTATCTCTGCAGCGTGTTTCTACGGTTTCGGGTACCCTTCCTTCTCCCGACTCTTTTTTCAATATTATTACTCCTACTTTGTCTTCTTTTACAAATCATTCTTCTTTGAGTCTGCCTTCACTTATTTGCACCATTGCACTGGCGCCCCCCTCCTTTTTCCCCACCATACCTCACACTTCTGCTAACCTTACTACTATTTCCACTTCACTCTCTGACTCATCTTATGCCCGACACCCTTATTTCCTTCGATCTGTATCCCTACCGCCCCCCTTAGCTGACCTTGGTATCGGCCCGGGTCAGAGCTGCCTACAGACCAAATCTAGGGGCAGACCATCGAATTTGGCTAAGGCTATTAAATGAGAAAATTTTGAGGTTGTCGCGGGCACCCAATCCTCCATTATGCGGGTTCTTAGAGCAAGAAAACCCTTGAGTGTGGTTACCTCATGATGTGTCTCTCTTTCAACTGTAGGGGACTAGCCAACCCTGTTAAGAGATTGGTTTTGAAAAATCTTGTTTCTCAACAACACTTGGATGTCTTATTTCTTCAGGATATTCTGGCTGATGGGTCTTCTGTTTGTTCCACTCTCCACTCATTCCTACCTAACTGGTCTTTCATCACTTTGTATGCCCGGGGCCGATCCGGTGGTTGTGCTATTAGCATTAATAATTTGACTACCCATATGAATAATAGTTGGAGTAGGGATGGGGTTCTTGGCATGGATATAAATTTTGGTAATATTGAACTCCCCATCACTTTGATTAACGTCTATGGGCTTTGCTCTAATAGGGAGGTTTTCTGGAACTCTCTATTTTCCTGTTCTTTTCTACAACACCCTTACACCATCAAATGCGGGGACCTACATTTTTCATTGGGCATCTCTGAATCTTGGGGTATTCATGTTGTTCCGGATCCTCTGGCGGATATTTTCATTACTGTTCTGGAATCGGTCAACCTTATTGACATCCATATGACTAAGCTTCAGCCTACCTGGAGAAACCGTAGAACGGGAGAGGCTGCTTTGGCTCGAAGACTTGATCGGTTTCTCATAAAGCAGCCTTTACTTCAGACCATGAACAAAGCAAGGCAATGGGTGGGACATGGAGGTATCTCGGATCACTCACCTATATTCCTTGAATTCTAAATGGGTCCTCTGCGCGTCCGACTTCCTTTTAAATTCAACTCTATATGGCTTCTCGATTCGGACTACCACAATTTAGTGGTTCGGGCTTGGCAGCACTGCAATCATTTACCAGATTGTGAACCGGCTAGAGTGATAAATGACAATATTACTCACATCAAAGGTTTGAATATCAAATGGATTGGGGAAAAAATTCGGAAGGAGCGTGAGGAACTGCAAAGGATTGAACTTGAGCTTACCCAACTTAATGACTCTAAATTGAGGGGTTTCCAATCCTGTGCTTCAAAAGAGAACCTCATTACCCTTGAAACCTCCAGAACCAAACTCCTGCGACAAAAAGAAGCTGATTAGAGACCCAAAAGTAGAGCTATTTGGCTGCAAGCTAGGGATGAAAACACCAGATTTTTCCAACAACATGAAAATGGCTGCAGGATAAGCAACACGATTTGGTAACTTACTGATCAGCACGGTATGGTGGCTCATACTCACTCACAGCTTCTGGATATGGGTACTCAATATTTCTCCAAGTTATACAGAGCCCCCCTACAATGAAACTTGTCGGAGATCATGCACATTACTAGAGCTTTCCCCAGGTTTGTTGACCAAGACATGGCGGAGGACCTCACTGCTCCGATCACTAAGGGGGAGATTGAAGATGTACTTAAATGGTTCAAAAAAGACAAAATCCCGGGACCGGACGGTTGGCCCATTGAATTTTTCATCCACTTTTTTGACCTAATGGGAGATGACCTCTTACTTGCTATTGAATATTGTCGCTCTCAGGGGAAAATATATGATGGTTTCAATTCAACGTTTATAGCTCTTATACCTAAGACTGATCACCCTAACTCCTTTATGGACTTCCGGCCCATATCTCTCTGCAATTTCATTTACAAAATCATCTCAAAAATTATTGCTAATCGCATCAAACCCATTCTATCATCTCACATTGCAAAAGAGAAATTTTCTTTCCTCCATCACAAGTAGATTCATGAAGCCATAGGTATGGCACAAGAAGCCCTTCATTCTATCAATTCTAAAATTCTCAAAGCCACCATTCTCAAAATTGACCTAGAAAAAGCTTTTTATCGGGTTAATTGGAGTTATCTCCACTTCATCCTCATTCAAACTGGTTTTCCCCTATTATTTATCAATTGGATTATGGGGTGTATTTGTCATGCTTATTTCAGTATCCTCATAAATGGCACGGCTTCGGATTTCTTCCATGCGGGTAGGGGACTGCGGTAGGGATGTCCCCTCTCCCCATTTCTTTTTATCCTTGTTATGGAAGGCCTCTCTGTGCTCATCAATCGAGCCAAAGCGGATGGGGCTCTCCGTGGTCTCAATATCAATGAGATTATGCACCTCACACATATTTTATTTTTGGATGATGTTCTCATATTTCTTAATGGTTCTTGTCAGGATTCCACTCAGTTTGGGATTATTTTTCAAAAATTTTGCAAAGCTACATGGATGGCACCAAACAATCACAAGTCTACCATCATTATGACCCGCTGCACTGCTCAGGAACGGGATAATGCTCTGGCATTATTTGCATTCACTCTTCACAATATTGCTGATGGCCTGAAATATCTGGGCTTCCATTTAAAACCAAATGACTATCAGATCAAAGACTAGAACTGACACATTGCGAAAGTGGAATGAAGGATCAATGTTTGGCATCACCGCTGGCTTTCTAGGGCTGGGCGACTGGTCTTAATAAAAAAATTTCTTGAGGATATTCCCATCTACTGGATGTCTTTGTCTTGGATTCCAATTGGAGTGACTGATCACATTAAAAAAAATCTGCAGACATTTCCTGTGGCGGAACAAGGAAAAGGATAGCACTTTTGCCTGGATTGCCTGGGAAAAAATCAGCAGACCCAAACAATGGGGTGGTTGGGGCATTAAGGATTTACACCTCTTTTCGACCGCCCTAGCGGAAAAAATATGTTGGCACATTATCACAGGCCACAGCTTGTGGAAAGAGGTTATAATTGCAAAATACATTACTCCCAGGAATACACTTGAATGGATCAGAGGCAGTATCTTGTCTATCCTCGGTGCCTCCATTATTTGGAAAGTTATCACAAAGGTTGCTACTCTCATTCAAAAGGGCCTCTCTTGGCAAGTTGGTAAGGGTGACCATGTACGGGTGGGTTCGGACTCATGGGCTGGTAGCGGTGAACATTTTAAGTTACCTGACTAGATTACTGAACATTTGGCACTCAGGGGGATCCATTTTCTTGCTCAGATTTATGACCTGGCTCGAACGGATTGGCAATCTCAACACTGGTTATCAGCTTCTGATTTGGATATTCCTCTGGATGGTTGGTGTGAATGGGCTCTGTTTATCAGAGCCTTACAAGTATCACACATTCGTCTGTCGAATCAGGAGGATCAACTGATCTGGGCACTCTCACCAAAGGGAAGTTATACTCCTAAATTTGGCTATTTGATACTCTTCATTCACAAGGAACAACAAGAAAAGCTCTGGTGGTGTCAGGCAATCTGGAAGCTTAAGGCCCCCCATAAGTTCTGATTACTTTTCTGGTGTATACTTCAGAATTTCATTCCTACTGTTGAAAACCTTCATAAACGTGCTTATCATGGACCATCCCGATGCTATTACTACCTATCACATGAGGAGGATGCTTTGCACCTTTTTCTGCAATGCCCTTACATTCAGCGCATCTGGCTGCTTGTCACACATGAGCTGGGATGCTCACAACTCTCGCGTGGATCTTCCATCGTGGATTCCTGGACCACTTGGTGGCAGACAAACACTACTGTCACTAAAATGTGTAACCTTCCTCTGATATTCGCTTGGGAATTATGGATACACAGGATCCAGCACAATTTTGAAAACAATTCGGTGAGCGGTGACCGTATTTGCTTGCTGACAGTGTCTCTCTATAGAGGGATACCTGATGATGACAACCATCATCCTGTGCGTATTAACACTCCAGAAATTATTGATCGCACTCAGCCTTGGGCCTATTTTGATGGCGCGACGAAACAACAGAGTTGCGGGGGGGGGGCACACTCTACATTAATGAGTTCCATTATTATCACCTCAAAATTGGTTTGGGCTAGGGCATAAATAATTTCGCCGAACTTCAATGTTTAAGGCTCCTTCTGATTTTTGCCCTAGAAAAAAAATTGCAACACCCTTCAGATTTTTGGCGACTCCCTTATTGTGATTAACTAGATCAACTCACTTGCTTAGTGTCACTCGCACACACTATCTGCTTTACTGAGGGACGTTCATCATCTCAAAGCATTATTTGACTCCATTTCTGTCACTCATATTTACAGGAATCGGAACAAAGTGGCAAACAAACTTTCCAAGGAAGCTGCAGAGCTAGTTTGGGGAGATTGGCACATCATAGAACACATTGCTGCACAGGTGTACAGTTACTTCCATAGGCCCTTCATTGAGACAATACGAAAGCCGCATGCAGTTGGGTTATAAACTACATTTTTTGAGTATAAATTTTGTATATTAACTATATCTATATTCCTGATACATGTTCTCCGGCAGATACTCCACAACCATTGTAAAAAACAGTTTTTCATTTTGTTGTTTTTTTTATTTTGGGCTTTCCATTTCCTAGTAAGTTATGCACCGAACTTACTTTTTCTACTGGAAATCCTCCGAAATTTTTGTACTATCACTAATTATACATGCAGTCAGTTTTATATTTGCAGCTACTGGATCGCATACTAGTGAAATGTAACATGTAATTTTTCAAATTTAATGGAAGATTACGAATTTTTCCCTTGTGAAAAAGACAATTGGGATTTGTTCACAAAAAAATATTTTCAACAAGTGTCAACTGAAATAATGATATCAAAACTATTATTAGTATCTACTCGTGGAAATGAAAAAAATTTAGGTGCAGAATTAGAAAACTAAACTTCATCATCATAAGAATCAAAAATAGGAGTGGATTCTTGAATAATGAAATCATCACAATGTTGGGAGGTTTGAAAATGAGAAACAAGTGGAACAATTTCTGTAATGATGTTTTGCTCATTTTCAAAGATAGATGGACTTGGAGAATTGAAAATATGAGAATCTGACAAAATCATTACCAAAGGATGAAGATACTTGGCATTTTCAACCTTCAAATCATCATTATAAATGATTTCATAAGTGTTTTCCTCCTCTTCATAAAATAAATCGATACCAAGAAGAAAATAAAATGCATGGTTAAGAGAATTTTCAGGACTGTTGAAAGTATTAATAATCAAATTTTCTCTATCTCATTTAGGATTAACCAATAATTCATTACTAATTAAATTTGTGATAGTTCCCTTGTTTTCTAAAATGAAATTGGTCTCGGGAGGGATTGTTGACTCATTAACAATTGAATTATTGTTACTAAAAAGATCAGGACAGTGGAAGAAATAAGAAGTTGAAGATATATACCTGAAATTTTCTCTATCTGAAGATTTATGCTCATTTTTTAGAATGTGCATTTAAATTTCCTCCATATTTTCATTATTTCAGATCTGGAAATTATTGTTAGGTTGCACTGTAACTTCTGATTGATCATTGATTTCAACAAAAGTAGATTTGGCATTACTTGCAACAATTTGAATATCGTTGGAATTTTTTATTTGCATTTTTTCTTGCTAATTTGCATGTTGTTGATTGTTTGTTGAGATTATTTATTTTTTCTACTGTTAATTCATTTTGCATATTGTTGATTTCCATATTCAATAGAATTATTGAGAATTGGGGCGGCAAAACCATTTTGATTTAGAGTAGATTTGAAATCAATATTTGTAATTGCAACATCATTTTCAAGATCTATGCTATTTGTTTCAACAGCATCAACTTCTTGCTAAAATTGTTGATTGGAGGCTTTATCATTTTCAATTTGTAGTGGATATGCATTTTTATTTTGAGCCATTAACTCTTCAGCTCTCATATCTTCTGATTCCTTACAATTTTCAGGATTACAAGAAAGAGACACTAATTGTTTAACCCATTCTACCAACTGATATTCAAGAGGTAAATCTTTGGAATGAAATTGTAAAAAAATATTTTTAAATCTAATTAGAAAAGTTTCCAAGGACTCACCTTCCAATCTACGCAATTCTTCTAACTAATCCAAAAAAAAAAAAATATATATATATTATATTCCTCAAAAGAATGGAGGAAATTTTTTGAAAATTCATTCCAAATATGTACAGAGGAAACTGCTGATGATTGGCACTAGTCTTCAGCTTTACCTATCAAATTAAGAGTGAATATTTTGCAAATGACATCATTTTTAATATCAAAATTATTATAATCCAAAATAAATCGAAGGAGTTGATCAAAAGGAGAAGTCTAACCATTGAAATTTATTTGTGATAAGAGTCTGACTAGGTTTATTGGAATGGTAGTTGGTGAAATTTTAGTAAAACAATTCCAAGGAGGACCTTTAGAGGGAGCCATTATAAATATTTCAAAGCTTAAAATAAAACTTTAAAATTTTAAGCTTAAAAGCGCAGTTTATGATGTCCCTCCTTCTAGCGCCAAAAATGTTGATGGCCAAAAATGACTGGATCAACATTTTATAGGCCATCTAGTCAGGGTCCAAAATCGGACTCTTATCCATTGGAATGATGGCTCTGACTAGATCTATTGGGTCCAGTTAGCCCCTCTCTCTACTCTCAAACTTGTGGTATTTTAATTTTTTTTTTTTAAATCAATAGTTTATTCATTCTTCCAAAAAAGGGCACTTTAGTAGAAAAACACAAGTAGTCTCACTCCGAACAGGTTTGTTGAATACCACTATTAGAATATTACAATGAAACGGAAAAAAATTAAGAGACACACTCCACAATTTAAGAGTACATAGGCACCACTAAACACACATGATAAATAAAACACCTGTAACCATGCTAATCGTCGGCAATGATGGATGTTGGGTTGTCCAGTGTTTTTCCAGGAGGACGGAAGGAGCATTGAACATGGTCCTCTAAATGGGCCATCCATACCTCCATCTTCTCAATTTTCTCAAATAACAGGTTCTGGCCTCGCCATACCACCACTACACGCTCCTCGATATGGCACTGGAAATAGTGCATTTTGTCCAGAGTTGCAATTAACTCGACATGTTCTTCATGTCGCACCTGCTCTGAGGCTTCCAAGTGATCAAGAACATATTGTATCAAATCCTAACACTGCTCCACGCAGTAGCCTTTCTGATACACTCGTCCCCCACAACGCACCATCCCCCATATTCCTGAGCCACCATGATAAACCGACCCTCCTATTTGTTGACTTGGAGGGGTGCGAAGCCCATGGCCCGTCGACATGCCACCGCGACTGTTAGCCTAAGCTATAGATCCTTCATGACCTGAACACCGTGTTCTACCACCACTCGACCACCCGCAAACCTCTAACCCGAGCAACCGCCACCACTGGCACCTCGCCATGAGCCATCGCTACCACTCGCCACTTCTAATTGGGAGAGAGACGTGCCACCTCTCGAGCTGCCCAAATTGGGCTTAATTTGAGAGGAGTGACCTATATGAGGAACCAAATACATGGTTATCAGTCCAACACAATAGAAATAGACATAGATGGACCCCTCGAACCTTCCCACATTGTGACAGCCCATAGGGAGAAGCACACCACCCTCACCGGTTATAGCTCCTTTGTTTTCTAAAATAAATTGTTGTCGGGAGGGACTGTTGACTGAATAACAATTGAATTTTTGTTACTAAAAAGATCAGGATAGTGGAAGAAATAAGAAGTTGAAGATATATACCTGAAATTTTCTTTGTCTAAAGATTTATGGTCATTTTTTAGAATGTGCATTTAAATTTCCTCCATATTTTCATTACTGCAGATATGTAAATTATTGTTAGGTTACACTGTAACTTTAGATTGATCATTGATTTCTGTAAAAGTGGATTTGGCATTACTTTCATAAATTTTTATATCGCTATAATTTTCGATTTGCATTTTTTCTTGCTAATTTGTTTGTTATTGATTGTTTGTTGAGATTATATATTTTTGTCTACTGCTAATTCATTTTGCATATTTTTTATTTCCATATTCAGTAGAATTATTGAAAATTGGGGCGGCCAAACTATTTTGATTTAGAGTAGATTTGAAATCAATATTTATAATTGCAACATCATTTTCAAGATCGGTGCAATTTGTTTCAGCAGCATCAACTTCTTGCTAAAATTTTTGATTGGAGGAATTATCATTTTCAATTTTTATTGGATATGCATTTTTATTTTTAGCTATTAACTTTTCAGGTCATATCTTCTGATTCCTTTCAATTTTCAGGGTTACAGGAAAGAGACACTAATTTTTTAACCCATTCTACCAACTGATATTCAGGAGATAAATATTTAGAATGAAATTGTAAACAAATATGTTTAAATATAATTATAAACGTGTTCAAGGAATCACCTTCCAATCTATGCAATTCTTCTAACTAATCAAAAAAAAAATCGCAATTATATTCCTCAAAGGCATGGAGGAAATTTTTTGAAAATTCATTCCAACTATGTACAGAGGCAACCGGTGATGAGTGGCACTAGTCTTTAACTTTACCTGTCAAATTAAGGGTGAATATTCTGCAAATGACATCATTTTTAATATCAAAATTATTACAATCCAAAATAAATCGAAGGAGATGATCAAAAGGAGAATTCTAACCATTGAAATTTATTTCTTACAAGAGTCTGACTAGGTTTATTAGAATGGTAGCTGGTGGAAGTTCAGTAAAAAAATTCCAAGGAGGACCTTAGAGGGAGCCATTATAAATATTTCAAATCTTAAAAAAAAAAAAAAATTTAAAGCTTAAAAGCGCAGTTTATGGCATCCCTCCTTTTAGCGCAAAAAATGTTGATGGCCAAAATTGACCGCATCAACATTTTGGAAGGCCATCCGGTCAGAGTCCAAAATCATACTCTTATCCATTGGAATTTTTATCACTCATAATTTTTTGAAACAATACTTGACATGGTCATACAGTTCACTCCTCAAAAGGATAAGGTCTCCTTAAGCCTTTTCAAGTGATCGATATAGGAAAATTTCATTTTTTTACATGTTTAACCTATCCTAAGGTTCAAGGCCACCTCCATTTAGGTCATGTCATGTCCCATCGGTCATCATATGATGTCATTTTTTATTTCCCAATAATTTAAATTCAAAAAGGACACTTAAGCCAGTTTTACAACTTTTCGTAGTGTTTTATACTGCAAAACGGCAGTTTTCGCTACAAAACTACCTAATAGTTCCATAGCGAAATTGTCAGAGAATAAACTAGATACGCTACGAAAAAATATTTCCTTTCTGTCTTGTCAAATTCAATGTACAGTGTCAGTTCATGATCGGAGGATTTAGGGCGGAGGTCATTTGAGTCCGTTAGGGTTAATTCAAGGTACAAAGCCATTTTTGAGGTCATCATTACCCTTTTTAGCATGCATGTGTCATTATTAAGGAATGAGTTGTCATTTAAACCACAAAGCATTACCCAATTAGTATTTTTTTCATACTTCGCCTTATCTTTGCATTTTATTGGATTTCTGGAGAGTTTCTTCATCGATCCAATCAGGTTGCTGGCAAATTCAAAGGTTGCAGGTGTCATCAAACAAGTGAGGCTGAGAAGATATAAATCACCCATGGCCGCAAGGAAGAAAACAAATAAAGGTGGTCACTGCCACAGGTATGAGCCCATGGACATGAATTTTCTCAGTGAATACCCAACGGCCATGGAGATTTTCAGAAGAACATGTTGCTTGCAATTATGTCAAAGATTGTAGGATTGTCATCTACAGGTTCCCAATGATTTTTCTAACAATTTCACTGGAACAGCTTCAAAGGTGGGAATGCTAAACCTCACAGTAACACCAGACATCATTTAAACATCAACAGGAATACCTAGAGGAGGGGAAAAGTGGTTTAAAGGCATCAAGTTCACCATGCAGGATTGCAAAGAGCTCATCAAACCAGAGCATAGTGAAATTGATCTTACAAATGCCATCCCTAGGAGTTCATGAAGGAAAACTATTCAAATTTGTTGATGATCATTCAGAAGTATTATACTTGTGAAAGGAGGTTTCACATGGTCTACTCATATCACCTTCGGCTTCTTCTGCATTTTGTGGGTAAGAGGTCACTTGACTTGCCCTTTTATTTATACAGAAGTCTAGGTAAAATATCAGATAAGGTTCAAGTTAAAACAGAATAGCTGATAAAGCGGACTCAGCCACTAAGAGGAGAGTTCAAGCACATCAAAAAGATAAACCTGCACTTGCAATCCAAGGACATGGCATTAAAAGACAAAGTGCAATACCTTGAAGAGAAATTGGAGTTGACTCATGAGGAGTTGGAAAATAAAGGGTTGAAAATGACAGTGGTAGAAGAACCTATAAGTCAACTGATTGTAAATGAGAAGGAAACACCATAGGAGTAATAACTTGAGATGGAATATGCCTTAGGAGGTTCATAACATGCAGAGAATCAAAAATTTTCAACTGGAGGTCAGTTTTTGAAAACAATTTTGAAAGGGGAAATTTCTGGGTTTTTACACAGTTTCGTAGCATACCTCGGGCGTGAAGCCAGAAATACGCTACGAAAAAACATGTAGGTGCCTTTATTATTTTAAAGTCAGTTTTTTCATGTTTCAAGGAGGGGGATACGTGGTGGTAAGGTGTCATGACATGATTAACATGATGGAATAGAAAATAATTTAAGAGGATGGATGGAGAAACCACTTTACCCATGCTACTAAAACTCGCTACGAAACTGTCCTGTTTTCGTAGCGAGAAATTATTGAAGGTTTTTTAGCATCTTAAAAGCAGTTTTTGCCAACTGGAGACCTCCAGCATGTCAAGGGAGTTTATTATCGGATATTTATGACTCAAAGGGAGTGCCATGAAGATATTTCATCATTCAAAACAGCATTGAAGATAAGGGTCATCTATTCCTAAAAAACAGGGTTATGCTCCACAAGTCTAGGGATGTTTTAAATATGTAAAGTGGTAGTGAACTTGGTCATGTTTCCTACAAGCATGTGATATTTATTTTGTAGCCATCATGTAATTGTTTCATAGATAGGATAGAGAAATGTAGTAAATAGGAGTTAGAGTCGTATTAGGAGATGGTTTCTTTAAAAGGTAGCTGTCATTTTTCTGTTGAAAGTTATGTATTTTAGTTATGAAAGGTGTCATAGGAGAATTAGAGGATATAGCCACCAAGCATATCATCCTTGTTGTAAATAATTTCTATTTAAAGACAAAACATCGCAGAAGTAAAGGGTTGGAAAATATTTGCAAAATACTGCTGATTGTATGTTTTTGACCAATATCAGTAATACAAAGTGACATTCTTCTTTCCAAACCTGAGATTCTCATGAGGTTTTTGATATATTATTGATCTATATCTTTATGTTTTATCACTTGCAGTAGATTTCATCCCTAATTAATCAGAGTTCATGATATTAAGCTCTGACTTCCTTTAGTGATGAAATGATTGTGTTTTCTTATGTTGTGTGTGTGAGTTGCCTCTATCTAAAACCTCTATCTGCCTCAACTTCCATGTGAAGAAACATTGTCACTGAAACTACTGATTATTGACTCCATAAGCCCAATGGTAGCAAGCCTGCATTTTTCAACCTACAATCATACAAAATAAATTACAATTTCTATAGAGTTGGCCATCTAGTGATATCATTATTCAAAATCATAAAAGCCCTTGAGAGAGCCCTCTCAAACTAAAGAGGTTAATCTTCAGTTAGAATTGGTTTGAAACAGTTACACTGAGTTGTTTGATGAGCAGCCAATCAAGTTCAATTTGGTGATAACATTTTGGTGCATCTACTGGGAGTCTGAAGATATATTTCCCGGATTTTTTGTGCAAAAAGTGAAGTTGAACTCTTGGAGGTAGCAAGAGTTAGAATCTATTCGAGGCTGCAACTACCTCGGTGACTCCATTTCAAAAAGTCATGCTTAAAGGTGTCTTCAAGAAGGAGATACACAGGGAGAAATCCAGATCCTAACCCACCTGCTATAGTGGATAATCCAAACACAATTTCCAGAGGCATTCAAGGCAGCTCTTCACAATCAGGTACTCCATCACATTCAAGAGCTTTGTCCTCTAAAGTTTTAAGAAGTTCTGAAGATAAAAAGTTTGATGATAAAAATCAGGAAGTCTTGTTTAGGTTTGAAAATGAAAATGAATTGACTGAGATTGTTTTAAACCTACAAAGAAGAGGTATTGATACCTCAGCCTTAGTGACCCAAAAAGATAAAGAAGAATTCTGGGGGGAAGTCACATCAGAGTTATTGTTAGAGAGGGAATATTTGGATAATTTGAAGGAACTAGACCCATTTGATATCTTGCTAAGAAGAAAATATGGTTTTCTTTTACTTGACTAGAGTTCATTTGTAATTGGACTACAAAGACCAACTACACCACCTCCTAACAGTTCCTCTTCTACTACTGTGTCCCTAAAAATACCACATTCCATGTCATCATGGCTGGAAATTTTCCACCTCCACCTGCTACTGCATCTGCTAGGTATGCCCCTCTTATTATCCTAGTTGTCCTTAATGCCCTTAGAAGCAAATAATCTGTTAGGATTAAAACACGGGAGAGTGATGAAGAGATTACAGGTGAAGAACATGTAGACCAGTTTAATGACTTCATAGACAAGGAGGAGGTTGACCAGGAAGATGTAAAAATGAGACTTTTTTCTCAGAGGTTTACTGGTGAGGTCAAAAAGTGGTTCAAAGCCCTTTCTCCAAGAAGTTTGCATAATTGGAATGAGTTTGAAGATAGCTTCTTGAGAAAGTGGGGAAATAGAACAAACCCTGTGTAGGCCCTCACTGAGTACAATAGTTTGAAAAGAGTTGTAGATGAAACGGTTCAAAAGTTCTCCAAGATATTTAATAAATTTTATGACTCCATCCCTGCCCATCTAAAACCTCCACCAGGAGCAGCTCAACTAAGATATGTTGAGGCTTTTGACTATGAATTTTCTATCCTACTCATAGAAAGAGAATCCCATTCACTAGTAGAAATGAAAAATGATGTTGCGAAGGTGGGAGTCAATATGATGGCAGCTAAAAAAATCCAAGATGGGAAAAAAAAAATTGAGAGAAGAATATAAGCCTTCCACCTTAGATGACAAATTTGAATCCATGATGAAAACAATGGAAAATTTGATGGATAGGTTGCCCTTGGAAATGCTTCTACACCTCCTACACAACATGAACCACAATTTAGAAATCCACAGTTCAAAAGACCTCAAAATCAGCAGAGACCAAGGGAAAATAGAAATTAGCCTGACCCTCAAGTAAGGCCTCCTTTTCAACAAAATTTAGTTGATGAAGAAGATCAACCTGAAATACCAGAAGACTCCATTCATTGCCTAGATGAAAACATGTCTGGAATGTTTTTTAATAAAGAAGAACATGATGAGTCTGATCATGACGTAACAAGGGTGAGGAACCATCTGATTACCTTAAGGGTTATCAACATGTAATATTTGAGATGCAGAAGCAGTACAACCTTAGAAACATAAATTTCCCTATTACTGCAAATAAAACACAGCCCAAGAAAGATTCTCCTAAAGCAGCTGAGGTTAGAAAAGATCCACCACCTCCTCCTTAAATTGAAAAAATAAATTATGTTTTCAATTTTGAGAATGATATTTCCAAGATCAAGATCCCAGTCCCTTTTGGAGAAATTCTTAAGATGAATTAGTACATAAGTAAAATTGTAAAAATTTTGAATTCTCAACCAGGAGCTGCAGACATCCTCAATGTACAAGAAGACCATCCAACCATCTACTTGGGACCAAGATTGGAAGATGAGAAAAATGAAGAGGTACCTACTTTCTATGTCAGTCTTGGTATCCATGATATGACATTACACAATGCCATGTTGGATTTATGGGCCTCTCATAACCTCATGCCTAAATTGATTATGGAAAGGATGGGATTGGAAATCACTATGCCATACAAGGATTTCTTTTATTTCGATTCAAAAAGAGTTCAATGCATTGGATTGATAAAAGATGTTGTTGTTGGTCTTACACAAGTCCCTGCCAAGACAGTGGTAATGGACATTATGGTAGCAGACATTCCACCTAATTTTGGCATTCTTCTATCCAGATCTTGGGTAGCAAATATCAAAGGCGCCGTGCAGATGGACCTAACAGATGTCGCCATTCCTGTTTTTGGTGAGCAAAGAAGGTTGTATAGAGAAACAAGGATGGCTTATATGGTAAGCAGTAAGGATAAACCTTAGAATTCCCAATTTATGTTGTTGAAACTGAATTAGGATCAGCTATTCTTGTCAATAAGCTAACTGATGAAGCAGAAGATGAAAGGAAAGCAGAAATTCAAGAGGTTGAAAATTAGCAAGCTAAAAATCATGAAATCATTGAAGAAAAAGCAGAGGGCTAGTGGTTGTTGCACTTTGATGGATCAACTAGAAGAGAGGGGGCTGGAGTAGGCGTTTGGATCACAACGCCTGATGATGAAAGTAAGTTATTTTCTTTCAAAGTGAACTTTGATTGCGCAAATAATATGGCTGAGTATGAATCTCTGTTTTTGGGTTTAGAAACTTTGAAAAGATTGGGTGCCCAAAAAATTTCAGTTTGTGGAGATTCTGAATTAGTTATTAAATAAGTTGAAGGTGTATATCAAACCAAGGATGTGAGAATGAGAGAATATAGAAATTTGATCATTGAGATGTCAGAAAATTTTCAAGAATATTCATTTATTGTGAAAACTAGGGATCAAAACTCAGTAGTTGATTCCCTAGTTGTTTATGCAAGTCTGTTTGTTATCCCTGCACATTCCACTGAAAATTATGAGGTTGAAGTTCGTCATAGGCTTCCTATACCAGACAAAATTATACATTGGAAAGTTTTTGAAGATGACTAGCAAGTCAAAAACTTCATAGAATTGAAAGAGGATTTAGAAAGCACACAAGAAGATTAGCAAAACATGCTTGTTGAAACTAAGGGTAATTCTGAAGTTTTGCAACTGAAGAATAATTGCATACCCAAGGGTATTATCCCACTTGAAAAAAAAATTGACCAAAATGATGTGTTCAAATATCCTAGGATACAAGATGATGATGAAGAGGTAGAGAGTTGTAATCTTGGTATAGTAGCAATGCCTAAAATGATCAAGCTTTCAAAGTTTCTTTCTATAGAGATGAAACAAAAATATATTGAGATGATGAAAAAATTTATTGATTTTTTTGCATGGACTTATGTTGGTTTGAAGAAGTATGATCCTACTATTATTAAGCATACCATTCCTATTAAAGAAAATGAGAAACCTTTCAAACATAAGTTCATAAGGATTAATCCACTGCTCATGCCTCTGATTGAGAAGGAAATTAAGAATCTCTTTGATGCAAAACTTATTGTCCCTATTAGATTCTCAAAATGGCTTGCTAACTTGGTACCAGTCAGGAAAAAGACTAGAGAGATCAGAATCTACATTGACTTCAGAAACTTGAACAAAGCTTCTCTAAAGGACAATTACCCTCTCCCTAAGATGGATTAAATTCTACAGAACATTTTTGGTTCCCAAAGGATGTCTATGTTGGATGTCTTTTCAAGATACAATCAGATATTAGTGCACCCAGAATACCATGAGAAAATTGTTTTTACTACACCGTGGGGGACATTCATGTATGCCAAGAAACCCTTTGGTTTGATGAATGCAGGAGCGACCTTTCAAAGAGCAATGGATATTGCATTTTCGGAGGAGAAGGATAAGTTGGTGATTGTCTATCTGAATGAAATAACAGTATTCTCAAGAAGAGAGGAAGACCATTTGAAGCATCTGGAGAAAGTTCTGCTGAAGTGTGGAATGTTTGGTATTTCTCTTAATATCACTAAAATAATTATTGTTCTAACCTCAGGAAAGTTACTTGGGTATATTATATCTAAATATGGGATAAAGATTGATCCAAACAGAGTCAATGCCATTCAGAAAGTAGATTTGCCTAGAAGCAGAAAGGAAATTCAGTCTTTCCTTGGAAGAGTGAATTTTGTTAGAAGGTTTATTCCCAACTTTATTGAGATTGTCAAAGATATAACCAAGATGTTGAAGAAAGGAGCTAACATTAAATGGATAGTTGAAGCAAAGAAATCATTTGAAGGAATTAAGAAGGCATTCACTCAGGCCCCGGTGTTGATTAGCATGGATTTTTCAAAGGAATTTCTAGTTTTTACATTTGCATCAAAAAACACAATTGCTGGATTTTTGCTACAGAAAGGACAGCAAGGTATAGAGCAGCCCATTTCATTCTTTAGCAGAACCCTTGCTAATTCAAAGTTTAAGTACAATATCCTAGAAAAATAGGCATATTCTTTGGTCAAAGCCATCAAAGGCTTCATAATTTATATTTTTCATTCTCATGTCATAGCATTTGTGCCTAATGTTGTAGTGAAGGACATCTTGACTCAAGTTGATCCTGATGGCAAGAGAGGGAAGTGGATAGCTAACTTGCTGGAATATGATATAAAAATAAGACCTGCAAAATTGGTGAAAGGTCAGGGGCTAGCAAAGCTGATGGCGCAATCCAATTTTGATTGTATTGATATGAGTCTTATTGCAGAAATTTCAGAATTATCAGATAAAGATGAAGAGCTAATTCCTATTGAAGAGAAGTACATTATGTCTGAGTGGTACAGAGACATTGTCTTTGTCTTACATCATCATAGAGCTCCTACTAAATTGACTAAATCTAAAGCAATGTTTGTGAAGCTGAAATCTCTGAGGTACTGCATCATATATAAAAATTTGTACTGAAAAGATACTGATGCCATTCTTTTGAATTGCTTGCTGGAAGAGGAAGCTGAAAGGGTGATTGAATAGTTTCATAAAGGAGATTGTGGAGGACATCACTATTGGAAGGCCATAGCAAACAAAATTCTCAGAGCAGGGTATTACTACCCTACCATGTTCAAGGATGTCTACAAGAAGATAAATGCATCCCATGAATGTCAGATTTTTTATGGTAAAAAAAAGCTTGTTCCTTTACCCTTGATGCCAATTTATGTTGAGGCACCTTTCCAATAGTGGGGGTTAGATTTTATTGGTGAAATACATCCATCATCTTCAAGGCAGCATGGTTGGATCCTGACAGCAACTAATTATTTCACCAAGTGGATTGAAGCAATCGCAACAAGGCAAGAAAATGATTCAGTCATCATTCAATTCTTAGAGAATGACATATTGTCCAGGTTTGGTTGTCCTATGAAGATCATCACTGACAATGCACAAGATTTCAAATCCAAGAGGTTGATCAGTTTTTGTCATCAATATCACATTAAACTTGGACACTCTACTACTTACTACCCATAAGGTAATGGTCTTGCTTAATCTTCTAACAAAAGCATTGTGAGAATTATTAAGAAGGTGTTGAAGGAAAATAAAAGGTCATGGAATTTGAAGCTAAAGTATGCTTTGTGGGCTGATAGAGTGTGTACAAAAAGGTCAATTGGTACTTCACCTTATGAGTTGGTGTATGGAGCTGAAGCCATTTTTCCTACATCCTTGGGAGTGCCTGTTATGAAATTGCTGCAAGGATTAGAGGAGGAGCCAAATGCTATTCAGAGGAGAATAAACCAGTTGATAGCTCTGCAAGAAAAAAGGGAGGAAGTATATAACAACAATCATTAGTCTCAAAACAGAATAATGAGGAAACATGGTAAGTTTGAGAATATCTGGAAAGGTCCATTCATAGTAGTTGCATTCCATGGCAACAACACTTATCTATTGCAAGAGATGGATGGACAACCTTGTGCTGGAGGGCCTGTCAATGGCAGGTTTCTAAAGAACTATTCCTTTTAAGTTCTATTGATTTTTCACTCCATTATATATATTCCATTTTATTATTCTTTTCTGTTAATAAAGACAAGTTGGTCATCAAACTTGAGCCTGAGGTGAACGCCATTAGAATTTGAAAAAGGCTTGGAAAATTTTAGAGTTTTTTATTTCCAAGAAGATGGATGGCACTGGAACTACAGGTTTTTTGGTGTACCACAGGGGCACACCATCCCAAGTGGAGCCACGTTGTTGGGTCTTCATTGAGAAAATTTATGTCCATGGGCTCATACCTGTGGCAGTGACCACCTTTATTTATTTTCTTCCTTGCAGCCATGGATATTTTCAGAAGAACAAGTTGCTTGCAATTCTGTCAAAGATTGCAGGGTTATCATCTACAGGTTTCCAAGGATTTTGCTAACAGTTTCAATGGAACAGCTTCAAAGGTGGGAATGTTAAACCTCACAGTAACACTAGACAGCATTTCAACAGCAACGGGAATCCCTAGAGGATGGGAACAGTGGTTTAAAGGCATCAAGTTCACCATGCAGGATTGCAAAGAGTTCATCAAACCAAAGCATAGTGAAATTGATCTTACAAATGCCATCCTTAGGAGTTTCATGAAGGAAAAATATTCAAAGTTGTCGATGATCATTCAGAAGTATTTTACTTATGAAGGGAGGTTTCACATGGTCTACTACTATTACCTCAATCTTCTTCTGCATTTTGTGGGTAAGAGGTTACTTGACTTGCCCTTTTATTTATATAGAAGTCTAGGTAAAATGTCAGATAAGGTTCAAGTTAAAACAAAAAATCTGATAAAGTGGACTCAGCCACTAAGAGGACAGGTCAATCACTTCAAAAAGGTAAGCCTACACTTGCAATCCAAGAACAAGGCATTAAAAGACAAATTGCAAGACCTTGAAGATCAATTGGAGCTGATTCATGAGGAGTTGGAAAAGAAAGGGTTGAAAATGACTGTGGTAGAAGAACCTATAAGTCAACTGATTGTAAATGAGAAGGAAACACCATAGGAGTAATAACTTGAGATGGAATATGCCTTAGGAGGTTCAAAACATGCAGAGAATCAAAAATTTTCAACTAGAGGTCAGTTTTTGAAAACAATTTTGAAAGGGGAAATTTCTGGGTTTTTACACAGTTTCGTAGCATACCTCGGGCGTGAAGCCAGAAATACGCTACGAAAAAAAATGTAGGTGCCTTTATTATTTTAAAGTCAGTTTTTGCATGTTTCAAGGAGGGGGATACGTGGTGGTAAGGTGTCATGACATGATTAACATGATGGAATAGAAAATAATTGAAGAGGATGGATGGAGAAACCACTTTACTCACGCTACTAAAACTCGCTACGAAACTGTCCTGTTTTCGTAGCGAGCAATTATTGAAGGTTTTTTAGCATCTTAAAAGCATTTTTTGCCAACTGGAGACCTCCAGCATGTCAAGGGAGTTTATTATCAGATATTTATGACTCAAAGGGAGTGCCATGAAGATAGTTCATCATTCAAAACAGCATTGAAGTTAAGGGTCATCTATTCCTAAAAAATAGGGTTATGCTCCACAAGTCTAGGGATGTTTTAAATATGTAAAGTGGTAGTAAAATTGGTCATATTTCCTACAAGCATGTGATATTTATTTTGTAGCCATCATGTAATTGTTTCATAGATAGGATAGAGAAATGTAGTAAATAGGAGTTAGAGTCGTATTAGGAGATGGTTTCTTTAAAAGGTAGCTGTCATTTTTCTGTTGAAAGTTATGTATTTTAGTTATGAAAGGTGTCATAGGAGAATTATAGGGTCTAGCCACCAAGCATATCATCCTTGTTGTAAATAATTTCTATTTAAAGACAAAACATCGCAGAAGTAAAGGGTTGGAAAATATTTGCAAAATACTGCTGATTGTATGTTTTTGACCAATATCAGTAATACAAAGTGACATTCTTCTTTCCAGACCTGAGATTCTCATGAGGTTTCTGATATATTATTGATCTATATCTTTATGTTTTATCACTTGCAGTAGATTTCATCCCTAATTAATCAGAGTTCATGATATTAAGCTCTGACTTCCTTTAGTGATGAAATGATTGTGTTTTCTTATGTTGTGTGTGTGAGTTGCCTCTATCTAAAACCTCTATCTGCCTCAACTTCCATGTGAAGAAACATTGTCACTGAAACTACTGATTATTGACTCCATAAGCCCAATGGTAGCAAGCCTGCATTTTTCAACCTACAATCATACAAAATAAATTACAATTTCTATAGAGTTGGCCATCTAGTGATATCATTATTCAAAATCATAAAAGCCCTTGAGAGAGCCCTCTCAAACTGAAGAGGTTAATCTTCAGTTAGAATTGGTTTGAAACAGTTACACTGAGTTGTTTGATGAGCAGCCAATCAAGTTCAATTTGGTGATA